>VZTZ01038422.1:0-21969 GCA_013400955.1 Drymodes brunneopygia | reverse complement strand
CTTCCACAGGCTCCGGAGCAATCTCCAGGAGCTCCATCTTTGTGATGAACAAGGAGAATCCTGATTCCTTTCATCCCTGCTGTTCCAACCTCTTGTCCAGAGCGATTTTCCAACCTCAACAAGTCCATGATTGGAGCAATCCTCCACTGGATCCCACTGGTCCCATCTCAGCTGCAAACCCACACCTCCCAAATTCTTCCAGGTCAGCTCAGTCCCAGATCACGGACAAGACCAAAGCTGCTTCCACAGTCTCCGGAGCAAACTCCAGGGGTTCCATCTTTGTGATGAGCAATGAAAATCCTGATTCCTTTCATCCCTGCTGTTCCAACCCCTCATCCAGAGCAGCAGGAGGCTGTCACCCACAGCCTGTCACACTCCAGCTGCCCGAGAGGGAAAAGTGACCTTTGGAGCTCCACAGGAGCCGAGGAGCCCCTCCTGATCCTGCTTCCCACCCAACCTTTCAGCTCAGGCACGTTCCCGTCGGGAACACCGGAGATGGGAGCTGGCGTGAGAAGGGCAGGCAGGGCTGGCAGAAAGTCTCTCCAAACCTGCTTGAAGTTTGAGACTTGCCTTGAGCGGGGAATGATCCCAAACAGGAGGGTTGGGAGGGGGATTCCAGGCTGGAAACAGCTCCCTGACACCAGAAAGGGTCGGTGATAATCGCGATTTTAACAAATTACTACAAATCCCTGGATTTTAGGGGGAAGGATGGGATTATGGAAATGAGCCTCGTTCCCTAAACTCTCCTGGAGGTGGCTTTGAAGTGGGGATGAGGTGAAGTCCTGGAATTTTCCACAGGTCGGGTTTGCCCCCTGTATCCCCCATTTTCCCAGAAACAACAGACCAGGAGAGGCTTTTTTCCTTTTAACACGGAAAAAAGGGATTTTCTCCTCTAGCATTTATCTTTAGGACGTGTTTAAAGCTCAGTTTGTCCTTTGTGGGCATTAAAAGAATCCAAATTATTAATTTGCATTTTGATCAGAGATCTGAGCCCAGATCAAGGAATATCCTGGAATAACTGTGTTCTGTCTGGCATCTCACAGCATGGAAACAAACAGAAGGAAAGGAGAAAAAAAAGGTGGAAGTTTTGCTGGGAATTTCCTGTTACCAACCTTAGAAAAAAGCATTTATCTTGGATAGATCCATCTGGGAGCCAAGCCCATTGTGATTCCCAGGATTCGGCTTCAAGCTCATGTCCAGGTTCTTATGGCCCTGTGGCTGGGAAGAAGCAGGTGGAGAGTTTTTGGATAAGGGCATCAAACTTGGCCTCTCCCATCCCTTGGAATCCTCTGTGCACCACAAAATCCATGGATTCTCTATCAGATTTCAGCTAATCTGGCACAGGGTATCCAGAGAAGTGGATTTCCCATTCCTGGAAGTGTCCAAGGCGGGGCTTGGAGCAGCCTGGGATAGTGGGAGATTCCCTGCCCATGGAAAAGGCTGGAATGAGATGATCTCCAAGGTCTTTTCCTACCCAATCCCATTCTGGAATTCTTGGTTTTAAAAGCCCTGTGCCTGTATTTTTTTCTCCCTCAGACAAAGAATTTGGAGCTTTTCTCAAGAATCAATGGAGGTTTTTTGAGCTTTTAAAAGTCATTTTCCAGCTGCAAAACTTATTCCCAAGAGGCTTTAAAGAGGGATCACCAATGTGTGCCGCTCCTTGGCATCTAAATAAACCAGGAATGAACTTCCCAGCTCAAACACTGCCCAGCACAGGTGACCGATGGGTCCAGGAAGAGAATCCAGGCTTTTCCCAAAAAAACCAGTGTCAGGAATGAACTTCCCAGCTCAAACACTGCCCAGCACAGGTGACCGATGGATCCAGGAAGAGAATCCAGCCTTTTCCCAGAAAAACCAGGAATGAACTTCCCAGCTCAAACCAGCACAGGTGTCCGATGGATCCAGGAAGGGAATCCAGCCTTTTCCCAGAAAAAGCAGGAATGAACTTCCCAGCTCAAACCAGGACAGGAGTCCAGTGGATCCAGGAAGTGAATCCAGCCTTTCCCCAACCTTCTCCTGCTGGAGGGACCATTATCAGCCCTCATTAATCCCAGTTCTCCAGCCCCACCTAATTAATCCATCGGAATTATTCCAGGCACCGCTCCGGAGGGTTCAACTCATGGTTCATCCTGGGAGAGCAGGAAGAGGAGAGAAAAGAAGGACAAACTCCAAATTAAATCCATCAAGAAGAACAAAACCTCAAAAGGACTCCGCAGCCCAACATTCCGAACATCCCATTCCTGCTGGGAATTCATTCCCGTTGCCCCTGGTTTACAAGGGACATATGGAGGGCTGTTTACATTCTGCTCCTGGTTTATGTTCTTCCAGAAAGGAGGAATTCCTCCAGTAGGATTCGATTCCTTTCCTGTATCCCTCTCTCCCCCCACCCTCCGGGATCTGGTTTCGCTTAATGCGCCCAGAAGTTTCCGGAACAAAACTGCTCCTTGGATTTAATTTTTTTTTTTCCCCCCTTTTTAATGGCTGAACAATATTCGGCTCTTTTTTTCCCAGGAAGGTTCAGGCTGAGTCCCATGGTGTGGATCCATGATTCCAAACCCTTCCGGGTTTCCAGCCATGGTGGCACATGGATGGAGAGCTCCGGCTATGAGCACCAGCCAGGAACGTCCCGATGGAAACCATTCCCACCAGTTCCTTTGGGAATTTTGGGTTCTCCAAGCTGAGCAGGACTCCTGGTCTTACGCTCCCACGATACAGATTCCAAAACTTCCATAGACTGAGGAAGAAATCCGAAGGAATTATTGTTGTTCACACCACAAGGAAAAAGAGGAATTTTTTTTGCTTTCCAAAGGATTCTAAAGGTCCTCCAAGATTCCCTGAAATTCGGGTTGTGTTCCTGTTCCATGGATAATCAATGCTCAAATTGTCCACCCGGTTTATTCCTTAAATTTCTGGAGACAGAGGACCTGTTGGTGTGAATTCCAACTCTGTTCCCGTGGGATTTTTATTCTGGGCTGGATCCCAGGTTTCTCCAAGTCCCATCCAACCTGGCCTTGGACACTTCCAGGGATGAGGAGTTCGCAGCACAGATGATCCATGAAAAAATCCTGGCCTTTGCCAAAGGGATTCCAAGGAGCCGCGAAACTGGAAGATGTTACGGATAATGGGAAAGGTTTTTGATTTATGGAATTTTGGGATGCCCGTTCCAGGTCAGAGGGACCAAAGGCCTGCAAGGCTCCCATTCCATGGTCTTTTCCATGAGTTTGGCTCCTCACAACACAGGAAAACACCTGGAAACCTCAGCTTTGCTGAGCCAGACTCACCTGGGAAGGAACGGACCCATTCTTAGATGGATTCTTCCCAAATAGGACACCGGGGTGGTAAATTCCATCCCAGAACCATCCCTCAATTCCTGGGTGCAAAATCTTCCACTTTGGACAGATTAGTCCGTGAAGTTCCAAATTTTTAAGGAAAAAAGAGGATTTTTGGGTGGTTCAATCCCTGGATCCACCAAGGGAGAGGGAAAAGCATCCTGTCCATCCCTGGATAACAACCTGCTCTCCAGGTGGGAATTCCCCAACAGGGACCTTATTTTGTTGTCGGAGTTCTTATCTGGGAACACAACAGGACCGTGATAAATCCATGCGGGATCCAACATTCCAGCAGAGCCAGGAAAACAACCGGAATTCTGGCCAGATAACGCTCAAGTTTCACCTATGTAAAAAACACAGGGAATGACCAAAAAAAAGGGATAAATCCCGCTGAAATTTAGGGTGAATTGGCTCCTCTTAGAAAAGGGGCGGCCTGAGAATTCGGAATTCGTTTAAATAAGGAACGACGAGGATGGAATTGCATCTCCTTGGCTTGTCTGGTTTTTATTTACCCTTCCTCCCTTCCTTGGAAAAGCATCCCAGAGTAAAAAAAAAGACACAGGGAAACGAGCCCGATAAATGGACCATCAAGAGGAATAATTAGTCCAGATAGGAAAATTAAATAGGGGCAGCCACTAATCAGCTGCTCCCGCTGCAAGGAGGAGGCTGGGAAAGGAATTTAATTCTTGGAGGAGCCTCTGAGGCAGAGTGGAAAGTAAAAATCCAGCTGGGCAGAAACTGGAGCGGGTCTGGGAGCACGGAACAGGTGGAATTGGTTAGGGAAGAGCTCCCTCCCAGCCAGCTTCTCCCCCATCCCGTTCTCCTCCTGATTTTCCCTCCTGGTTGGCAGCTCCGGGAGCTGGGAAGGGGAAAAAAGGCTTCCCCTTCAAGCTGGTGAAGCTGATCCGGCTGGGAGAGGCGCTGGGAGCAGCTCTGTGGAGCGCCGGGCTCCAGAAGGATCCCAATCCCAATCCCAATCCCAATCCCAAAACTTCAGAGCTGGTCTCACAAGGAGAGGGGAACTCAGCAGCCCCAGAGCCCTGATCCCAATCCCAATCCCAATCCTTCAGTTCTGAGGAGAACTCAGCACCCTCTGAAGGCTGATCCCAATCCCAATCCCACTCCTTCAGTGCTGAGGGGAACACAAGACCCCCAGAACCTTGATCCCNGACCCCTCGACCCCTGATCCCAATCCCAACTCCAATCCTTCAGTACTGAAAGGAACTCAGCACCCCCAGAGCCCCAATCCCAATCCTATTCCTTCAATTCTGGCCTCACAAGGAGAGGGGAATTTGGCACTCCTGGAGGGCTGATCCCGATCCCAATCCTTCAGTGCTGAAAGGGAATTCAGCACCCCCAGGGCCTTGATCCCAATCCCATTCCTTCAGTTCTGGCTTTACAAAAAGGGAATTCAGCACCCCCAGAAAGCTGATCCCAATCGTGATCCCAGTCCTTCAGTGCTGAAGGGAATTCAGCACTCCCAGAGTCCTGATTCCAATTCCAATCCCAGTCCCAATCCTGATCCCAGTCCTTCAGTGCTGAGGAGAACTCAGCACTCCCAGAACCCCAATCCCAATCCTTCAGTGCTGAGGGGAACACGACACATCCAGAACTCTGATCCCAATCCCAATCCTTCAATTCTGGCCTCACAAGGAAAGGGGAACTCAGCACCCCCAGAGGGCTGATCCCAAACCTGGGGGAAGCTTTTCCTGAGAAAACCAATCCTGAATAATCTCATCAGCCCCTCCCAGCTCCGGGCTCTCCCAGGAGATGAAGTTTGGAGGATCCCACCAAGGCAGGAAGGAGCAGCTCCGGTTTCCCCGCTCCAAATTCCCTTTGGCTCCCATTCCCGTGAGGAATTCCAAGCTCTCCAGTTGAGATCACCATCCTTGGGGAATCTGGTCACCTGCAAAAGCCACCACGGACAACATCCCAATGTCCCAAACCATGGAAATCCTGAAGGGAAATCGGGATAGGCAAGGCTTTGGAATGGAAACGGAATTCCCAACTCCAAGGAAGTTCGGGATCCCCATCTCCCATTCCGTTTGGGAAACTTTAGCCGCCTGAAGCCCAGGGCTACGCAAACTCCCGTCTCCCAGAATGGAATCCATTCCGGAGCTGGAATGCCCCTAATTATCCCGACGCTAATAACGTTAGCTCCCAAAATAGCTCGGGAAGGGATCAGTTACAAACTTAATGGGATCCGGGCCGGGGCTTTCCAGGGAATGGTGCCAGGAGGGGCTGAGGGAGGGACACAGACTCCTCTCTTTTATTCCACTTCCATGAATTTTGAGGAAAATCAGCCTCCATCCCATCCATAAGGAACAGATGTTTGAGCTGCGATTTGGGCACCCAAAGCAGCGAAATTTTCTGGGATTTGGGATAAAACAGCTGGAAATTTTTCTCTTTTTTTAGTTTTCTCCTCACAGTTTACCCTAAGTAAGAATTCCCAGGTTTCCTTTGCTTCCTATATGGGAAATCATGGATCTAGGACTGGGATAAAGAAAAAAAACCCTATTTTTTCCATTTTTTAGATAATTTTTCCCTCATAACTTACCTCTGGTAGGAATTCCCAGGTTTCCTTCCCTTTCTATATGAGCAACCATGGATCTAGGACTGGGAAAAAGAAGAAAACTCTAATTTTTCCATTTTTTAGATCATTTTTCCCCTCACAATTTACCCCCAGTAGGAATTTGGTGTTCCGTCCCTTGGAAATATTAAAATTTTGGGAATGTTTATCTTCAGTGGGGTATTCCTGACATATTCCGGGATAATCTGAAGGGATTTAAGGGGTTAATTAATTAATTAATTAATTTCCTGCCTTTCATTATATATTTAGGCACAGAATAAAGGGCAGAAAAAAGGGGACAGATTTAAAAACCAAAATAAATCTCAAGCCAGAGGATTTAAATTCAGAATATTCCAAATTTGTCCGAAGAATATAAATCCGTTTATTCCCATTGTGGGATTGGGGATTCTCCCTGAGACAGTCATGGAATGAGATAAAAAAACACATACAGGGTGGACTTTCCAGTGCAAACCATTCCATGATTCTGTTATTCCATGTTTGGAAAAAGTGGTTTCCCAGAGGAATTTCCAGTTCCAAGCACAATTCAAATTCCCAAAAAATAAAGACGCTTCCTTGATAAAAACCCCAAAATCCCCAAAAGAAGAGTTTTGAAAATCCAACACCCTCCATGGCAAAGAACATGCCCCGAGTTTAAAACAATTCCCAAATAGAAAAGCCCCGAATTCCTTGCATGGGCAACTTCATCCCAAAAAAAAAATCAAATGTGGCCCGGGCAGACGTAACAAACCTGGGAGTCACCCCGAGGCCGAGCGGGGGAATTGATCCGAGTCGAAAATATCAGGAAAAGGAACTTGAGGTTTTAGGATCTGCCTCGAAAGCTCCGGCCTTTCCTACATCAACATTCCGGAGCCGTTAGGAAGAGATCCAGGATCATCCCGGGGTTTCCAGAGGCAGCTCGGGGCAAAAGGAGAGGAAATCGGCGCTGCCACGAGAGAAAACCACAAGAGAAGCTCTGGATGTTTCAGTTATTCCTTGAGCAAATACCGGGAGCCAAAATATTCAGGGATTGGGTTCAAGCGCGGCCGAGGTGGGTGAGTATTCCAAGCATTTCCAGCTTTCCTGGGATAAGCGGTGTCTGCACACGAGGAGGGAATTTAGGGAAATTCAGACACTCCTGGCTCGGGTCAGCAGCAGGAGCTGGAGCCTGACACAGCACAGGAGATTTTGGGATGAAGAATTCATTCACTGAGGGAAAAAAATCTCCGAAAATTCCGGGTTTTGGGTTCGCCAAAAATATTTGCAAACTCAGGGAATATTTTCCACCCAAAGCCTGCAAATATTTTAAGGAATCGGGGTTTGTTTAGAATTTTTTTTTTCTTTTTTTTTTTTAACTTCAATGCCTCCGCTTTAAGCAGAATTTTGGGGCTAAACTTGAGCTTAAGCAGACTTGAGCTTAAAGATTATCCCGTTTCTCTCTGAAGATTGTGGGCCAACCCCAAGAAATCAGGGATTTGCACAGCTGCAGGAGGAACTGCTGGCATGATCCCACTGGTTCAACATTCCCAGGGAAAGGCTGGATCCAACCCAAAATCTGGGATAGGAACTTCATTCGTCCCAAATTTGGTGCTCACCTCAGACACCCCTGGCTGGGAAAAGCAGCCTGGAGTGGTTCCCTGGATCCCCATCACTGCTGGAGCTGCTCCTGGAGCAGGGAAAAGAAAATCGCGGAGCGAAAATTGAAGTTTTTTGGTGGGGGGGAGGACTGGAGCTGGTGACAAAGGGACAGTTTGTCCCAATGCCACAAAAACACCCCGTGGACACCAATTCCCTCTCAGATCCCAGGAGCCGAGGCCTCTCGAGCCTGAATCCAACCAGGAGAGTGAGTCAGGCACCTGGCAGCGCATTCCAAGGATATTTGCCAAGGCAGGTTTATTCCCGGTTCCTTTCCTTCTTTCTCTCCTCCCCCTTTCCCCGCCTTTCATGAGTAACCGGAGCCAAATCCTTCCATCCGTGGCTCCGGCACGGCCCTGGATTTGGCAGGAAGCTGCTCAGGTGAGGCAGAGCTTGAACTTTGACCTTTTCATGCCTTTCCCGAGCTTTTCTCCCGGAATATTTCGGATTAACGCAGGAAACCTCCCGAGGGTGCGATCCAACTCTTCTCTCATCCGCAGGGAACGGGGATACAAATCAAGGCGGGATCCCATTTTTTTTCTCCCCAAGTTGTTCAGGGTGGATTCTGGCACGAGGAGCTCGGGATGATATCCCAGTTCTGCCTCAACAAGTCCCAACAAAATTGTTCCCCATCCCGATTTTGCCACGCTGGATTTGTGCTCCAGCTCGGCTCCATGCAGGGGGAACATTCCCAGTGTCCCCAGGAGATCCCACTGGACAAATTCCCCCATCCAAACTGGGGAGATGCCCTTTGTGAGGAGAGGAAAGCACAAAATCCATGGAATTTTAGGATATCCTGAGTCGGAAGTGACCCACAAGGATCCAAGCCCAACTCCAGGTCCTGCATCAGGACAGATCCAAGAATCCCCCTGGGATGCCTGGGAGTGTCCAAGCACTTCCTGACCTCTGGCAGGTTTGGGAATCTGAAATTCCAGTGGGCTTTCCCTTCCACTATCCCGGGTGGATCCAAGCCCCAGTGGCCTTGGGCATTCCCAGGGATCCAGGGGCAGCCACAGCAAATCTGGGAATGCCAGCCCAGCCCCTCCCCACCCTCCCAGCCAGCAATTTCTTGCCAAATCCCACCCAAGTCCCCCCAAATTCCCAGTGGGAAGCCATTCCCTGTGTCCTGCCCCTCTCCCTCTTTTTTCTAAACTCCCTAAAAGTGCTGGAATTCTGGGATGGGTGTTCCTGGTCCAGTTTCCCATGTCTCTAAAAAAGGATGGATGTGCGGTGACTGTTGTTGCACTGCCTTCCTCCTCCTCCTCTTTCTGATGGAAAAGTGGGATCTGCCTCCCAATTTTTCCACAAGCAATCCATTAATTACAGAGTCCATTCAGAACTGGGCCAACTGTGTTTTCTGGGATCACCTTATTTCTTGGGATTTATGGAAAAAGTCCCTTTTTTCCCTGCAAAAGTTCCTTGGTTATCCAGTCATGGCGTGGAGGTACAAGCAGCTGCCTTTTCCAGGTTACCCAATCCCAAGTCTGCGTTTCCTTTGCTCCAGGAATCCAAAAGAAACCCCAAAAACTTTGTTTCAGATGGAGCCAAAATACTGGGAACTTTGATCACGCTTTAGGCTGATTTGAGTTTTCCCCTCCTCGTTTCCAGCCTAGTCAACCTCAAGAATTCCTGGGTCACGTCCACATTATGGACATCTCCCACATTTTGGGTCCAGACACGTAATTTATGGGATTTTGAGGATGTGCAATGTTGTGAGCCGTGAATTCCAAGCAGAAACCGCTAAGTAATGGAAAAAAGAGCAGATTCCGAGTGTGGAAGTCAGGGAAGATTTCGGATCATTTTTCAAAGAATCCAAATTCCGAATACTGATAAAATCCTTGGGTGTCATTGATGCCGTTATTGCTCTGGAAAAGAATATCCCATGGCTCTGGAAAAAAATATCCCATGACCCTGGAAAAGAAAATTCCAGGATCATCAAGAAATTGGGATCTGAACAGTTGGGATTCAAAGGGAAAACCGAGGAAGCGGGTGAAATTCTTGGGATGAAGGGCAGCCCAGAGAAGGGTTGGGAATTTTTGCTGTGCAGAATCCCGGGAGCACAACTCCATATTCCCACAGGATAATAGGTGAGGTTATGCCAGAAGTATTTTCAGAGGGAAAACCGATCCCTTTTCAGGGCACTTCAAACCCACCCCTCAAGGAGGTGACGTTACCTGGACACAATTCCCTCCTCTGGACAAGGAAAAATGCCAGGAATGTGAAGTGATGGGGGGGGTGGTTTCACAGAAACCTCTCAAGGATCTCCAGCTTCCTCCTCACCCTCCATAAAAAAAAGGGGAAAAACACAAAGAAGAATTTTCCCCAACCGTGAAGTCATTGAAGTTCCTTCTTTTGGGTTTAAGGAATGTGGAATATTTACTGGCAGCACAGGAATCATCCAAAAATGGAAGGAGTCCCATTAATTACAGGAGTAAATACAATTAATCCAGAGTTTCCATAAGATATTTTTTAAAAATATTCCATTCTCCCTAAAAATTCCAGAAGGGAATTTTGGCACCTGGCAAGAAAACAATCAAGGAGATGCCTCCCAAATCCAGCTCCTCACTTGGGCTGGAGAAGAGAAATGGAGGGAAAAAACCGAGGCCATCAGAATAATTCCCAAAATTCTGAGCACTGGGAGACACTTGGAAGGAGCGGGAGATGGAAGGGAAAAACAAGGGAAAGGGGAAAGGCAGAGTTTTCCTCCAGAAGCAGCAGAAAATTCCCAGAGCTGGTGGCTTCTGCTGGAATTTGTGTCCATGATGACTTCTGGATTGTCCATATCCCAGCTGGGAATAATTCCCCTTGTTTAATCCAGGTCTGAAGCATTTAATTAATAAATTAATTAAATTAATTTAGGTCAAAACCAACTCGAGTCCTGTTGTTGTGACAAGGGATGGGGATTTCTTCACCTGGGAGCTCCATCCCAGAAATTCTGCACGCACAGCACAAGGAAAGAATGGGAATGTGGGAATTGCTGGAACTCCACATTCCCAGAATCATTTGGGAAGCCTGGAAAGGGTAGGGAAAAGCTTGGGGTGGGATGTGAGGTGTCTTTGCATGGGATTTATGGCATTTTCAGTCAAACTTCCAGCGTTTCCAAAGAAAAGAATGGACATTGAAATTCCTACTTCTTACCAGCAAAGTGAGGCTGAGCTGCCCAGAGTCACAGCCAGGACTGGGATAGGATAAAATTTAATTAAAATTAGGAAAAACTCTGGTGATCCTGGGTAATTCCATGCCCCTGGGTGACAGCAGCTGGACAGGAGGATGGAGGCTCTGCCAGGGGAATCCTGACAGATTCCTGTGCCTGTGGATTCCCCTTTCCATGGAAAAGTTCAGCTGATTGTTGTTCCCTGCTGGAGAAAGGATGAGGCAGAACCAACAAATCCTGCCCTAGGTGCCATCTGAGGACACTCTGGAAAAGCCCTGAGGAGCAATCCAATGTTTTCCAACTTCACACCAATATTTTGGAGGTGATTTCCTCATGCGAAACTCCTTGGCCTCTGCAGATTTCCAAGATTTTCCTCCTTTCTAGTCCAGGAATTGAAGCCTAAAAAGGCCTCACACCCTTAAATCCATGTGAGGCTGAAGGGGATCACCCAGGAGATTGTAGCTGGATTTGAGGGAAAATGTCACAAGGATCCAGCAGGGATTGTTCAGCATGGAATCAGGATAACAGGTCCAGGCTCCTTGGCCTCTGCAGAATTCCAAGATTTTTAGCTCTTCCTAATTCACGAATAGAGGCCTAAACAGGCCTCACACTCCATGTGGGCCGGGACAGGGACTCATCCAGGAAGGGTAAAATTTTAGCTGGACTTTGACAGAAAGCGGGGATTTTTTGATCCATCAGGGATTGTTCAGCATGGAATCAGGATAACAGGTCCAAGCTCCTTGGCCTCTGCAGAATCCCAAGATTTTTAGCTCTTCCTAATTCACGAATAGAGGCCTAAACAGGCCTCGCACTCCACGTGGGCCGGGCCGGGGCTCATCCAGGAAGGGTAAAATTTTAGCTGGACTTTGACAGAAAGCGGGGATTTTTTGATCCATCAGGGATTGCTCAGCATGGAACCAGGATAACAGAGCCCAGCTCTGCTCCACAAGCCAAGCCCCAGAAGGAAGAGGCAGCTCAGGTGTCCCTCCATCAGCAGGACAGGCACAGCCCCAGGCTGCGACTTTTGGAGCCTGGCGAGGTTCGCCTGCACCCGGGCGAGGAGGAACCTCCAGCTCCCTCCAACCATGACAAGAGGAAAAATATCCGGCTTTTCCAAGGGATGAAAGGCTCAAGGGATTAAGGCCCAGCCTCCTGCTGCCTTTCAGAGCTGCTGAACCGTGCAGGGATCGGTGTCAGCTGTGTTGGTTTAGTGGCGAGGCACAACAAAGCAGCGCGGCTTTCCCGGTGCCTCTACCTCTAGGGAGGGTTCCCAGATTCCCGAAAACCCTGCTTCCACCGGGGCCACGGAGCTGGCAAACAAAAGAGGAAAAAACCCTTCAACTTTTGACCCTGCCGAGGGCTCGTGGCAGCGGGAATGAGTCAAGAGGCAGCTCCTGGAGCCCTTCCCCGCGCCGCACGTGCCTCCGCGCTTTGTCACCTCCTGCCACTGTTTGCTGTGGCCCCGCAGGAGGGGCCACAGGGCTCCTGGGAAGTTCTGCCCAGGGATGTGCCCTTCTGTGGTGGAAGGAAATAAATTAAAGCCCTCAGGTCCCAAAGTCAGGTCATACCTGTGGTCTCGATCCGCAGCATGGGAGCAGATTTGTTAAATCCAGATTTGCTGTGGCTGCCCCTGGATGCCTGGAAGTGTCCAAGGCCAGGCTGGACATTGGGGCTTGGAGCAACCTGGGATAATGGGAGGTGTCCCTGAACATGGATGGGGTGGAATGAGATGATCCCTAAAGTCTCTTCCCACCCAAACCATCCCAGAATTCTGGAGCTCTCCTCTGCTCTGGAGCCAGGCTGGGAGAGCTGGGAATGTTCCCCTGGAGAAGGGAAGGCTCCAGGCAGAGCTGAGAGCCCCTTGCAGGGCCTGAAGGGGCTCCAGGAGAGCTGGAGAGGGACTGGGGACAAGGCCTGGAGGGACAGGACACAGGGAATGGCTTCCCACTGGGAAAGGGGAGATTGGGCTGGGATGTTGGCAAGGAATTGCCGTGTGGGAGGGTGGGGAGGGGCTGGTCTGGAATTCTCAGATTTGCTGTGGCTGCCCCTGGATCCCTGGCAGTGCCCAAGGCCCGGTTGGACATTGGGGCTTGGAGCAGCCTGGGATAGTGGGAGGTTTTAGTGGAAGGGGTTGGAATGAGATGAGATTTAAGATTCCTTCCAAACCATTCCATGATTTTATAGTTGCAGCTTTTCCAAGCCTCCCAGGAAACCTCCAAGGAGCTCAATTCCTTTCTTTATCCCAACAACAATTGTATGTGGTGATGATCAGGCACAGTTATGCTCAATTTTGGGTCACCCAACATTGAAGAGGGGCAGAAGAAGCCCCTTCCCAACACTGGCCGAGGTCAGGGGACACGGGAAGAGGCCCAAACTTCTCCTAAATGGATTCCGAGGGCTGCAAAGCTGCGGCTTATCCCAAAATCTCCCTGACGTTGGTTTTTGCTTCAGCTGCACATTTGGTGTTTGGTGGTGTCTGGTCCCAAGCTTTGAAGTGGGGCTTAGACAAGAAGCCCTGAGTCACCTCCCGAGGGACCTCCGGGGCGAGTGACATCTGCCAGGCTTAATCCTGACCTCGGGAACAATGGGTGACTCACAAAGCTGAACTTTACCTCACTCCCAGATTAGCCCCGGCCTCCTCCTCGGAGATCCCAAACATCAGGGAGTTCCTGCCCCGGGATGATTCAGAGCGAAGATTAAGGCGGGAGAAAGCCCCAAGCCAAGCGGAATTATTGGCGAGGCTGAGCTCAGCAGGAAACGTTCGGCTCCAGGATCCCATTATCCCACCATTATCCAGCCCTTGGAAGCTTCTCATCGGTGTGGAAGGGCAGGAAGGACAAACAGGGCGGCGATCGGAGCTCGCACGAGATAAGAGGCGCTCGGAGCCCTCTCAGTGAATCACACAGGGAAGCTGAGCCCTGATGATCTCTAAGCCAAGCTCTGTGCTACGCTGAGCCTAAGAGCCAGCTCCTTGCAGGAACAGGCCCCTCCTGATCCACCAGCAGGAGGTCCACAATGAAATCCTTGTTTTGATCAATATTTCCCAAATCAATGTTGTCCCCCCCCCAAAAAAGGAGTTCCAGGACTATTTCAATCTTCTTTGAAAAGGAATAAAAGGGAGCAGAGCCCAAAACTTCTGAAAATCAACATTTCCAAGTGTTTCCCTCTGTGTTTTTACCTCACAGCAAAAATCCCAGTTTTCCCAAAGGCAAATTAAAAATAATTTACTCAACTTTTTAATCCTTCACGTGGAAAAAAAAAAAAAACCTCACACAGCACAAAAATCTCCATCCTTACCTTCATCAGCTGCTGCCATCTCCCCATCCCTGACTCAGCTCTCCTGGATTAAAAAAAAAACAAACCCACACAGCTGCAAATAAATTTATTATTTCTTAATAAACCCTTTTAAAAACAAGGCCGCACATCCCCCCCCATGTTAATTAATTGCACCCGAGGTCTGCCCTAATTAGCTGCTGCTAATGAGAGAGTCTCGCCTGTGCTAGGTTGGAGCTTTACCTGCAAGGAAGGGACACCTGGAAGCCAAAAGCTCAGCAGAATCCAGCTTGGACCTGCTCATCCTGTTCCACATCTCCTGATCCAGAGGGATTTGCTCGGTGTAATTCGGTTTGTTGGGAGGAGAAGTTGTTATTCCTTTGATAATTCCTTGGGATAACAGGGCTGGACAATTGTCACCAGGAAATGGCAGCAGATGTCACTTGGTGGCAGTGGCTGGTGGAAAAAAATATCCTCTTATTTTTAAGGAATCTCTCTTTGGCCACTCCCTTCTTTCCCTGCATCCAGGCTCCTCAAAATTCCAGTTTTCCCAGTAAAATAGCTGAGCTGGCTAAACTCAGCCTATTCCAAAGATTTGGAAGTGCCTCGAGCTGCAAGATGCTCCAGCCAGGTGGATTTTATGGGAATAAAGGTGAGATCATCCCCAAATCTTTGCACTGCAAAGGCGATTCCTGCTGCCTCCTCCTTTTCTTGACAATCAGGGAAGAATCCACAAAATCAGCACAAATCATCGATGTGATCAATGACACAACTGGAACCTTCTCCACAAAAAATCCCCAGAGGTCCCTGGGCAGCAGGATCCACAAGGATTGGAAATTTACGGAGATCAAGGAATTGTTCAGGTTGGAAAAGCCCTCTAAGGTCACCGAGTCCAAGATGTGACCGATCCCCACCTTGTCCCCAGCCCAGGGCACTGAGTGCCACTTTGAGGCCTTTTTTTTATTTTCAGAAAGGGTTTTCCAGCATTGGAGCAATCCCAGGGAGACTGATGGACTCACCATGTCTGGAAGTGTTCAAAAAACGTGGGAATGTGGCACTGGAGGTCATGGGTTTATGGTGACCATGGTGGTGGTTGATGGCTGGACCGGATGATCTCAGAGGTCTTCTCCAAGCTTAATAATTCCATGATTCTGTGTTTGGAATAAAGAGACACAGGCAGAGGTCATCACTGGCCTGAAGCACNATCCAGGGGCAGCCACAGCAAATCTGAGAATTCCAGACCAGCCCCTCCCCACCCTCCCAGACAGCAATTCCTTCCCAAGATTCCACCCAAACCTCCTGTTTTTCAGTTTGGAGCCATTCCCTCTTGTCCCACCACACGGATCACACTCCAGACAACCTCTCCAGCCTGACAGTCCCATCCAGAGCCTTCCATCCACAGCCCTGCTTGAGTGTCACCCAAATGACAAGGAGTAGGGACAGGAAAACCTCGGGAATCACTGACCCCTGGCTCCAGGTGAGCTCATCCTCCCTCAGGAGGCTCCAACAAGCCCTATGGATCCATGGAATGCAGCATTTCTCCGCTCTGGATTTCTGCGGCAGAACGGTGCCAAATTCCCACTTTTTCCCCTGCCTGTGACTCCGTAGCCTCATCTCCAGCTCAGCCCACACGGAACCACAGCAGAACAACCATCGGCCACCCCCCATCCCCTCCTCCCTTCCCGGGAGCTCTGGCTTCTATTCCCGGCTTCCCTGGGGAGCAAACAGCCGTGGCCATCGGATTTGTTTTAGGGTTTGCTGGAATTTCCTGGGGTTGGAGCGAGGTTAACCACAGCCAGCCCTTGTGGCTGTGTCCTCAGCGCTCCCCATTGTTCCCTGAGAAGGTGGCTGGGCCTGGTTTTCTTGGAAGGCCGGGATGTTGTTTGGCGTTCCGGGCTTGGCGCTCCATGGTGACGGAGAGGAGGAAAGGGGAAGGAGCAGCTCTTCCTTTTTTAGGCCTGTGGCTTGGAGAGAGAGCCCGGTGTCACCGAGAGGTCACCCTGAGCCTGCTGAGATGGGATTTGGGACAGCGGGAGGCTGGAACCAGCTCCCTGCTTCCATAGGATTCCCTGGAGAGGCTCCGAGAAAAATGTCCGGAATCTCCCACTTCTGCCTCCTTCCATCGGGGGTGTTCTGAAAGGCTTTTCTCCCAAGAAAAGGAGGAGAGGGCCATTCCATAAAAAGCTTTTTCCCCGCTGGGACGGGATCGGCCATGTTCGTGCTGTGTCCCCGACCTTTTGCTACTGGAAAGCGGAATTTCCTCGGCTCTGCCAAGAGTCCGTCGCTGTCCTGGCTCCCGGCGGGGCTCCCTGGTGGGAGGACACGCTCCTTCTCCGGCCACGGGGACACGAATCCTTCCCAGCTCGGCTCCGTCAGCGCCTCAGAGTGGAAACTGAGCTCATCCTGGTGGATGCGCCCTGGAGCCAAGGGTTGGGCTCGCTTTCAGGAAGGAGCTGAGCATGACTCTGTTGGCTCCACCGGGTCATTCCAAGGAGTCAACGACGGGAACTGTGTGATCCAGGGCATGGGACAATGGGCAGGGAATGAGGGAATCTGGCTGCTAAATAAGTCACGGAATCATGGAATGGTTTGTTGGGAAGGGACCGTAAATCCCATCCTGTTCCAGCCCCTGGGTACCTCCCACTGTCCCAGGTGGATCCAAGCCCCAATGTCCAACCTGGCCTTGGGCACTGCCAGGGATCCAGGGGCAGCCACAGCAAATCTGGGAATTCCAGCCCAGCCCCTCCCCACTCTCTGAAAAAAGCTCTTCTGATCTAATCTGATTTTAATGATTTTAATTGGATCTGACTTTCATTTTAATTATATCCACCTTCCCTTCCCCAAAATCCATCATTACAAGATTCCCTAAAGATCTCAGCACGGTCCTGGCTGATGGGACATGGGGCTGGAATTCCTCAGAGCTCTCAGCTCTGCAGAAACAGGACCCAGGTACCTTCACCTGTTGGGAACAAATTTTGTGGAATATTTGGATTCCAGGCCCAGGAATTTTTGGCCTGGGATGGCTCCATGGTCAGCAGGACCCACAGGACTGTAAAAGAGGGAGTGTCCCAATCCTGAGGCCTGGCCAATGGAAAAAAGGGACGTTTAAAGAAACCAGTGGAAAAAGGAACATTCCAAAAAGCCAAAATTCCCCCAGTAATTCCCAGAAACCCCAAAACCAGCCAGGAGTGCAGGCTGCCCTTTACAGGGGACAACACCGACCAAAATTCATCTGAAAAAGCCTCTTCCTTACACCAGATCTAATCTGATTTTAATGACTTTAATTGGATCTGACTTTCATTTTAATTGTTTCCATCTTCCCTCCCCTTCCCCAAAATCCACCATCATAAGATTTCCACGTTCCTGGCTGATGGGACAAGAAGCCTCTGCAGCAACAGGACCCAGGTACCTTCAGCTGTTGGGTACAAGTTTTTGTGGAATATTTGGATGCCAGGATCAGGAATTTTTGGCCTGGGATGGCTCCGTTGTCAGCAGGATCCACAGAATGGTAAAAGTGGGAGTGTCCCAATCCTGAGGCCTGGCCAATGGAAAAAAGGGACATTTAAACAAACCAGTGGCAAAAGGGACATTTCAAAAAGCCAAAATCCCCCCAGCAATTCCCAGAAACCCCAAAACCAGCCAGGAGTGCAGGCTGCCCTTTACAGCGGACAACACCGACCAAAATTCATCTGAAAAAGCCTCTTCCTTACACCAGATCTAATCTGATTTTAATGACTTTAATTGGATCTGACTTTCATTTTGATTGTATCCTTCTTCCCTCCCCTTCCCCAAAATCCACCATCGTAAGATTTCCACGTTCCTGGCTGATGGGACAAGGGGCCTCTGCAGCAACAGGACTCAGTCAAAACTTCACCTGTTGGGAACAAATTTTGTGGAATATTTGAATGCCAGGACCGGGAATGGCTCCATGGTCAGCAGGATCCACAGGAAAAGAGGGAGTGTCCCAATCCTGAGGCCTGGCCAATGGAAAAAAGGGACATTTAAAGAAACCAGTGGAAAAAGGAACATTCCAAAAAGCCAAAATCCCCCCAGCAAATCCCAGAAACCCCAAAACCAGTGAGGAACGAAGCTTGTCCCTCTCAGGGGTCACCACCAACCAAACCTCACTTGAAAACCTTTTCCCTTTCTCCTCCCCGGCCCGGCGCTGCCGTGCCCCACTCCTGGGAAGAGGCAGGGAAGATTTCTGTGGCTTCGCCAGGCCACGATCCGGGATAAAAATGGCTCTGGAAGCAGAGGGGATGAGTCACCCGTCCCAAAGTCCTGCAGTCGTCAGGCCTGGCCCCGTAACGAGCTGTTGACACCGCTGGGAAATGACTGTGAGCAAGAGCAGCCTCTTGTCTCTGCCTCGAGCACCCTTGACCTTGCTTTGGGATGTCACGAGTGGCCTGCGGGACACATGAATCCAATTATTTTTCCCTAAAATCACCTTTCAAGGGCCTCGTTCTGCTGTCGGCCCCCACCCTCGGCCAGCTTGCAAAAAAATCAGGGATAAACCCAGTTTAATGTTCCCGAGCTTCCAGAAAAATTGGGGATAAGCCCCGTTAAACATCCCCCAGCAGCAGCAGCAGGGCAGCTCGTTATTCCTGTGGTTAATTATTAATTCCTGGGATGCTCCAGGAGATGCCAGGGAAGGTGGGACACAGAGGGGACTTTGTTTGTGAGGGGATGTTGGGCTCAGCATGGTCTCGTGGGGATACTCCCAGGATTTTTTGGATCCCATGGATTCTGAACTCCTCATTTTCCAGTTCCAAGTCTCAGTCCCAGTTCCAAGCTCATTTCCCAGTTCCAGCATCTCAAATCCAATTCCAGCCTCCTCATATTCCAGTTCCAACCTCTTCATTCCCAATTCCAAACTCATTTCCCAGTTCCAGCACCTCAAACCCATTCCAACCTCTTCATAGTCCAGTTCCAGCGGCTCAAACTCATTCCAAACTCCTCATTTTCCAGTTCCAGTGACTCATTCCCAGTTCCAAACTCCCCATTTTCCAGTTCAAACGGCTCATTCCCAATTCCAGACACCTCCTGCAGGAAGAGGAAGGGAATAAAGAAGGGGAAAACAGGAATGGGGAAACCACAGAATTCCAATGGAGGAAGGAATTGGAGGAGGCACCTCCTGGTTGAATCCAGCCCCAGAAAAAAAACTGGAAAAACTGGGGAAAAAAAGGACTTTGCTGCTTTTTTGGCTTCCCCAACAAATCCTTTCCTCTGCCTGCTCCCAGAACATTCCCAGCTGTCCCAGTCTGCTCCAGCTTTGCCCTCCTGGAGCAGCTTTGGGCACTCCGAGTGCTGCCTCCAGCCAGGGCTGGAAACCACCCTTGGTTTGGGGCTGGAGCACCCTGGGCCAGACTGGGAAGGAACCTGGCTGAACATCAGGAATTTGGGCCAAGGAGGTCAAGGCAGGGCTTGACTCGAGCTCCAGCCAAGTCCAAAACTTCCTGGGCAGCTCAGCTCCGGGGCTGGGAATTTGTTGGGAAGAGCAGCTCAGCCCCCTGAAGGTGCAGCTCCATGGGGAAGGAGGAAAGTCCCGGGAAGGAGCTTCCAGCTCTCCCTGGCTCGGTGTGGTGAGGTCTGGATGTTCCATTCCTGCTTCTCCCTCTCTCCCAAAGCTTTGCTTTCCATGGCAAACGTGCCAGGAGGATAAATTTAGCCCTGAGCTGTCCAGGAACGTCCAGAGCTTTGCTGGGATTTGCCACTGGGATATTCACGCAGCACCTGAGCGTTTTCCAGTTCCAGCAGCTCATTCCCAGTTCCAAACTCCCCATTTTCCGGTTCTAACAGTTCATTCCCAGTTCCAAACTCCCCATTTTCCAGTTCCAAGTCTCATTCCCAGTTCCAAATTAATTTCCCAGTTCCATCAGCTCATTCCATTCCAAACTCCCCATTTTCCGGTTCCAACATCACAAACCCATTCCAAAGTCCTCATTTTCCAATTTCAGTGGCTCATTCCCAGTTCCAAACTCCTCATTTCCCAGTTTCAGCAGCTCAAACCCAATTCCAAACTCCTCATTTTCCAGTTCCAAGTCTCATGCCCACTTCCAAACTCAATTTCCCATTCCAGCAGCTCAATTCCCCCAATTCCAAACTCATTTCCCACCCTGTGCCAGAGATGTGGCCAAGCTGTGCCCCAGCCAAGCAAGGGACAATTCCGTGTCACTCAGGAGCCACAAGTGACATCAGCAGGACATCACTGACCCCTGGATGCCACCACCCCCAGGGTCCACCACTTCCACCTGAAAAACGGGGAAAAAAGGGGAAAAAGTTATGGAAAAGAAGGGGAAAATCAGGGAAAAAAGGGGGTGGGGACAGGAAAATAAAAAAGTTCTGGAGTGTGAACTGACAGTGACCTGCCAGAAAAATGTTGCATCCAAACTTTCCCATCGAGCCCTGGAAATTTGTTGCTCATTAAAGGAAGAGGGGGTGTATCCAGTCCAAAGGAGGAGCCGGAGCAGGGAAGAATTCCATGGCTGCTCCTGTGGTGGATTTTTTTTTTTTCCATTTTCTTCCCCCCCTTCCCCGCTCCTTTCCCTTTCCAACCCCTACTCGCCCTGAATCTCCCAAACCCTGCCCAGTGCAAAAAAAAAAAAAAAAAACCAACAAAAAAAAACCCTAAAAAAAAAGAAGGAGAAAAGTCGTGGAGCAGGGAGGGAAATCTCCAATTTGTGGGAACTGCTGGTGTCGAAGTGGGAATGCAGGGAGGGGTTTGGATTTTCCCAGGCTTGGAGCTCGGAATTCTATTTTTACAGAACGCAGGAGAAAGGGAGGGGGGAGGAGAAGGATGAAAGCAGTGAAAAAAGCAGGAAATAAATGGAAATGTCACAAGTTTCAGGAGCTGTTGTTATTATTTATTATTTGAATCCTATTTATTCCTTGGGGCATCCACAGGAGCTGGAACACCGGGACAAAAAAAAATGGGGAAAAAAAACCTAGGAAGAAGAAAAAAAAGAAGAAAAAAGGAATTCTGGGACCCTGATGGAGTTTTCTGGCGTGTCTTGCCTCAACGAGGTGGAAATTGTAGTGGAGGGATAAAAAAGTGGATAAAATCATCCTGGAATTCTGCAGGGAATATCCTGGACACCGCTCACCTGAGCTGGACCTCCATGGAATCATGGAATGGAATCAGCAAAGCTGGAAAGGGTCTCCAAGAAGATCAAATCCAACCTTTGATCCAAGACCACCTTAATCAGTTAAACCCAGGCAGTAAATGCCGTGTCCAGTTGTTATTAGAGGAATTTGGAGTCCTGAAAACTTCCTGGAGTGCCCAGAAAATCCCTGGATTTGCCCTAAATGCTCAAAGGAACAGAGATGTTCATGGGAATGCTGCAAATTCTCCCAAAAAATCCTTCCTGTGGAGGATTTGGGCTTCAGGAGATGCTTGGAGTGCACCATGTTCTCATGGAGAGCCCAAAGGCAAATCCATGGCCCAAATCTTCCCCTGGGAAAGCGGGATGGGCAGGGATAGGGCCAGAATCCATCCATAAATCCATGATCCCGAATTCCAACTCAATCCTCACCTTTTCTGCCAGCCCAGCCAGCAGCAGGTGCTGAAGGAAGACCAAAACCTGGAAAATCATGGAGTTTTCCCGGTCTCCAGCCCTCTGACCACACCAAACCACCCCCCTGGACTTGATCTGGATCCATTTTATAATTCCTTACCCAAATTCCTCAAGGCAGAAGGAATTTCCTTAATCCCGCAGCTCCTCTTCCTCAGAAATTCACTTACAGCCGCTTTATCCCAAATCAAAGATTCCACAGTGACTCCAGGCACTGCAAAAAGACCCTGGAAAGGCCAAATAAATGGCAGGGAAAGGTGGGAGGAAGAGGAGTTATCCAGGATTTGGTTTTTCCTTTGTTTCCAGGGAAAAAGGGAAAGAAAACTGCCATTTATTTGGATAAGATCAGTGTCCCATCCTTTCTTTACCCTCGTCTCCATGACGTGGGAATTGTCCTCCTTCATCCCAAAACCAGGGCCAGGCTCAGATAAAAAAAACTTA
>VZTZ01038421.1:0-31120 GCA_013400955.1 Drymodes brunneopygia | reverse complement strand
ATTGGTGAAAGGGGTCAACACCCCTGAAGGTTTACAGGACAAAGACATGGTCAATCATCTTTCTCCACCCCAGGGAAAGGAATGAAAAACAATTCCACAAGTGCAAAACAATCCCAGCTGGTTAAGGAAAACAAGGACCATGTTTACAGAACAAGCATGGGAAACTACAGCTACAGTGTTACAACTTATGGGGCCCTGTAAAACCAGGGCGACACAGGCAGTCCTTGGAAATCTGGGGTGATACTATGTTTGAAGTCTGGGGTTTCCTGGGCACCTAAAATTAAACCTCATCAGTCAACTGTATACAGTTAGTTTTGTGCCAGGACTTACAAGGCAGAACTTTCCTCCTCTGTGACTCATGGTCCAAATCTCCAAGTTACAGATAGCCATAGCTGATGCTGAAGATTGGATGAGATTTAATCAAAAATGAAGATGAAAGTGTCTCCTGTTTCTATTTCATTGAAATTCAGTTCACTGCTATGAAAAATCCAAAGCCTACCAGAACAATAATAAAATTAAGCTGTTTTCCAGCAAGTCTTTTGTTATCCAGCCGACAGTAGCACTCAAGGTGACTTCTTACCTTTTACAGTGAAAGTACAAAGGTCCCATCAAAAAAACATTCAGTAAAGAAAATCATTCACGTTTATTCTCTAGGGAAACAAGAAATGGCGAGTCCAAACCTAGCAGTGGTTTCTCTCCGGGCTCAGGGATGTAACTCAGCAATGATTTGTTGTTTATCTGTAAGCCTCTGTGTTATTTTACACAGCTTTGGATATCCCACCCAGTCTCCAGCTGCCACTGCTGAAAAGCAACTATTGCCCCCTATTCCTGTAGCTTTTTTTTTTATTTTTTTAAAAAGAAAGCTGTAAAGGGCCACTACAATCCCAACATGGCTTGAGGGGTAAAGAAAAAATTAAAATAGCAAAAGAAAATTATAAACCATGCTAGTTTCAACAATGTAATTTATATATCAGTCAGTGAACAGTCTCTAACAAAGTGATTTGGCAACAGTCAAATGCTCTAAAATGTAAAACACATTATGTTAATAATGAGTCCTGCTTTAGTGAACGTAAAAGAACTAAGCCAATTTATGGATAGACAAAGGAATTCTTTTGAAGGAGTGGCAAATCCTGCTGGATTACATGAGCAGTTTACAAAGCAGGAAATAAAGTCATCTTAATATTTCCCCCTGCTTCACAGGCTTTTGGTACTTAGCTCAAAACAAACCATTCAAAGAGTTTTCTAGCTAGGCAAATGAAAACAGCAGCACACACATACATATAGAAAATAGTCACTAATTCTTACTCAAAGCCACTGCTTTAGTCCGTTTGCAGAACTGTGTCAATAAATATCAACCGGTTTCTGTCACAATGCTGGTAAGCACAGGAGACAGCTTCAGGGAGAAGCAGCACAAGCAAGGACTACCCAGAGCCAGTGGGAAGTGGACCTAATGACTGAGAAAGGACAGCAGCCTTACAGAAAAGGAGGCAGCAGGGCTGTGGGGTTTTTGCCATACGATTCACAAACTGGCTGAGGTTTCAAGATTTGCATCTAACAAACACAAACCAAGTACCTCTAGATCATCTCAATCACAGTCAGAATGAGCTCAACACCAGGAATACCCAGACTTCACATTTATGGTAGTGGAGAAATTGTTATTATTTAAGGTACAGTACAGGGGCACTGTTGAAATTAGCACAAGGAAAACATAAATCTAATTATCTGGTAAAATATCTCTCACCTTTAATTTCTGGAATCTTTAAAATGTCCCCAAGTAGTTGAACTAGACCATAGAATCATTTCGTTGGAAAAGATCCTCAAGATCATCAAGTCCAACTGTTCCCTGGATCTCCTTCCAACTCTTTTTGTAGATGGGTAACACTTTTGCTGAACTCCAGCAAAAGCTGAAACCTCCCTGTTTAGTCAGGACTGCTGGTAAATGTTTCAGACATGCTTCAGCTTTCTGCTGTGTGGCCAGTTTTTTTCTATGCCTTCTCAGAGTTTAACTACTTGAAAGAGGTGAGGCAGCCCCAGGAGACCTGAAACACATGAACACAAAGGGCTCCTCACTGATATTTCACATTATCACTGGAAGCCAAAGGCAGCATTTTAAGATGCAGCTGGAGCTGCTATCCTAATCTTTTCAGTCCCTTGGCACCTCTGTGGACAGTCCCAGCACAATTTTTATGTTAGAAGTCTATATTCTATTTGTATATTAGCAAAAAAAACAGTCACTAAAAGAAGGATAGACAGAAACTCATAAAAATTTTAACTCTTTCTGAGAAAGTTGACTCCTCATAGGCTTCAAAAGAAGTTGAAGATTTCTTTCAAGTCCAAATATGCTTCCTGTAGAAAGGTCTGTTTGTATAAGGATTTCAGTGATAACACAAGTTCTTAGGAATTCACAGTGAGGTGAGTCAAGGTTTCCTGGGATCCTTGTAAAAACCGATTATGCATTGCCAGATAAGAAATTCCTCAAGTTATTTAAACACATAAATGACTTCTTACTTTAAAAGTGGTGGTCAGTACTAAAATAATCTTTATGCATACACTTTATTATTTATATAAATCTACATCTGAAACAAAACTTCGCAATTGAACATCTTTGGAATGCCCATAAGAATTCTAATGAAAGCATTTTTATGTATAGATATAATTCACAATTTTGTAAAAACATCATTGTATTTATAAATGTTTTGGTAAACTAAGTCACTAATTCTTTCAGTACATTGAAACTAATTTTACCCAGAAAAAAAAAAAGGAAATTGAGCAAAAAGCAAATTAGATATTGTCCTTACATGGTTGAGAGCCTACAAGAAGGCCATCTTTACATTTCCTACTGTTGGTGACAGGGGCACCTAGTCCAGAAAACTTACCAAGCAGTTGCATATTTCAAGCAAAGAAAATTGCAGTCTATGGTTGTTTAATCTGTTCTTCACTTATGAAACTCCAGCCAAGCATTCTAAATTACCACAAAAATAATGGCAAACCACATGAAAACAATTATTTTCAATACCACAAGAACTTCAGAAGAAATCCCTAAAACTTCCAGAGTCAAAGGAACGTATTCTAGAACTTTTAATTAGAACTTGTGGTTGCTATGGGAAAAAAAATTGTCACTTATAACAAAGCCACATTTTTCTGTATTAAATGAATCTAAAAACTGGAAAAAAAAACCCAAAACAAACACTCCCCATCCTCCCAGTCTTTAGGTATGCAAGAATACAGAGTTCTTTTGTCACTGAGTTTCCCACAGTTACTGTTTCCCTGTCCTAATGTCACTTTCTGCCATTAGTTAGGCAAACTCTTGCCTCAGTGGAGCATTGTAGCTATTCGGGGGGGGATTTTGGTTGGTTGGTTACGGTTTTGTTTTGACTGTTGTTATTTCAGAGATGGCATTTCCTGTGGCACTGATGCCTCAATTCTGAAATAAAAAGTAAATTGCTAATCAATCCATTACTAGTTTGATTTAAATGGTATACACAGACACATTACTGAGCTCTATATAGTGCACATCCACAGGAGGACAATTACCACATTAGACAGCTTAAAAATAAAACTGGACTCAGGTTTAGAAAAGCACAGAGAAAGCTCATGGCTTAGCCCATGCCTAAATCAGTCCCAGCACTCTATGTTTTCTAGAATATCCCTTTTTGGACTGTTAGATTTATCAGCAAGTTAAGTACTCTGCAACAATTTCAGGTTTTACTTGGTTAGCTGTCTTTTTATTATTTAACAAAAACAAAAAGTTTAAAACCTCTTCAAGTGCATTGAACAAATTATTCTCACACAAGACAACTCTTTCTGCCTCTGCAGCCCCCAAAATATTGTGATGACATATGCACAAGGGAAGACTGCTTTCTCACCCAAAGATTGCTTCACAGATTCTTCAGGGTATCTCTCTTAGCCAAGAGTATTTGCTCCCAGCTATCCTTGCACCTGTCTCATCACTGGTGTTTGAGCAACAGATGCGATGTTGCAACAATTCTCTTCAAATGCAATGAGGGCAGATTTCTCTCAGGCCTCCCCCAGTGTTGTACCTGGACACACACATCGACACACGAACACTAAAGCAGAAATGTTGAAGGCTCAGCAGGGGAATTCAGAAGCCCAGATCTGAAAGGCTTTAACAAATATGGTTGAAAAAGCAGCAGATGTTCTTTACCAGTCCGTCTCTGCACATACAGAGATTGTACATGGGCCCACACACATGGGAATTATGCATTTCCTTTAAAAGGAGGCCCAAGAAGGAAAATTCCCTTTCTAAATGCATTATGGAATATTAAAGTTTTGAAATATTATTTCCTTCAGAGTTTGCCTACAATTACATAGTCAGAGATCATCTGCTTATACTTATGGCTTAAAGAAATCCAGGCATTCCTTGATAACAAATAAAAGAGATATAATGCTATACAAAGAATGCTGTTCAAGTACAAGTGAAAAAGACTCCTTTCTTTCGACTTTCTTTCATCTTTTCTACCCTCCACAATAGGGATTGTCTTCAAAATTAAAGATGTCTTCCTGCAACTGCTTAAATGTAGTCTTTGGCTAAAGCACCTCTCTCAGCTCAGACCACACTTAAAATTTATGCCATGTGAATAATAATTGAGACAGCCCTGACAGGTGAATTTCAACAATCACTCCTCTTCTATGAGTATTATCCACTTCAGTAAGAGGGCATCGACCCTCTGTTTGTGGTCTCTGCAGCTGTTAAGAGAGCGCAGAAATATATATGGATAGCAGCCAAGGAAGTACCTTAGAGCATTGTTTCCGGTAACTTCACATATCCCGAAATGTTTCTCCTGCTCCAGCCTGGGAGTCACTCAGAATCGTTAGCCCATTTTATGAGTTTGAGTAAGACACCACCTGCTTTGAAGACTGTGATAGCTATACTAGGTTCAAAATATGAATGGACAGAGGAAAGACTCCAAACCTACCTGAAAAAGCGGTAATTCCTCTATATTTGTCAACAGGGAAATACAAGGTGTTAAAACATCTGATTAATTCCTCTGGGCACAACCAATTAACTTCTGAATTTACTCCAAAATAACTGCAAATTAGTTCTTGTCGCCCTGGTTTTACAGGGCCCCATAAGTTGTAACATTGTAGCTGTAGTTTCCCATGCTTGTTCTGTAAACATGGTCCTTGTTTTCCTTAACCAGCCGGGATTGTTTTGCACTTGTGGAATTGTTTTTCATTCCTTTCCCTGGGGTGGAGAAAGATGATTGACCATATCTTTGTCCTGTAAACCTTCAGGGGTGTTGACCCCTTTCACCAATCTTTAACTATCCTTAGAAACCTATAAAAATAGGTAAATAAAGAAGAGCAGGACTTTTGGTCAGTCCTGCCTGGTGAAACCACTACTACTCTGTAACCCACATGTTTCTTCTGTTACCAACTAACCAACAAGTTCTCTCTCTGAATGCTCTTGGGGAGGAGGGTGTGGAATTTGAATGTTACTTTCATTTGAATCTGTGCATTGTTTGTACTTTAAAGCCAATAGTAAAGGTGCTGTAGAATTCTTCCCTGGTATCCTAGAATGAGCCAGTAACATATTGCACTCAGAATATTGAGTTGAAATTCACACTGTAAGCCAGAAGTTTCAAACTTCAGTGTGTAAGAAGAGTTCTTTTCCTGATTAGGACAGGGATTTGTGGTAGTTCCTATACTCCAGGCAAGGAGAAGCAAACAGTACATTGCTGTCTGCTGAAACCTCCAGAAAGTCAGTGCATGCTGCTAATGCAGACTGAGACATGACACAGCAAGTGGAAGCATCTGCAAATGGTCTCCTCAGATATGTAAGCTTATAATGTATTTGACAGAGAAGAAATTAAAAGTGTACCAAAGCTGCAAAATGAAACAATTATTTCTTAAAATAGGCAACTGAAACAATAATTAATTGATGACTAGGTCAATGGGAAGTATCCTTCAATTGCTTGGATCCCTGTGAAGTAGCAGTGTGCTGTAATGAACATTACAAAGACAATGCAAAAATCATGAAACTGCAGGAGAGATGATCTGCTCCTCTAACAATTCACTACATTCTTCATACAACAGTGAGCAGAAATAAAAACGTTCACAGCTGCCCTTTCGTCCTGTCTAGGTCTAAGCCACAAGAGAAACTTCATAAGTATAAAAGGGAATCTTCTCTTGTTCTCTTATCTTTTGAGGAGATAAATAGTGGTATTCATTAACGTAGCATGAATCATTTTCCTTAGTACAGGTACTGAACAAATAGAAATGTCCGTCATTTTCCAGCTAGTTATTTTCTTATAATGACACAAATGTTTGACTTGACAAGTAGGGCCATTATTATGGCGAGGGAAGAACAGACTGTTATTGTACCTGAATAATTATGTACCATGACACTTGAAAACAAAATTGACGTAAAAGCGAAGGAGCGCAAACTGAGTTCAAGCAAACAGCAATGTTTTTTCACTGATACAGATGAAAGATGCAGATTTTGTAAAGTAAACATGCAAAGTAGCCTGTCAAGCTTCCAGCAAGTGATTTTCACCCCAGTTCAATCAACACGTGATTTCACCCAAATCCTAAGTTTCTATGTTTCTCGGAACATGTTTCTACACATCTCTAGCAGGCTACCATGAACACCCTCCTGCTTCACTCAAGCATGACTGCAGAGAAATAAATCCCAAGTTCAAAGTTCAAAATTTATGCTTAACTAAAGAACATGCTGAAAGACACTTTCAGCTTATCAGTTTTTTCCTGTTTAATCTATTATGGATGTAACTGCTACACTGGCTTAGAGGAATCTGCTCTCTATGCCTTCAACTTACTAGGGACAAACAGAATAGAACATCACTGCATATGAGTCAGCAGTGTGCCCTGGCAGCCAAAAGGACCAACTGTATCCTGAGGTGCAGGATACAGCATCAAGCAGGAAGATAAATAACAGAAATTTTATTTCATAAGGAGTAGGTTGCAGGAAAAAAAATCCCCAAAATTCAAATATTCTGACATTGTAATTAGGGATTAAAGTGTGACACACAGTTCAAGATTTGCCAACAACCATAAAGTACAAAATAGTTACCCTTTTTTTCTTTTTTCCTTAGCATGCCTCCTCCAATGGGAAATGATATAAAGATAGTAAGTATCCTAAAGGCATACATTTCCAGCACATATTAGTATACTACATTTTTATGTTTTTTTAAAAAAATTACTCAAGAAAGTAGATGTCTTCATTGTATTTCTTGTTCTGGTATGAAAAGAATATGCTGACAGAAGACATTTGAAAGAATAAAACATAGAAAACTAAATTTTTTGTCTATGAAAATTTTACTTTGAGGCAAATTTGCTTCAAAAGCAAGCATACCCATGACACGATTCACTCTTGCCATTTTACCCATTGTCCCTATCCCAAATCATCAAGAAGACACTAAATGTTTAATTTTAATCTGTATGAGCAGGTATTTGTTGTCTCACTTCTGCTGAAGTGGTAGATGCTGCCAAAGGGTACATTTTCTCTGAATTAAGGAGATCTGACTGCTATCACATGCCTGAATTCCACACATTTCCTTCACAGGCTGACAACTGACAAATCATATCTGCTTCAAATAACAATGCTGGCAAGCGGGCCTTGCCACTTCCAAAGTTCCAAAGGTTTATTTAACGCGGAGCAGCTGCCTTGCCTGCTGGGACAGCACGATGGATGTGAGCACCCACCCGGTGAGACAGAACTCATCCCATACTTACGTGCACAGCGCCTTCCAGTGGCTCCGAGGGCGCAGCGAAAGCACTGGCTCGCAAGAAGGGAATGCAGTGCATGCAGAACTGCAGCGGCACAGAGCAGCAATGCAGCCCTCACCTGCGGGAGCACCACGCAGGGATGCTGGGGAACACACAGCACCACTGCAGCAACACGTGCACAAGTGAAAAGCAGGAAATCAGATTTATAATTGGCCTGAAAAATCTCCTGGGGAGAGCAGATTCAGCAAATTCTGAGAGCTTCTCGTACATTAGGGACAATATAGGAATTAGTCCTCTTTTTTCCACAGTAATACGAGGCTGACAAACAGCTTTGGAAAAATTGAAAGTCAACCGTTTCAAATTGCAAATTAATCCTCAGGACCCAGTCTTTAATATGATTTATCAGTAAGAAACTCTTGGAAATACAGAATGGCTATGTCCATTCCTGCATAGTAAACTAGATCTGTTAATCAAAAAATCTCTCCCTACAGTCAGATTAATAGTTTATGAAATTTATGATATCAGAAGAAGCTAAAGAAGCAAACTCATTTAGCAGAAACTCTCACCTCAGTGTTAAGTAAAGGTTGTCTTGCAATTAGCTGTTTACTTGTTGAGTTGCTGCCATAATGAATTCCTACAAATCATTAGGGAAAAGCACTTGCAGAAACTAGAATTAGACAAACTCCCATAATTCTATTGACAATTTATATTCTCATGAGGTCCTGTAAAGACAGTTATTTCATAACAATTACATGCAACATGTAGTTCCACATTTACAGGTAAGAAAGATACCAATCTAATTCTGTTAATTCAAAGTTCAGGCCACTGCATTTGAGCCTCCAAATTACATTTCAATATACATTGATGATGAAACACTTTCTACTTACAGCTACATTCCATCCATGCAAAGAACAGCATTAATCAGCAAATATTCAGTGTGCAGAACTTGACCTTCCATACTGGGACCTCTATGAGAACACTACTTGCACAATTAACTTGTGGTTTTCTCAATACTTAACAGAGGCTTCTAAGAAAGACTGGAACAAACTTTTTAGCAGGGCCTGTTGCAATAGGAGAAGGGGTGATGGTTTTAAACTGAAAGTGGGTAGATTCAAACTAGATATAAGGAAGAAGACTTTTACAATGAGGGTGGTGAAAGACAGCAGTAGGTTGCCCAGAGGCAGAAGATCCCCCATCTCTGGAAACATTCAAGGTCAGGGTGCCAAAAGATGTCCCTGCTCATTGCAGGAGAAGCTGGACTAGATTACTTTTAAAGGTCCCTTCCAACCCAAATTATTCTATTATTCCCTTTAATAGTTCATAAAGTTTTATTGAGTTTTTTTTTTACAGATGAGATTGACTTTCCTATGCAAACGTGCCATTGGTACTATGTGTTAAAAGAAATGTGGTATGTTAACTTTAAAGTCTTTTAGCTTTACAGTACAAAACCTGGTTATTACAGAAGACTAAAAAGCATGAGTGTTTCACATTAATTCATAAATTAAATATGTTTAACTGTCCATCTCCAGCTATTTACTCCTCTAGAGAAAAACAACCCTAAGTATATAATAGTTATCTATGTTGTCAAAACAGGAAGCAATCTTCAGCAAGTTTAATTTAAGGCCAGTCGCATTGGGTTCTCTATATTGGCTTTCAAGGTCTCCAGAAACTTTGAAGCCAGTTCATCATCCACCACTCGACCATCACTCGAAAGAGTCACTGTCATGAGTTGATGCTGTTCAAGTTTCTCATTCCCTTCTTCATCTTCCACAATCTTGAGCTCCGGTCTTGCTCGGCCCACAGCGAGGATGCAGGCCTGAGGAGGGTTTATGACTGCTGTGAAATCACTGATGCCAAACATGCCCAGATTGGAGATACTGAATGAAAGAGAAAAAAGTTTCAGTAACATCAGAAATTACATATTCCCTACAAGAAATAATCTATATTCAACAACTACTATGATTCACATATCCTCCAAGGCAAAACCCATTAAGCTAAAAATAGATCTGAACTGTTTTCAGTTGAGCACATTCAGACTCTCAAGGGTTTGGAATTTTTGCAATTAAAAATAACACACCTTTTTAAAAGTCCCATTTCTTTATTGCAATACATTCTAGCACTTCACACACTGAAGCCAGAAAGTAGGACAGCAACGCAATGTCTTTAAATATATTTTGTCTGTCCCTGTTCCAAGCCAAAGGCCTTTTAGACTGAACCTCACTACTGCAAGTTCCAGTGGCTATCCACTAAGCAATAAAACTTGGGCATCTAGGTATCACTCAGGCACATGAAAGCATCACTGTGTCTTTCTCCCTCAAACGTTTCTGTGTCACCACCTGTGAGGTCGTGTATTAGGAATGGCTTGGACTCTTTCGTGACAGGTTGTCTATGGAGAAAGTTGGCCCACCATCTCCTCCTTCCTGGTTGTAGTTAGTTATGGCAAAGAGTGGAAAAACTATTAAATTGGACAGAACCATGGAATAATTTGGGTTGGAAGGGACCTTTAAAGATCATCTAGTCCAGCTTCTCTGGCAACAAGCAGGGACATCTTCAACTAGATCAAGAGCCCCATCCAATCTGACCTTGAATGTTTCTGGGATAGGCATCCACCACCTCTCTGGGCAACCAATGATGGACATTGGTGACCAGCTGTGTCCCTCACAGGTCTATATTGGGACCAGTACTGTTTCAAGTCCTCAGCAGAGACACTGACAAAGAGTTCACACCCTCAACAAATCCACAGATGACACCAAGCTGAGTGGTGCTGCTGACAAACCTGAGGGATGGAATGCCACCCAGAGGGACTAGGACAAGCTCAAGAATTGGGCTCATGAGGTTCAACAAGGCCAAGTGCAAGGTGCTGCACCTGGACCAGAGCAACCATCAATATCAACAGGCTGGGGGATGAACTGATCAACAGCAGCCCTGCTGAGATGGACTTGGGGCTGCTGGTGGATGAAAAGCAGGTCCTGAGGCAGCAGTGCACTTGCAGCTCAGGAATCAAATCATATCCTGGGCTGCATCAAAAGTGGTGTGGCCAGCAAGTCAAGAGCAGTAATTCTGCCCCTCTACTCTGAGACCCCACCCAGAGTGCTGCATCCAGTTCTAACCACAGAATCACAGAACCACTAAGGTTTGAAAAGACCTTTAAGGTCATCAAGTCCAACCATCAAATAGCATCACTGTCATGTTTATCACTACATCATGTCCTTAAGTGTCACACCCCCCTGCTTTTTGAACACTTCCAGGGATGGTGACTCAACCACTTCCCTGGACAACCCGTTCCAATGCTTGACAATCCATTTCATGAAGAATTTTTTCCTAATATCCAATCTAAACTTCCCCTGGTGCAACTTGAGGCCATTTCCTCTCCTCCTGTTACTTATTACCTGGGAGAACAGACCAACCCATACCTCACTACAACTACACTCCTTTCAGGCAGAAAGACTGAAGACTGATATGGGCGCCCCTGAGCCTCCTTTTCTCCAGACTAAACAATCCCAGCTCCCTCAGCTGTTCCTCACAAGACTTGTGCTCCAGACCCTTCCCCAGCTACACTGCCCTTCTCTGGACACACTCCAGCACCTCAATGTCTTTCCTCTGGGGAGGGGCCCAAAACTGACAGGACCTGAGATGTGGTGTCAGCAGTGCTAAGTACAGATTAAATGAACCTGCACCAAGGTAATTTTTTCCCCCAATACAAGACAGTCTAGGTTTGGCCTTCAGAATCATCACACGGAGTTTCATCCTAAACAGAGCAAGATTTTAAAAGTAATGCATTAAAAGACAGTGGAATAGCTGAGGGTAAAACAGTTCTGAACCCATGCTGCATGTATTAAATACTGCTGGAGTTTTACCTAAAAGATCCTCCCTGGTACTCCTCTGGTAACAGTTTTCCATCTCTGGCCTTCTTTGCTAGAGCCTAAAGAAAATGAAAGAAGAAAATAGGCAGAGAAAAGAAAGAAATTAGTATGTTGTAATAGACTAATTCTTTTTATTTCAGTAAGACATTTTAAGTACCATACAGACATTAAGTCAGCAAAAGTCATCTGCTTTTGGATTTAGGGAAGCACTTCAGCAATGTTGTTGTACCTGCAATTATTTGGCAAAGAGACTATGACACAAAACTTCATTTTCCCACCAATAGTGGCTGTTCAATAAAAGCTGTTCTCTCACCTTACAAATATTGTTCCAGTTTATACAATGGAACCACCATTCTCCCTGGTGGTTTTAGATTATTTTAGCAAAATATTGATGAGACAAGTTCACAGTAATCCTAAAATACTTGTTTAAAGAAATTGACATGTGCCATTTCAGAACATTCTACCAGACTGAATAAACATATTTCTCCCAGCTAAACATTCAACTACCTTTTAAAGGGTGCCTTTAAGGCCACTTTTTCTGTGACCTGTACTTCATTTGTGAGACTTTTCTTTTAAATTCAACAGAAGCAATGTTTCTGCTCCAATACAGCCCAAGAAGTTCATACCATGTTCCAAGATACAATCACAGGGCTGTACAAAACTTTAAAATTCATAATAAGTGCGTCAAAGTTACAAGGATACACCGAGCTTTATTTTAGGCTTTTTCTCATCTCTGAATAATTAGTGAACCAGAAGACAATAGCCATGGGAACAGCATTCACACAACAGGGCCAATATAAGCATGATGCATTTGTGCAATTGCATTATTTCAACGATGAAAATGCGATGTCAGGATGCACATGACCTGGAAAGAAGTTAAAATTAACATGTAGCAGAAGGGGATATAAGCAATACACAATATTGTATAAGCAATTACACAAAGAAAGAGCGTTCCAACCTACAGGGAGACTGACAGACGCAGCTGTAGCTCCAGTGTGTGCCTCCCCCATGTGCTTGTCACGTATGTATTATTTCAGTAATTCAGTGAAGAAGTTGAAAAGCAAAATGATGGTGGGGACACCAATGTTACACATATTCCACTTGAAAGGAAAGGGGAATGCTCACTGTCATGGCCCCATTGAACACAACACAAGCTGCCATTTCCATCACAGGAACTGCAGGACAATGATTTGTGGTAAGAGATTTGCAATACCACACACTATTACAGGTATTGGGGATGATAATGAAAACACAACACTTAATAACGCTTTTTCTCCTATCATTCTATCACCCCAGAACAATCTCAGCTGACCTTCCTCCTCAACTGGCTACTAGTGAAAGGAATTGTTTTCACAACACTTTGAACATAAAGTAAAGAATATGGACTGGAAAAATCTTTGTGGCATGACCCATCTATTTCTGCTCCAACTTTTCTGTTCCCCTCTGTCAACACAGACTACTATGATTTCTGTAGTTTTACACAAAAGGCAAGAATTTACCAAGTGCAGTGGTGTCTAGTTTGGGACAGTTTTATGCCCTAGGAGCTGCTTCCATTGCATTCCTCAGATGCTGTAGGCCTTTGACAAATGACAAAAAAAGGCCTGTGTTGGGACATTTAATCATTCCACCTTTGCCTGCCAAAAACCACTCCTTTATCTGGCAATAACTGCCACCATATCACTTTGACTGACACCTGGTCTATGCAAAATACTGCTCATTAGTCTGAGGAGTTTAATGTTACATCCTTAATTGAACAGAACATTGAAAAAAATGCAGTCAGAAATATGTTCCATAATATAACTGCAAAGAGAGCAAAAAAAGCAGATACAAGACATTTTCTGGGAAAGGGAAAAAACACAAAAACCACAAAATCTCAGACCTCAAGACTGGAAATACTAAAGAAACTAGCATCAAGTAGCTTTCTCTTGAGGATTAAAGAAATACAATTATACTAAATTGCAAAATTCTGTACAGGTTTATTTTTCAAGCAGTCTAGCCACCATTCAACTAAATAACATGATACTACTGTTGCTTAAAAATTAGGAGAGTTGCAAAATTAGTAAGAATTTTGAAATATAAGTAATGCTCAAACCGCTTTAGATTTACTGCCTTTGTTATTACTGATGTGTATCTGGGTCACGCCACATTTTCTGCTACAGAAAACCCTACAGCTGCTCTGTTCCTCAGCCTGCTGCACATATCAGACCTACCTCTGCAGAGGCAGCAATTTCCTGTATTCCCTTGGCAGCAACATCTTTTATGATGGGCGTAATGAGCCCCCGGTCTGTTGCCACGGCAATGGAGATGTCAATGGACTGCAGCCGCCTGCAGACCTCCCCATCCCACGTTACATTCACATCTGGCATTTGCTAAAACACAGACAGACAATAAAAAAAGGGCAGCTGTTAGAAGAGTAACAGTGCAATCAGTTATTAAGAAAAAGGAAATTCCTTTAAGACACATAGATACATACAGGCATCCACCAAGTGAATTAGTTTGCATTGATTTTCATTATATTTACTTCGTGAACAAGCATGAACGTATGCACCAAAAACTGAAAATGGCAGGACACATAGAAGTTCATTAGGTGTTGCTAGGAAAAAAAACCCCAAATTACTACAGGTTCCTTCACTGATATCACCTTATGATGGCCCAGCATGTAAAGCTTCAAAGCAGTGCAACTTCTCCCACAAAACAAATCACAGGATGCTGAATTTCAAAGCATGGAAATGGACATCCTACTACACCCGCATGTTGTTTTCCACACATGTCTCAAGCATGACTCTCAAGAAATAAAATATGCTGTAGGTACACTCACTGCTATTCAGAAGTTCCCCAAAAATGCATCAGATTTTTTTTGTGGGTGGACTAAATTAAAATTGAGATGTGTACTGATAATTTCGTTTAGTTTTTTGAGTTTAATGAAATGGAGCAGGTATTCCAGAAAAAAGTATGGGAGGGACACACTATCAAAAGTGACTCTACTGACTATCTAAAGTAATTGCACTCCTAGGAAGAAGTGGTGTGACAGGACTTTTAGTTCCTGTTTGTCAACACCAGAATGTATAGTGTTAAAAAAAAAAAAAAAAAAAAGGAAAAGAAGAGAAGAGAACAAGAAAAAAGTATGTAGAATTCTTCTTTGCGAGCTAAATAAACTAGAAATCCTACAGTTTACACAGTAGTAAGATGCCCTCAAGTGGGTGCTGTGCAACTATAACTCCCTATATAAAAGCACTCAAAAGAAACGGTAGGGACAGAATTTGTCACTTCAATAATGAAAGACTTCTTTTTAAAGGACAGCTGCTATAGGAGCTGTTGTTACAAAGCCCAACCACTTAAGGATATCAGCCTGGAAGTTCTAGTTCCTTCCTACATCCTTCTCCCTCCTTGTTCCAGATATACAGAATTGCTGTACTGGGCTATCATCTGGTGAGCCCACTGGCACATTCACAAAGTTCTGGCTGTCAAATGGCAAGACTAAGCTGAAACACAGAACCCACAACTGGACTTGTGATATCCTAATTGAAGGAGAAATTTAGCATGTTCAAGAACTGAGTTAAATCTGTTTGGGATTTTTTTTAATGTATTATTTAAGTCAAACAAATCCTAGCACAGATTTCTAATAAAGCAATAGGATAGAATTTAATTGATTACTTGCGTATCAACACAATATTATTATCATCTCAAAAACTAACAGCCCCCTCAGAAGACAAAACACAAAACCTCTTGCACTCTGTCTCCTGTTCCTTTCACCTGCTCTCTGGTGCAGAGATCTGTTTTCCTACGCTCACAGCAGTTCATGGAAAATTTTAGGTGTCACCATTTCCTCACAAAAGGTTTCATTAGGCTGCTAGAAGAAGCTTCTTGTTATGTACACATCTAACAAAAGCATAGCACACATATTTAGCTCCTCCTTTTGTTTTTGGTATTAACTTGCAGAGTTTTTTCCAGTTTAAATAAGGCCTTAAATTTCTCTCAGGCACTTGCTTATGAAACTGCCTAGAATCCTATTTCCAGTCCAAATTGCAATTATACATTAAGTCATTCCTCTTAAAATTATACATTAATATTTAGCACATTTTCGGCTAGAAATCTGTTCAGTCTTTTCCAGTCCAGTGTTCTCTCAATTCCATACACCCACAGGAATAGGAATAGTCCCCCAACCTAAACATAACCTCCTCTCTCAACTTTTAAATAGTTAAAAATATCCTCACAAATGAGAAACACAGCTCTTACATCCTTTCCAATGTTTTTATATGGTTGTGAGGTAATCCAGGCAATGAGAATTCCTAGCAGTGAGCAAAGAGTGGTTGCCAGGAGAATTTTTATTTCAAAGCAAGTATCACTGAATGTGCCATCAGAATACACCTGAGGTAATAACAAGGTTGGTATTAGACTTAGATAAATGTTTGTTTATAACTAAAAGAAGTAAGATGTAACTAAGATTAGATGAATGATCTTGACAATTGCTTTAGTCTGCGGACACAAATCAACTACTGTGATTTGCAGATGTTAACTGCAGTAAGTGGATCTTCACTAAGAAGTTCTCATTTTCACAGTTCACAGCATAGACAGTGAAGAGAATTTTACCTGGAAACCTAAAAAAACCTGACAATAAGCAATACAGAATTACCAGCTTTACTGTGATCCCATTCTTATCTCCACACAGACTCACAAAATATTATTCTTATCTCCTTGGCAGTTTAGTATTAAAATATATTTTAAGTCAATGATTTGCTTACCTTCAGAGTAACTGCTGTTGCCTTGATAATAAAATCATTTACAGATACTTTAATGTCATCTGCAAAAAAAACCAGAAAAATTCAAAAAAAGGACAACAGTCATTGTTCAGAAGATTTGTTTAAAAAATTTGTGTGATGACAAGATTCCAGTGGTTCAGCATATTTACTTCTTTGAAGCACTGCCATAAAGTCACTCATCTTCAAATTCCAATAATCAAAGCAAGAGAACTTTTTTCCCCCTTGGGACAAAAGGCATATCCATCAGGAAAAATCTCATGCAGAGACACTCAGGAGAGTTTCAGGAGACTGAAACTGGTAACTAAAATCAGGAGTAGTAGCACAAGCAAGGATAATAGATACAATACAGATTAAGCCATAAGATTACTCTGAAATGCATGACTTACACAAAATTAAACTCACCATTCTCACAACTTAAAAAAACTACATTACCTTTCCACCACCATCACTGCTGTCAGCAAAACTGATCAAGCAGCAAAACCACCTGATTTTCAAATCTGGTTTATGGCATGTAGCATACATACCTTTAGAAATATTTTTGCAAGGGGAAATTATTTATAGATAATTGTATCAGGTGAAACATTCTTAAGTCATCACAAACTTAGAGAAGTGAACCAAGTATCCACTCACCATGTAACTGGCCTGCCAACATTTGCCATGATTAGTAATCTATGTATAAGAAGACAGCATTCCAACAGAATATAATGANGATTTTCAAATCTGGTTTATGGCATGTAGCATACATACCTTTAGAAATATTTTTGCAAGGGGAAATTATTTATAGATAATTGTATCAGGTGAAACATTCTTAAGTCATCACAAACTTAGAGGAGTGAACCAAGTATCCACTCACCATGTAACTGGCCTGCCAACATTTGTCATGATTAGCAATCTATGTATAAGAAGAGAGAGAGCATTCCAACAGAATATAATGGGATTTGCAATTACTATGCTGCACTGACAAAATTTCACATCAGACAAACCTGTATCTTGCTCATCAAATATACACTGGTTTCTATTTACATTCCTAACCCTTGGCAAAAATGTCACTGTCCAGTAGTAGAGCAGAAATACAGCTAAATGACCCATGTCTGATAATATTCTGCCCTCCATCACTGAAGTTTACAGTAGTAGAAAACACTGTCATTTCCATCAGAGGAAACATAAAAATCTACCAGGACAATCTCTGCAATTCAATTTCATGCAAACAGATATGGCTTTTCCACCTCTAATTTAAAGGAAATATTCATTAAGAATCAAAAACAGCAGGAGAGGTGTGAAAAATTTCAAGTGAACATTCCTATGATCCTTTTTTAGTTCATTCCTTATGAGCTGCTGCTTTTTAAAGAAAATAGCAGCATNGTAGTAGAAAACACTGTAATTTCCATCAGAGGAAACATAAAAATCTACCAGGACAATCTCTGCAATTGAAATTCATGCAAAGATATATGGATTTTCCACCTCTACCTTTAAAGGAAATATTCATTAAGAATCGAAAACAGCAGGAGAGGTGTGAAAAATTTCAAGTGAACATTCCTATGATCCTTTTTTAGTTCATTCCTTATGAGCTGCTGCTTTTTAAAGAAAATAGCAGCATCATAAAATGTGTTTGATATTTACTTGTGAATAAAATACCATTAGGAAAAAAAAAAACAGGTAGAAAAATGACCCAGGTACTGCTGCATTAAAAATTAGTCACTCAAAACACCAGTGGAAGGAGAAGCAGTTCCTGTATCATCATCTAGAAAATTTGAATATACCAGTCAAATTTAATTTAAGACCACACAAACAAATAAACAAGCTTGGGCTACTCCCTAGAACAGTTGGCCTCAGTTTCTCAATCAGTACAGCAATAAAAATGTAAATTAAAACTACCCTGCTATGTTATTTTGAATGCAGATCTCACATGGCTTTGGAAAGCTACCATTTGAACCCATAAGCTTTCAAACCATGCCAGCAATCATGAAACTTTAGATCAAAACTTGAAGTGTCTTAGACCTACAATTATTCATTTTTCATTCTTGTGATAATGAGGTAACGAGGAGAAACATCTCAAAGTTGAACTATTGAGAATGAACTACACAAATGGTACCAGAAAAAAAGACTAATGGAACAACACTAAGAAGAATCCACGTAAAAATTTTTATGTACTTTTCTCTTGTGCAGACAGCTGTACTCTCCCATGAATGTCTTCAGTCTTTCAAATTAATCTTTGGTCTTTAAAAAAAAAAAAAAAAGTATAGCAGGAGAAAAAACACCCCATTTTTTCTTCACTTTATAAAATAACAGGCCTTCAGATTTTTTACCCAAGTCATAGACTTAGTGCCAGTTAGGAGCTGCATGTCTGCATCACCAGAGCATCACTACTTGCTTATGCAGCATGATCTGTGTGGAAAATGAGACTTCAGAATGCTGTGTGAGTTGGCAAAGTAACACCTCTGTCTCCCTGTATCCTGACAAGTTGTCCAATTCAATAATTGCCGGGAACTACAGCTTGAGCCCAACATACAGAATACTGAAAAAAATTATTTGAATGTATAGTGGTCTCCTGTAGAAAATCTACACCTCCTGGGGAAGTTTATATAAACAAGAAAAATTATACGTTAGTATAATCACATTTATAACATTACCACATGTTAAAGTAAATCAGATTACTAACCTTTGGCCAGTTCTTTTCTTAATTTCAAAACAGCATCAATGGCACAGTCAGCAGCAGCATATGCATGAGGTATGGTGGTTTTAGACTCTGTTAATCTCTTAGCAATAACTCTTCGGATGTTGCTAGCTGGGATTTCAGTGAATGTGCCCTGAAAGAAATCGCTGCATATTAAATATCAGGAGAGCAAAGACCCATCCCCTTTGCTGAAACAGTACTCCAGCATTTATGCATTATCATCAGTGACTCCTGCCCACTTCAATTATCCCCTAGGTATCCAAAAGTGATACATTCCAACTACTGAAATTAATATGACCGAGACCATTGAGTGCTCTAGTCTGTTCCTATAAACTGGGATCAACACAACAGGTTTCACAGAATAATTCCATTTTAGAGTATAGAATTAAGCCTGTTTCAAAAAAAAAAAATCCAAATACTGAGGCATTAATTTTCAGCCAGAGTACATAAGCATCTTCCAGGCCTAGCATATTGCTCAGCTTATGCTTTGTTCCATTTAAATTATAACAGAACATTTCCTTGGTAAACTACTGCTATTTCAATTCCCTGAACAGTTCCTTAAGACAAGCTTTACTGCATCTTTTCTGTTATTCTTCTCTCTCCTGCCAGATATATCAAATAATGTTTCAATGGCCAACTTCTTCCTAGAATCAGATCCACTTGCAAGAAATCTCTTAAAATATTAGTGACTACAGAAAGCAAGAAAATAAATGATTCTGTAAAGCATTATTTTGTATACCTAATCTTTAGCACATATATCTTGAGCATGTAAGGATTCATAGAATCCTTAGTACATATTCAATAGTACTCAACACACAAGAAATTGCAATATGTACATTCTGGAGCAGTCATAGAAACGTTTTATTCTGTAATGGATCTAATTCTGAGCTTTTGTGCTCTTTGTTTGGTTCTCTGTACAGTGCAAAAATAAAAAAGCAGTATTTTCTGAATATTAGGAATTGTAGCTACATTATAAACTTCAGCCTAAAAAAGATACATCAAATTTAGTTCTAGAGTCAGAAAACGTTCTTCACAAAAGCTTTTCAATTTCTACTAATGTGTATTTCAGCCAAGAGCATTTATTCTTTAAAAAATAATTTCTGGTATTTCTAACACTTCAATTTAATACAAACTTATTTAGGTTCTAGAGTTTGCAAAATTACTCCCCAAGGCAACCACTCAGAAGCCTTTTCCTTCCTCACTTCTTGACAACTCATTATAGGACACTTACATCTTTCAGGAAAGCAAACAAATCAAGTACAGTAAAAAATAAATCATCATTCTAGTTTCTTCAAGGCCTGCTATATAAATTTTTTCATCACTTCCACTTGCAAGCTACACAAAACAGTATGCAGACCATAACTGAGGATTTCACAGTTTTAATTACACTGCCTTAGAATCACTGAACTGCACATCACTGAGCTTGACATCTGGGTGGCCTTGGTTTCCTTCCTCTCTCCCAGTCTAGAAATCTCAGAGCTACTGAAGTAGCTATTGCACTATTCAGCTGTAGCAATGCTGAAATCTTAGCAGAGGTGTTACCGGTGCAGCAGGTTGTCCCGGAGTGGAAAGTGGTGGAATTGCTGGCCTTGGATAAGGAGAAGTCACAGCTTGTGAAGGCACTGCAGCAGGAGCTGGAGAAACCAGAGGTTTCAATTCACCGGGTTTACCTTTCTGCTTCTCTTGCAGAAGTTTGAGAGCATCTCTGGTGATTAAGCACAGTGAAACATTGACAACAAAGAAACTATTTAACAATTCCCTAAGTATTACTATTCCATCACTTATTCTATTTAATTAGCCGCTTCTGTACATTTAAATTCCTATTGTCAAACCATACATTAAGAAGACTATTATTATTAAATGATATTAATTTTATGTTGCCTTTGTGGCAACTTTTTAGTAAATTCTCATTAACTTCTATGAATAAAAGGGTCTGAATATGCAGTAACAGAAAACATTTGTTTTAGAGAAGCATAACAATCATCATCACTAATTGTGAGTGTATAAAGTGATTTTTGAATTGCATTAACAATTCTGAATAAAAGAGTACATTTATTCAGGCTATAAAGTCTCAAGTAAAAGCTGTTTCAACTGTTATATTTGTAATAATCTGAATTTAATTTAATTACTTAGTGCTAAGTGAAAACTGAACAATACATTTATCATTCATTTCTCTGTACTTTTCTGATATCAATTTGCATAGTCAGGCACAGATGTTACAGAGGACCATATTGCCTAACACCATACTAGAGAAACAAAGCCAAAGCATTCTCTCAGGATTTTATACTGGTACAGCTACCACCACAAAATCTCCCTGCTGTGGGCACAGTATGACAGACAGGAGAGACTTCCATCTCTAAGCAATGACACTGTGTCAGCTCCAGATGCACTGCACTCAAAAAGCAACAAGCTAAAGACCAGCACCTATGAAGCTGAACAGAAATAACCACATTTCCACAAGGCAAGTCAGTTGTAGATCTCCTCTCTTTATGCCCAGATCTGCTAACACAGCCTATATCATATACCCTAGATAAATCTCTATCACTTCATAAAGACACAGCATGTACACAAGTTTAATTTCACAAATTGGCAGAGGAAATGACAATAAATTAAAAATCAGACTCCTTACAACCCTACCAAGGTTTTGAAACACAAGCCATAAATACTAAACAAAGCTATCTAATTTCAGTAAATTACTGCTTGAGAGACTATTCTTGAGTGGCAGCCAAGAGTTTGTTATTAAATTTTTATAGAAAGAACAAAATCTCAGGACATTATGCATTCTTAATTCTTCCTATAAAGTAGCACTCCAGAAACAAGAACTGAAAATTGCAAAGCTCTACATAATGCCTTTTATCGTTGCTGACTTGCTTCAATTTATTCTTACCTTCAACACATGCTTCAACAAACAATATTGAAAACAAAAAAGTAATTGAGCTCAAGACAAAATTTTTCCTAACTAAAAGCTGTTACTTGTTTACCCAAACTAACATGTTAGCCACAACTTGTTTTAAAATTAAGTATTTAGTATTTGACACAACTACTGTATCAGGGAAAAAAATTAGATTTGATAGAATGAAAATCATTCTCTACCATGACAATTTGAGAAATAAAAAGTAATTGCATGACATGATGCAAACTTTTTGATTAACATATCAGAAGCTACCAAAAATTTCTTAAGGGTTTTTACTTGGCAGTCATAGGAGAGACCATCTGGTTTTGGTGGTTTTTAGCGTGTTAACTGGAAAATGTATTGCCAAAATTGAGCTTATTTTTAGATTAAAAGATTCGCTCAAGACTTTTTGAAACTCATTTGTATTGTACAGAAGACACATATATAAAAATCATCAATTTTCATGTATGTTTGTTATACATACATATGAATAGAGATCCCCTCATCAATTCCACATGATTTAACTGATTCAGAAAAACAGGCACAGCAATATTTTGACTATTATGGCTGCAACATTGCAAGACTGAATAAAAGTAGAGTTAGAAGAGGCATCAAAGCAAGTAAAATTAAACAGGTTTAAGTACAAGTCAGGTAAACAGATATTTTATTACAGTTGGAAAAAGAAAGGTTGGTCACATCTCTCCAACAACTGTAAATTTCTATCAATGCTGGTCAGTAACAGAGGAAGAGAAGTAAGGCAACACACATGAAAGAGTAGCCTGCTTTGCAGAAAAGATATAAGAGTTTGGTAAACATTTACTAAACAAAAATATGCCTTACCAAAGTGTTATTATTAGAAATATACAGATTCTGGCAACTCTGTTACACTTCAGTTTACCACTACTGCAGAAGTGTGTAGTCTTTTCACTTCATGTTAGCCAAAATCCAAAGAATGTCGAAAGCTAACTGAATATTTTGTGTTCAAAATATACTTTTCTTGATATAGACAAGTTAGGTTACACAGACACCTAAGAATCAGTGAGGATCCAAAGGTGCAACAAGAGATGCATGGATTGACACAAGTTTCCTGTCGTGGCTTCAGTTACTGTTACTAAATTGTACCCAACCCTTTTCACATGTTTCATATTCCCCCTTCACATGTTTACACCTGTTTATTCAATTCATGGATTTCCTGGAAGAAGGAAAATGGTGAGCAGAGATTCAGAGCACATCAGAAACTTACAGGTATCAAACTTATTGCACTACCAACATCATAGAAGGAACCCATTCCTCCCACACGACAGCTGACAAATTGCACACAGCACAGATCCCACTGTCAGTCTGTACTCGTGAATTTAATCTCCAGAAAAACAGCACCCCGTGTGTGCGCTGGGCTTTCTTTGCAAGTTGAAAATGCCCGAGCAGCTCAGAGATCCCAAAACACACTAACTTGACAACAGCTGGGAGCTACATGGCCTCAGAAAAACATGGTTCTCAGTAACCAGCCTCTTCATGGCTGCATTTATAAATCCCTAGACCACTATGAAATAGAATGGGAAAGGGCAGTAGTAGTCGAAAAAATAAATTTTAATATAGCCTTCCCAAACAGCATCTGAGCTGATGAGTACAAACATGGTACAATCTTTGACAGAATTTGCCAGTTACTTTGTACTGGCAAACCAATTTTCTAGGATATTTTTGAAGAAAATTGTATTAAGTGATATAAGAAGATATTACTTAGAAATAAAAAATAAAAGAACCCTGCCACTCCATAAAAAAAAATCACACACCAAACCAACAACAACAAAACAGGTAGGAAAAAGACAACAGTAATTCAACCTTGAACAGACATACAAAAGAAATATAAATAAATAAATAAAAGTATACAGATAAATAAAGTATTGACCTACCAAGGGAGAGGGTCATGACAGAGAATGCCAGTAGAGTGGAAGTTCCAACTGCTGTTACAAGTTTTACAGTGAATTGAATTTAAAGATAGGAAGTTGGTGGAAAGAATCTTTCTTGCTTACATAACTCGCTATCTTTGTTTCTCGTAATCTGGTGAGTGCAGCAAAGGAAATATTTCCCTGAATATCTGCAGCAGCTCTCTATAAAAATCTGTACATTTCATTTCAAACTGAATATAATAGCAGAGTCTGTAGGCATCTGAAAGATTAACTCCATTTCAAAAGAATGGTTAGAAAACCCCAGACATTCTTCATTTTAAATTGACATTTCAAAGTCAAATCTTTTGTATGAAAAAAGCAGTTTTTGAAAGAAATGATTTTGCTAGATAATTCTCAGAACTACAGAAAAATCTTTGCTGGATCTCCATGACAACCAGGAAATGTTAATTCATTAGCTCAAAGTCCTAGAGGGTTTCCACCTGCCATAGCCTCGTTACACACCATAAATTACCATTACACTTACATAATTAAGAAAGAACTCTCTCTGATGATTTGCCATTACATAGGATATTCTATCTATTCAATTCCTTATTACATCTCAACTCAGCCAAAGTTCGTAAGAAAAAAAATAAAAAGCTTTGAAAAACTGTCTGCTGCTTTTCTGGCTCCAATTCCAAGCTACACTGACCTGGTCCTGGTTGTCTTTGAATGGAACTAAAATAACAGTAGCTAGCAGAGCCTGTGTAAGTGAATGGTAGTATTTGTCAAAAGGAATAATTTTACTGAGAATAAAAATATTTATTTCTGCCATAATCCTCACCTCCAATAACATACATGCTCATGCGACGAGAATGCATCATTTCAAGGCTAAATATGCTGGATCTACCACGTTTTTTACACACAACTTCCTCACTCAAAGGCTTGAGTGCCAATCATTATATTGGAATACTCAAAAAGGTATAAAAAACTACTAGATCATAACAAACCACAGCTTTGTAAACAAATCATAGACAGGAAAAAAAGGGAAAATGGGAGAAAAACAGAATTCTGGAATTTCGTATCATTACACTTCATTGCTCCCCCCAGCCAAATAAAAATGGGAAAAAATGAAATCCTGACAGATTTCAGAAAAGAACTGCAGCAAAAAAAGCAAAAGATCTGAACTCTCCAAAGAAAAGGAGTTGAAGAAAACAGGCCACTGGTATTACATTTTGGCTCTGCAGGCATTTTTAGAAGTAAAATTCTTGAGATCCACAGTGGTAGCTAATAGTGCTGCTTAGGAGGCAATAGCCACCATTAGGCTGAGCTGCAGGAAATGTGACAGCATTACTTGCCAGCTAAGATGGGACTTGAAAAATACAAATATATATTTTGGTTTTTTTCTAATTAAGAGTTTCTCCAAGTATTTCCTTACCCATTCTCTCTATCTTTTCAACAGATTTTTCAAATTTAACTAAGCCCATCCATAGCAAAAAATGGAACAAAGACATGGCTTTTTTAATGAACAAACTTCAATCTAATGGAGATTGCTCTAGTATCAAAAGTTGTAGGTTTACTAAATTATCTACATACTCTTTAGTGAAGATCCCTCGAGGCCCAGTACGTATAACATTGCTTGCATCTAGTCCATGTGTCTCCAGAATGTTGCGAGCTGCAGGACTTAAGCGAACCCTGAAGAAATGAGGGGAAAAAATAAATTATTGAAATAGTAATATTGACTTATTTCATTAATGTACATCACAAGAAACTACATTTCTCTCTGGTCAACTACAAAGCAGAGTACATTGGTACAGAGTACCCAGTGGACCTTAACAAGATTTGCTTTCTGAAATGAGGAGAAAAGCCAACATCTAGAGAAAATGTTTTAGAATTCTTAGATACAAAAGCAACAACATGCTCATAAAAGAATAAATACTTGGTTTCAAGTCTTTCCACAAAATCTCCTATTCTTTATTTCCTAAAAGAGACTACATTTGCACATCACAGAATTTTAAGAATGGTCTATTAAGTCCTTACCAAAAACACTCCATATCATAAATGACCATTTGGTTCCAAACATGACACATCTCTAACAGCTGAGGTGAGACAGCACTTCTGATCTTCTTTGGTACTAAAATGAAAGACATAATCCTTTCAAGGACCCTTTTGTGGATCATCCTCCTACTACAGGTGATGCCTGGGAAACGACCTCAGTTGTCTTCCCCTTGCATGAGAAAAGCCTAAATGCTGCCAGCATTTACAACACAGCAAGACAGAAAGGAAAGGTAATGAATTTTGGGAAAAAAAAAAAGCACAAATAAGGAGTGATACCTCCACAAACAGGATATATCCTGGGACATGAAGTGACTTACGGATGATTGTTACCTGACCAACACTCTGGAGCTGACTCCTCCTCCAAGGTGTTTGCAACGTTTAGAATACCAACAGATCCAAACCAAAGTAACAAAGAACACATAAACCTACAGTTTTAAGTTTTTCACATCCCACTGTTATGAAAATAAGGTACACTTAGCATCTGATGCATAAGTACTGGCATCCATCCTATATTAGCACAACTTCTTTCCAACTTAGAAGCTTTCCAAGCTTAGAATCTTTCATAATTTAATTGCAGGACAGAATAAAAGCACATTTAATTCTAATAACATTATGTTGCTTGAATTGACTCACTGGGCTTCCGAGCAAAGAAATATCCTAGGCCTGCAAGGTTTATCACCTCACTCATACTGAAACACTCTCAAGCTAACAGCCTACTAGTAGGTAAAAAGGGACAAAAAATACTTCTTTTGTTCCGTTCTACTGATCTAATGAAGAGTTCCATTTCATAACAAACATAGAAACTTACTGCAATTTCCCAGGTTGATGCTGCAGTTTAGGAGGGGCTGAAACTGAAGGAGCTGCAGGAGGTGAGGCAGGAGCAGCTGCTGGTGGAGCCACAGGAGACAGAGCACCAGCATCAGCTGGTATTTCCACTTGCTTCCAGTCCTGTCCTTCCTCTACCAGCAGACCAATTAGGGAGCCCAAGCGAACATTTTTGCTTCCTTCTGTCACCTAAATTAAGAACATTAAGTTACATATTACCCTGTCTGCTCTAATATGATTAAAACCAGAAGATGTCAAAGTTTCAGGCATATTAATGACAATTCATCAGTAAGATATATCCCATTTTATTGCTACTATTAGTAAGATCTTCCAAGACTGAAATTAATTATAATTGCTATTTCAAGGAGAGGAACATGAAATGATGGCCCAAATTCCATACACCTAAAATTAACACTCAGAAATCAAAGTAACTTTTCATACACACAGCCTTTGCAGTTCAGAACTAGAAAAGAAAAAGAAAAATTGTTACAATTTTGCTTAACTTTTGACCTGGATTTTTGAGTCGCTGCTACATTTTCATTATGCAAAATAAATAAAACCTCTACATAAACCTCAATGAACTCTAGAATCTCAGATGGAGAAAGAGCTGAAATAAGTAGAACTTGAGGGTTCTGGGATGAGAGGCTGGACATAAGCCAAAAGTGTGGCTTTGCAGCCCAGAAAGGCAAATGCAGGAGTGTGGCCAGGAGGGCGAGGGAGATGATTCTGCCCCTCTACCTCCCTTTTGTGAGACCCCACCTGGAGTGCTGTGTCCAGGTCTCAACAAGAGACAAGATGTTTCTCAACAAGATGTGGACCTGTGGGTCTAGAGGAGGACAACAAAGATGACCAGAGGGCTGAAGTACTTCCCCTACAAAGACAGGCTGAGAGAGCTGGGGTTGTCCAGCCTGGAGAAGCCTTTGGAGAAACATTATAGCAGCATTCCAGTACCTAAGAGGAGCTTATAAAAGAGGGAGAGGGCCTTTTATATAGGCAGGACAAGGGGCAATGGCTTTAGAATCAAAGAGGGCAGGTTTAGATTAGAAAGAAATGCTTTACTCAAAGGGGGTGAAGGACTGGAACAGGGNATTAGAAAGAAATGCTTTACTCAAAGGGGGTGAAGTACTGGAACAGGTTGCCCATAAGGGTTGTGGATGCCCTGGTGCTGGAAGCATTCAGGGCCAGGTTGGATGGTGCCCTGTGCAACCTGATCTAGTGAATGGCATCCCTAGAATGACATGATCTTTAAGGGCCCTTACAACCCAAAACATTCAAGGATTCTATGTAGCCAAGAAGAGTCAAAAAAATTCTAGCTTTGTTGACAAAGTTGGACAAAACCAACAAAGCACAGGTGACCATGACAGGGAGAAAAAACTGGAGATGAAGTGCACAGAGAAGTAAAATTCCCTTGGGGCTTCTGCCACTGCAGCATAGTGCTTTAAACACTAACAAATATACACTAAAGTAAATATTTATTTCCTCCACTGGGAAGAAACGGGGACAGAACTTATGCTGGCTCATTCTGCAGTGGAATTTTTATACAACATGGTTTCCATACCAATTCCCATTTAGGTCGTGAATGAGAAAATGAAAATGGATACTCATGTTAGGGAAACTTTCCTATCTGATTGTCCAGGAGCCACTCTGGCAGTCACAGTCCCACCATGTGAGCTGGGACCAAAGCCCCTTTACAGTGTGTGACTCTAGTAACCCCATGGGTGCCTCTCTTGGCTCCCTGCACGCCCCACACTCACACAGTCACACTCACACATTCCTCACCAGATTGACCCTGGGTTTCCCACAGCAGAATCTCAGACACCTGGACCCCTAAAGCAATTTTAATTGTGGCCCAGTAACACAAAACCAGCTTGAGCTGGTGCCTCTGGGTAAGCACCACAAACAAAGGAATCCCTGTGCTTTCATACCCTCAGTTGGTGCTGCCGATAGTCTGGGGTCTTCTACTGAGCCCTTGGCTCCTGCTGTGTCCCAGTGCCCGGTCCCCTGGCCAGTGCCACAGCTCCCTGCGCCCTTTGCTGTGCAAAGGGTCAGCACCAGGACACTGCCCCTTCCTTGTCTGGGGCTCCTGACACTTCTCCCATGCAAGGCACAACCTGCAGCTCTCACAGCAGCTGCACACCCAGTACCTGCTCCAAGTGTATTCCTCAACTATTAATTACAGTTCTTAAATAATCACTCATCATCTGTTTTGTTCCAAACTGAACTGTAAAGTATTTTAGGAAAAAAAAAATCAGTGTNTTCATCATCTGTTTTGTTCCAAACTGAACGGTAAAGTATTTTTGGAAAAAAAATCAGTGTTAATTTAAGAAGCAACTCTGCTGAAAGAATAACCATCATTCTGAAATTACCCTTCTAATATTTCATTCAGTTATTTAATATTTTACTGCATTTTTACACTGAATCAGACAAGATCATTAAAAGACCTATTCAGATAGAGAAGAAATATATATGCATGAGTTTCTATTCTAATGTTAGCCTGCTCTTCTTAAACCGTACATAGATTATACAATCAAGAAAAATCCAAGAAGGGTTACAGAAGTTGAATTCATTTAACCTAATGAACCTTCAATCTTTAAATGCAAAACCCAAAGCATTAAGCAGGCAGTGCTTATTTGACTTAAGTTTTCCATACTGAACTCCATCAAGATGGTTCAGAATTGTAGCTGGCATCAAAAAGCACAATATTTTTGTCTCATTCCTTTTAGGAAATGAGTGAAATTCAGCCAGATGTTAGCTCAGAGGCACAAAACATTCTTAAATTCCCATCAACTACATCATATCTGAAATTTCTGAGTGGTCCTTGGAAGGACAATCTTTTCAATAAGTAATCATCACCACATCCACAAACCTGACACGGTTCATTTTATAAGCCTTACACAAACATCTACTGAACACCTAATACAGAGTACAAATACCCACCAGATACTGCAGAAAGACAACCAAGGATCACACCTGAGCTAGGGAAAAAAGAAAAAAATCTGAAAAGTTCTGATCTTATTGCTCTCTTGTTATTTCAGTTTCTGAAACACCAGGCTTTTTCTCTATTTTTTAGGAGACTGGAATAAAAGCCCATCTATTCTGTACTTTAATTCTTAGGCCCACTATTTCTAGATTCCAAGCATTAAAAGAATCCATTAAAGACTGGGTTTGCATAATGATCTGCTCCTGTTACTCCAATAAAGCTGCCTCTCTTCCCTTATTCTGAAAGACATTATAGCTATTTTCTACCTCCTGGCAACTCCCTCTCAGGTTCAGCTCTTGGCACAGGATTGTTACTGGATGATATGGATATAACTAAGGCCGAATGTCACTGCTCCATGAGACTGATATCATGTAGTTGCTGGAAAGTCTGGCTTTGATCTATCAAAAAACGTGCCACAAGAGCAATACACACAAAGAAATTTTGAAATTTGCAATGCATTCGAAATACAAGACAGGAAACAAAAAACCCCACGGCTTCTGAAATACTACTCTTATTCATAGCCATCATTAATTACTATTAAAGAAACTCGGCAAATTTCAATTTTTTAAAATATCTCGGATTAATGCTTTAATATTTTTGACAGAGAGAATCCCCACATCTCCTCCTCACATAATCTAACAAAGCAGTGTCTGCCAATGCAGAATAGGTTGCACAAGATTTTGTAAAGGCTATTAGGGGCAAACTAATGTTCAGAAATATTCAAAACTGAAGAAAATAGAATTAAAAATAGTGAAAGCATTACCCAGCAATTATTTAAATACCTATATGGAGACTAAAAACACATTAAAAATATGTCTGATGTGAGACTTGAGACTTCATCCTGGCACAGTAGAATAGATCCTCTGAAACCTATTAAATGTGTTGTTCCACAGCTGAACACAAATTTAGCAATGCAATTAAAAGATGGAAAAATATTTTTAAAACTCTTGTCTATATACACTAGTGCTTAAAGGCGAGTTATCCTGTGGAAATTAAACACTGATGACAGTTTTTGTAAGCCCTGATAGAGCTCATTTACATCTGAGTTCCATCTGACATCCCCTCTCCTCCCTACCCAGCCCCCCACCTATCTTGAGACTTTCGCTTTTGCAAAGGATGTTGCCTTTGCTTATACAAAAAAGGAAGACAGCAAACCGAACATCGCTTCTCAAATGCTGCCACACAGGAAACTACTCTCCCTTTTCTGTTTTTTGCAAAGGATAACTGTGCCAATACAGGCTGATGTAAGAAAATGCAACTGTAACAGAGATAGGAGTCTAATATACCAGTCCAAAAAGCTTTTGTAATAGCAGCAGAGACATATGCCTCACTGTGTGTAGGGCAGAATTTTCTCACAGCTCCAGAAACCAGTTTGTACCCATGCCCATTCTACTGTTTCCTAAGTGGCAGGATTGCAATTAATACCAGTATGCCTAACGTGTATAATTATGTGATCTACACCTCATGGGTAGATATT
>VZTZ01038418.1:633155-660677 GCA_013400955.1 Drymodes brunneopygia | reverse complement strand
GGGGGAGGGGCGAGTGTTGCTGAGCAGACAAATTAACATGGCACAGCACAGCATAGCATACACAGAATATTTCTGTTGTAAAGGAACTATCATGATCTTCTAGTCCAGCTGCCCAACCACTGCAGGGCTGACCAAAAGCTAAAGCATGTTACTGAGGGCCTTGTCTAAATGCCTCTTAAACACTGACAGGCTTGGGGCATCAACCACCTCTCTAGGAAGCCTGTTCCAATGTTTGACGCCCCTCTGGGCGAAAATATACTTCTCAATGTGCAGTCTGAACCTCCCCTGATGCAGCTTTGAACCGTTCCCGTGCATTTTATAACTGGATATCAGGAAAGGGAGATCAGCACCTCCCTCTCCACTTCCCCTCCTCAGGAAGCTGTAAGAGAGCAATGAAGTCACCTTCAGCCTCTTTCTCTTCAAACCAGACAACTCAGTGTCCTCAGCCCTCCAGATAGGACATTCCTTCCAGCTCTTTCACCAGATTTGTTGCCCTCTTCCAGAAGCTTTCACAGACCTTCACATTATTCTCAAATAGTGGGACCCATAACTGCACACAGTATTCAAATTGAGTCACAACAATGCTGAATGCAGCAGGACAATCACCTCTTCTGCCTGGCTGGTGAATAGTCTGTCAGACCCCAGGACGGGATGTGTCCCCTTGGCTACCAGGGCTCCCTGCTGGCTCACACTGAGCTGCTCCCAACCAACACCCCACAGCCCTGTCTGCAGGACTGCTTTTCCCATTTATATTTGTGCCCAGCATTACTCCATCCTAGGTGCAGAATCCAGCATTATGACTTGTTAAATTTCATTCCATTAATCACAGCCCAGTGCACCAAATAAACCAGATCCCTCTACAAGGCTTCCTCTCCCTTGAGAGAGTTCCTACCACCTCCCAGTTTGGCATTGTCAGCAAACTTGCTAATGGTGCATTCAACCTCTGCATCTGGATCATTGATAAGTATATTGGACAGGACTGTAAAATTTTACCCCAGCTCAATTTCCCACCAACCAGATTTAGCCCCATTCACTACAACACTTTGTGCTCAGCCCTTCAGCCAGTTCTTCTCCAGAGCACCATAAACCAGAAGGAGTCTGTGAGGAACAGTTCCAAAAGCTTTCCTGAAATCCAGGAAAATGTACATGTCTGAGTGCAGCTGCTCGAGGGATCCACATTGTACAAATTACATATACATATATATATGTATAAACAAAAATATATGCGCATATATATATTTGATGTATTTGTTTATAAATATATGCATTTATACACACACATATATCTCCTGTCTATCAGCCACAGAAGGAAACAGAATGAGACATCTGTGTTTGTAGTTGTGAGACCACTGTGTTTTCTGTCCCTGTTGTTCTTTGACAGTGTGTGCCTGTGTGTGTTGTGCTCAAGTGCTCTGTGTGTCCCTCTCTGCTGGGGGACAAAGGCTCAGCCTTGCCAGTGATTGGTTCTGGGGGCACTTTTGGAAATAAATTCTCTTCTTGAACTACAGAAAAAAAAAGTGAATTTCCCCCCTAAATTAATTTCCCTTCATAATGACAAACTATAAGCTTTTCTATAGCACATCTTAAAATCCTCATTTTCATTCTTAGTGAAAACAACAACTAAACAGAATGGAAAAGATAGATCAGCCTATATGGAATTATTGATTACCCTGTTCTGAACAGAGTCAGTGACTCAGCTAAAATAAAGGCATAAAACTGCCCATGGTAGCTACCATGCTCCCAGACAGTATGTGGGCACAATTCAAGGACAGCACAAATAAAGAACTATTCCCCAAAATCATTAGTATCAGGGACAGCCTGCTCTGTGAACAAGTTTAACCATATGGCACGTGCTCTCTACCCTGCTGGAAAAACCAGACTTTGACTCCTTTTATTTCAAGTCTACAGGTGGCCACTGATACTTTCCAAAAGATGGGGAGCAAGAACTCAGTGTATTCTTGCATAAAAAAAGCAAACTCAACACCCTAAGAACTCACAGATTAAAGCAATCAAACTAAGGAAATAGGTGCCAATCTCCAATTAATCAGGCAGGGATACCACTAATAAAATATAAACTGTATCTCTGTGTNTAATAAAATATAAACTGTATCTCTGTGTGTGTGTGTGTGTGTGTGTGTGTGTGTAAGTAGCTTTCCCCAACCTCTCACCCGCTCCAGTCCTTTAAAATAATATTTTTCCTGAATTTCACATTTTCTATTGTGGGTAGTTGACAAAACCTTCTCAGGCCAAAACGCTCTCCCCAGTCACTCAAACGGCAGCTAACTCAGTCACAATATTTAACACTAGCAGTAGTTCTTCCAGATCTACCTTGGTAATAAGCTTTAGAGGCAAACCTAAGATCTCAAACAATAAGAGCAAAAATAAGATGTCAGTTATCAGTATTCTATAATATTAATACATTTCCCATGCATTTAGGATTAATGTATGGTACAGAAAACTACTGGCTACATCACTACATATAAAAACATGCACAGACTAAAAAAGTTCCATCTTCAGAATTTACATGTTATGAACATTATCATCTGTGAGGTGTTTAGAAGTGTGAATTACATCAGTTACAAGCATTTGTGTTATGTCAAAGATTCACTCAAGGCAAGGTAACTCTGCCTCACAAATATCCTTAAGAGCATCTCTACTGCAACTGATAGTTATAGACACAAATCAAAATGGAGTCAGTGTCTTGGAGGGTTTAGACTCAAATTCTCTCCTAATCAAGTAAAATTTCAGTTGAAAGTTCCTAGTACTTCAAAATACGTCATCTCTGCTGCTCTGTAGCTTCCACCATCAGTATTCCACAAGGCAGCAGCTGAGAATTATGTATCTGATTTTGTCCGATTAAGCATGACTTCAGAATCACTGAGAAGGAATCCATTTTCTGCTCAACACTCCAGAAGATTTATCAGTGAATGCATCATGTCCCAAAGCACAATGCTATTGGGCTATAAAATATTTCAATGTCTTATTAATAAGTTAATTGAATCCATTGTAATTTTCCTAGTATTCTTGCAGCTCACTTTGTCATTGATTGACAGAGATGAATTTGAAGATATTTAAGAGCTTCACAAGCAGATGAACAGCTATATCTGAATTATCACAAATGAGGAATAGTTAAGAAGGGACTGTAATATTCTTTCATTAGAAAATTTGCTGTAGTAACCACTGGAAACCTAATCCTGTTCCCACTGACAGCTAAAGGAATTCTGCCTACAGATTCTATGCCATTTTCAGTTCAAAATGACTGCATTTTCCCCTAGAAGTCAAGAAATTTGCAATCAAATGAGATAAATACCAGAGAAAAGTCTGTCAAAGCCACTATAACTGAATCATCAGGTTGCTGAGTGACTCATACATTTCATTTCAACATAAATGATTTATTATCCAGAATTTTGATTTTTCAGGGCTTGCATAGTATTGTAGAAACATCAAAGCTTCTAAACTTCTTTAAACTACTTATCATCTCCCCAGTTAAAATCCAGCTTCATGATGCAACTACCTGATGCTGAGTTACACCTTTTCTTCTGTCCTGGAGAAGAAAGGCTCCATTACAATCTGCAAAACATGACAAAAGTCCTCTTTGAATGCACTAAAAATTTTCTTTTTAACTCAAAAAAGTAGGACCACTCTGTATCAGAATGAGGACTATTTCGTTCTTACAAGAAATTCCCCATCTGGCCACCTGAACATGGCTTCCAAGACTTCATTAATTTTTGGGACAGTTCTGTTTGCATGAGGAATGTGGCACCAAGAAGCTGCCAGATGCATCCAGGGGAGCTCATTAACAGAAGATACTGCACATATGGTGCATAGATGTCCCTGAATGGAAGATCTAAATGTCTTGCAGGCCTTATCAAGACATACCCTGAATTCAGAGGTCCCTGGCCTACAAAACCTGATGGGTTTGGCTCAAACACAGTCACTATGTCAGTGTCATGACCTCCATACAGGAGTTAAGAACATTTTATATCTGTGCATAAAACAGGTCTAGATAGCTAAGCATCTCCAGCTGATCTTCTGAGCTGTGCCAGAGAGCAGTGAAGGCACCAGCTTTATCCTACATTTTGCCTGCTTCCTGCAACACCTGAAGGGATGCTTTGCAAGCACAGCCCTTGTCTATACATCTGAGCTGTCAAGATTAGCAAAAGGATGGTGTATCTCCTTGGGTTGCAGATTGGCCATCTCAGAGTCCAAGCAAGATCAAAGGGAGGGAAAATGTCTCAAAACCCAAAATGTTCTGAAAGTGTGTTAAGAGTGTTGGACCAGCAGGTAACAGATAGACCAAAGTCTAGGTTATGGCCTGAAGTTAAGCAAATTCAGCAGGATGTAAAAGATCACTGGATATAACAAGAAATTTTCAGATGTGACAAAATCACAGGCAGTGATCACTGATGTGTACGGGAGGCTTACATGAGGAGGGGCAGCAAAACACATCTGCAGTGGAGGGAAGCCCTAGGGACCTTCAGAGTGTGAAGCTGGCAAGGCATGGGGAGACACCTCAGCAGCACCAGGCTACACTGGGATGACCACAATAACAGTGCTAGAAACACCCCATGTAAGTATAGATGTATCAAAACTGGGACCAGTGGAGAAGAGTGATTAGGTTTTTCAGCTACTTATTTGGGAAGACATTTGGAAGGCAAAAAAAGTAATTGTCAAGAAAAGTAAGCAGGATAATAAAAGAGGCAAGTCATAGAGGTACCTTTCTGGAAGGTCTGCACCTAGCTCCTGCAGCCTGAATCAGGGAAACAACAGCTATGTTCTAACCATACTGTTTGCAAAACCCACCTGTACCATCAGGAGGAGTGGTGGAAACAGGCTATTTCCACTGAGCTTTAGTCCTTATGCTCACAGAGCAGAGAAGCACTTAAACCATTCCTCTGTCTCAGCATTCCTAAAACCCAGCTTTGCCTTTTGCCATCAAAACATGACAGAGGTGAGGTAAACCTCATTAGGTGACGGTCCCAGCTTAACACTGCACCATTCCTCTTATGTTGCAGAAATATCTTTAGGGACTAAGTGACATGTGAAAAGTACCGTGGAGAAGCAGGGAAGAAAGTGATGAGCAGCAGAGCAGCAAGGCATTAAGCTGCTCAGGGCATCCTTAGTGAGATCCTTTTCCTGGGGTGTAGGGTATGGATTCAGAGCTCATGCCTGGCAGAACAGGAGTTCAAAATGAACTGTGTGGTATTTCAAGCAAAAAGATAAGAATATTCCCCAAATACACACACAGCTCCCTGAGGTGGATTGGTTATTTCAGCAATACTGATTCAACTACCTAAAACAAAGCATCTGGCTTCAGTATATTATCCAGCCTGTTTTGCAAACAGCACAAAAGAGCAGCTAATGAAACAATCCTCCTGATTCCCTGCTTTCCCTCAACCTCCACTTCAGTTACAGATTCTCTCTTAATAACAGTTGTGAGACAAATTCAGCTTCCTTTCCAAGCAAGTACCATCCTATTCAATACTGAATTTGCTGTAAAATTGAATTAAATCTGCCTTTATTTCAGTTTGGGTAAGCATAAGGGAAGGTTGGTGCATTTCTGGTGCATTTCATCTTTTATCTGTGGGTTTGGGACTCTAGCAGAAGTCCTCAAGCTACAGCGAAGAAAATGTTTGTAAATTAAAACTGATGCTTAAAGTACTATGAAGACTGATTCAACTCAGGAGAGTTACTTATTTAGCCTGGAGAAAAGGAGGCTCAGGGGAGACCTTCTTGCTCTCTACAACTGCCTGAAAGGAGATTGCTGTGAAGAGGGTGATAGTCTCTTCTCCCAAGTAACAAGCAATAAGACAAGAGGAAATAGCCTCAAGTTGTGCCAGTGGAAGTTTAGACTGGGTATTAAGAAAAGTTTCTTTATCAAAAGAGTTGCCAAGCATTGGAATGGGTTGTCCAGGGAAGAATCACCATCCCTCGAGGTGTTTAAAAGACATGTAGATGTGGTGCTCATGCACATGGTTTAATGGTGGAATTAGCAGAGATCTTTTCCGAACAAAAAGATTCTATGATTTGTAAAGTGTCTGTAGAGGCTGGCAATCATTACATTAGAGAATAAAAAAAACAACCCTCAAACCACTCACCCTATTTGCATCATCAGGATGTCCATTTCCTGCTTACCATATATTAGACTGTAGTTCATTAATTTCAAATTATAGAAAGCAAGTTACCAGTCCCCTGCTGTGTAGCTAATGAACTTAGTAAAAAACCCTACAGTTCTCATCAGAAAACATAAATAACCTAAACAGCTAACTTGTGATTGAGTAGGATTTGTTTATCTTTTGGGAGCAGTTCATCAGAAGTTATGTTATAAGCTTAAGCCATTAGAACTATTCCAAGGTTCCAAACTGTTGGTTCTATAAAATTGAAGGGCTGCTTCTCCATTTTCACAGGTAATTGTAAGTAGTTTAGACAGATATTAAGGTCTGTAATTCTAGAGCAATTACTTGGAAACTCTGGATACACAAACAAAAATTGCCTGGTCTGGTAGGAAGCACCAGTTGGCTGTTTCTCTTCTCAAATGCTTAAAAATATTGTTCTGTATTAATTTAAACCCTCTTCAAGAAATATCAATTTCATAAAAAAAAAGATCTTTTTGAGAAGGGCTAAATAGTAATTGATCTGCCCAGGCAGTTCTTCTGTTATTTTCACTACATTTTCTTTCAGTTTGCTTCTCACGTTCACCCTGGGACTTTTCTTATCTAACCTCAAAGGCCAGGGGTCAAATATGAATTATGTTTGTGGAAACTATTAAGTGATTTATGTCCTTGTACAAAAATACCCTAGGCAGGTTCCCTGTATGATGCAAAGCAATGCTGATTTAATTCCTGAGAACTACTCCTCTCATGAGTAAATCTTGTGAGGAAACTTGCATTCCACAGTGCCCTCAAAAGAGTTAGATTTTTTTTTAAGAGAAGCAGCTTCTTTCTGACATCAAACTTATTGTTCCATAAGGAATTCAAATTTAATTATAATTATGATAGCATTCTATCTGTGAGAATACATCTCAGTGCATCTTTTAAGGGGTGTAACAGGGTACACCTGTAGAAAAAGCTGTTCTCCATTTAATTTAATTCAGATGTGCATACCTTTCCCTGCTGGTTTAGATGGAGACTTTAGGGCTCTTTGCATTCTTTGCAAAGGGGAAGTTTCCCTTCTTTAGAATTTGGATTCTTGATCCTAACTCATAGTCTCCAAGCCATACCCTTCTCCTCACTTAAAGCAGTTCACAGAATTTCTGTTAAGAAGGTAAACATAACTGGTAGATGCTGTATTGGGAAATGGCTCTAAGGACTGGCTTTTGAGCAGCTACATCTACAGCAATAAATGAAACAAATCCAGAGGAAACATAAAGCCCTGTCCCATGATAACCCATTTTCCCATATTAGCATGCTCCTGAATCAGTTTTATGCAGCTTGCAGTCCTCCAGGCAATGCCCAGTCATAGCTCAGGACATCACCAAGGCATGAAATTCTTTCCAGGAGGCTCCATGGCAGAGGCCAGCATCCTTTGGGGTGAGGATGGAGTTCAGCTGTCTGGGTGCAAGCTGTGTCTTTCCCCTTGCTCTCCGTATTAGACAAGGAGATCAATGCAGTTTATCTGGCTCAGGTCCAGCTAAGACCAGTGACACCACAGGTTGTAGCTGAGACACAACTCACGCAATTTAAGTCTATTAGTCTGTGAGACCACTAACCCAGTGCTCTGATAAAACACTGGAGAGAAAGGTGTCTTCAAAGGACAATTCAGGGAACTTCCATTAAATGATTGAGGGTAGACAACACAAGTATTGTCACCTCAAGTACATGAAGGGATGTGAGCTTTGATTGCACTGGAAGTCTTGACAAAGCACGAACTATGGCAACAGCCATTTGTAATTAATTGAGAGGCATTTCTGTGTCTGTGGTTACAAAGTTACTGACAAGGAGATGTGTTCTGCTCATTGCCTTCACACTCCAGAAGATTTATCAGAGTATGGATCATATCCCAAAGCACAGCACTAACAGGCTTTAAAACATCCTGATGTCTTATTAATAAGTTAATTGAATTCCACTGTAGCTCTCTCAGTATTAACGCATTTATGCTTGTCATGGACTGATAGACAGAGATGAATATGGAGATATTTTAATAGCTTCTTACACAAACAGATTAACATCTATATATACATTATCATAAAAGAAGAAAAATTATTTTGGGAGTGCAACTCAAATTAAGAGGAAGTTGATATGGTAACCATTGCAATTAAAGTTTGTTTTTCTTGATGTCAGGGGAAAAATATGGGTTGACTTTCAAGAGGACTGGAATCATAAGCTACAATTTATGACAGCAATTAGCCTAAATGCAGTCTTACTAGGAGACTATATCACTGTCTTTGGCAGCTGAAAATCTCCAAAAAGAGAAAGAAGTTCTGACTGGTAGAGAAATGTAATAACCTGATGACAGTAGGCTTTCTCCATTCTGCTATTTTTGTGGTGAGTTTGTAGCTGCTCGTGGTAATTTTAAGCCTTCAGTTGGATGTCCTCCACTATACAAGCTGTCAGATATTTCTGCTTGGATGCCATAGAATTGTGTCTGAGCTGAACTCAAACTTTATTTTCTCCAGGAATGCAATGTGAAACACCAGAGCAAAACCAAGATGGCATGACAGACCACTAGAAAACTATCTTTTGTGTTGCACTACAGCCAAAATGTGGACACTCATGCATGTCCCCCTGCCAGATAATAATCAATTATATTTCTTCCTTGCATGAATTGCACCAAGGTACCAAAACAGCTTTCCCCAGGCAATTTCCCAGGTGACTGCAGAGAATATTAACACCAAGTTACCAATGACTTCATTGTCCAAGTGTTTCAAGACACTTGAGAAGCCCTTTACCTGCACAAAACATGTCTACACAGTGTAATGCAGGAAATAGCTCAAGCTCCTGAGCCAGAAGCAATATCAGCATGAGAGAATAGGTCACAGAAGGATCCACTTAGCAGCAGGTAATTTCCTACAGAGGTTTTATAAAACTGCACATTACCTCAAGATGACCCCTGTCCCCCTCCTGACATCCTCACATAATGGATGCAGGAGTATAACACGAGAAATAGAGCCTGAGTTTGTAAAACATTTTCAGAGAGACTTTGCTGTCCATGGGCAGAGGTAACAGGTCCCTGGAACTGAGCACCTCACTCACTTTTCCTCCTCATTCTTCCTATTTCTCTATGAAGCTGATGAACAAACTGTGAGCCCTCCAGTGGCCAAAATAATGTATTTCCAACTCTCTGTATGTTTCCAGTCCACCCTTCAGATGCTCTAACAGGTTTTTCCCTATGCACTATAGCTAAGGTTATGATCAGAGCTAGCAGCTTGATATACAGAGAATTCTAGAGAAACGTAGGAAGGACCTGATCACTTGGAGAGATCAATACTACTGGAGTGTGTAGCAAAAAAAAAAGGCCCCATTGTATTTTCAAAGTGTATAAGGAGCAGCCTCTGGGAGTGTTCCAGGATGAGAAAAAGGTACGTTCATCATAACACCTGCAGGACAACAGAAAAGATCCTGGATGAAAGGCCTTTCAGTAAAGCCCTTCCATGTTTTCCCATCAAAGGCATTGATTATCCAGTATCTGAAATGTGCCCAGTAGCTCACAGGATGTGTAATAGGCTTTGACATTATCCAGAAGCATTACCAGTGAAGTAGGACACTCACAGAAAAAGGATAAAGAAGAGTGGTGAGAAATTAACAAGCAACCAAACATATTCACTCTGTGAGCTTTACAATCCTGTTCCTCTGAGTGTTTCTCCCTTTACAAAACCCTTTCCCTAAACTCACCCCTGACACCTGTTCTGTAAGGGCAGGGTGGAGTGAGGAAAAGGGTTTTTTCCTCCTGCCCCTCAAAGCTCTGGGTTTCTGTTTCCTGTGAAAAGGCACCATTATTTTAGTGCCAGGCTATAGCAGGGCCTGAGCAATAAAGGTGAAGTTTCACATGTCAGATGTGACACCTCACTCACTGCTGCAGGAGAGGCATTTCAGTCAGTTTGTGGCTGCATCATTTGGACAGAAGGAGGCTTTGCAATGAATGACCTACTGACCACAGCACACAGACACAGTCACAGCCTCTGGTGAGGAAGCTGCAGGGTTCACTTCCAGCTGTACCTATGCCATGCACTCAAAAGAATTTAGAGATAGGTACATTAGAATAAAAACATAGGGTACTTATTAACACCGTTTCTCAGGGTTAATGGCTGTAAGGTAAAGACAAGACTGTGGAGGACACAGGTTGAAAGACTCTCTTTTGATTCAGAGGTATTAACTTCCAATCCTTTTAAGTTGTACTTTAATTACAGTTTCCACAGTCTTCACTAGGTTTTTTTTTTCCGTCAGTGCAATTATGGAGTAATTCAGACTATTCTTCTAAAGCAAAAACCAATTACTCCTGATTTGAAAAATCTGTGGGTTTTCTTAAAGTGAAAAATTAAAAATACAATGAATAGGTACTATATCTAAAGGCATAATACCTACTTTTTAAGCCTCATGACAAAGTGAGCTAGCCATTTAATACAGCAGCTCGTACTTAGAAATAATTAAAGCTGGCTGCATTTCTAGCACTACATTAGCATATCTATGGACGTACAAACACAACTCTGGGTTATACCAGGTGAGAACAGTGTCAAAGTTACCTCTACCATTTTTCTGTTAAAGAGCTTGCGCATTAAAATGTCTCCACAGTCAAGGAAAGAAACCAGAAGTCAGTGTTTGGGGTTCCTTGTCTCCATCAGTGATTTACCATGTCAGGTAAGACCAGGACCAGATCCTGAGTCAGGCAATTTGTTATCCTGCCTTTCCTTGAAAGGGGCCAAGGATGACACCTTCAACTATGTCCCAATGAGCTTCAAAGATGAGGTCCACCAAGCTCAGCAAAGTAATTGCATTCCTCTGATTGAGGAAAAGAAAGATGCAAACATTCAGTAAGGTGATTCCATTGCCTCTTTTTTCTATAACCACACAAGAGATGGGACCATGTGTCTTTTGTGGTAACACACATTTGCTTCCTCTTAAGCCAGAGACCCCTTCCAGCACTTGCACAGAGCAGTTCACGTGAACTGTGCACACCAAGTACATCTATGCTGCAGGCTAAGCCCAGGGCTAGCAAGCCACTGCACCTGAGAGGCCTGGACCACTACACCAGATTTGTTAACCCAAGGTACTTCAAGCCTGTGCTGATGTAGGCATGCCCCAAGCCACAAACCAGGGCCAGTCATGCTGGACTCTGCGTGCAAAAGCAGATTGTAGCATAGACCCTGTTTCAAGTTATTTACAGACAAAACAGAAGGCAGGGGAACAAATGGACCCAGATATTCTCAACTGCTGTGAAGTGTGCAAAGAAATTAACCTTAGCTAAAGATTCAGTAAGAGAGTTTCATACAATGCTCTATTTTTCAGATACATTCTTAACTTAAAAATCTTGATGGTGTTTAACAGTTCTTCAATATGTCCCTTAAGCAGATATAATAGAGACCTAAAATAGCAGTATAATCCTAATAGTATTTCAAATTTAATTTCTTTCCTTTCTTATTCAGCTACTCAAGCAACTCTGACCAATTTTGATTGAGCTCTCAAGTTATGTCTGAAAAAGGAGAATATCAGAGCATGGAAATTTCATTTTTGTGAACAACTTATCAGAATTGTCCCTGCAGATTTTGTTATCTCTGGCATTATATTTTGCATCACTGGAAATGCTTTGCCCAGATCAAAATATTTCAAGATTTTTCATCCTTTTAGACTACATCATATGTAAAAAGGGTTTACAAATGCGTAATATAGCATTTTATTCATCTCATATAGTAATATAAAAGGATACATAGTTACACAGAAAGGAAAAAATTAAAACTAAATGTGACTTCTAAACAAAAATACAGCAGAATTTTCTCAAATAGGGAAAGGGAATACTTCAACACTGTGGGAACTTTTTAAATTTTTTCCCAAAATAATATACCTCTGAAATCAACACTTTGTTACAAGGCATTGCCATTCTGATGAAACTAAAGGAAGATTGTTTAATCAGTTTCTCTTTCCAATTAGTTCTACTTTCTAGCATTATCCTCAGAGCTGTTCCTCATAAGCTTCAATTTCAAGAGAGACAATGGTAAAAAAAAGTGGGAATTTCTGGTTTCCACGGGATCTTAAGTCATACACGTATCCGATGCCGTGGGCAGTCACAGCACAGGCACAGGAGGAACAGAAGATGTTTGCCATAACAGGGGCTTTTGCAAGAACAGAGAAGAATAAGGGACATGTACATGGAAGGGAAGGCAGCTTTATGCCTTTCCTATCAACCTTTGCTATGATGCCTATAAAGTTTGGAATTACACTTACTTGCTCTGTTACTCTTCATGTTTTGGGGTGTTCTTTTTTTCCATTTTTTTCTGAGCTCTTCTCTCTGAATAAGGTGATTTACACCTTTTCTTTAAGTTACCCTATTACAGGACATGGTCCCAATGACTGCTAATGAATCTTCAGCATCTGGGAACAGACAGAAAGGGAGGGCTCTGTTCTTATTAAAGCACAAAAAATATTTAAGTGTAAAACCTCCATAATGCTAAGGTGTAATATCAAATTTACTAAATTAAGTACAGGATTCTGGATTTACAGTGAAAAATATACATTGCATAATACAATAAAAATATGTTATACTTTTCAAAATGTATATTAATTACATTATACAGTGCAACCACATACTAATGTGATTCCCATTACTGGTCCCTGTAATATGCTCACCATCAGACACTTCCTAATTGCCAGAAAGGGATACATGAGTTGAAGCCAGCTCAAGGCTTTTGCCCTCTTCAAAATTGTTTTGCTATTAGCTCAATTTTTATATTCACTCTCCCTGTGCTGGTCTGGCTAACTCAGAGAGATGTAACCACTCTAATGACCACAGAGAGAAATATTTACATCCCCCGTTGATCTACTCAGCTGTTGACAGTTGTTTATCTACAACAAAAGCCACCTTCTCCTCCCTTTTTTGAGGTGAGATAAAACTCACATTCCTTGCTCCAGCTGTGGTAAGTCACAGCCTGTGTTCCCTGGGCTTCATGGGCACATTGCCCTTACCCATCTCCTCCCAGCCATCTTCCATTTTAGAGGTTTGTTGGTTAGTCACAAGTATCAGCATTTAAAAAGTACAACCCATTTTTGGGAAGCCTGTATGCAGTAATGTTCTTCACACCCTGAAGACAATGATAAGATTTTACATCCATGAGCTATGCTGGTGAATAGCACCAAAAATGGAAAAGAAAAATATCAAAGGAGGGAAGAGGTTATGGAAGAACCCTTAATGTATTTAATATAGAATTATATTAAATCCAAGCAGAATTATTTCATTATTACTGGTTTTTATTGTAGTATTCTCTTGGTAACAGACTAATTTTAATGCAACTGCATATTAGATTTCAGACTAGAAAGAAAATGCAGATTAACTTGAATATATATATTCACCAATAATTGCTACCTAGTGAAGAAAAGGAGAAAAAATGGATATAATTAAAATAGAATGTAATGAGTTTTATAACTTCAGTGACTTTTGACTGAATATGAAACATTTAATGTCCCTATAGGGACTGAATGAGAAACGACTTTGTGTTACACTATCTCCTAGCCCTTGAAGATTTAAGCCAGATGAAAACTGTCAGTCACTTTCCATACAATGCTCCAAAAGGTCTGCTGTGGGTACTGTGTCTTCCTCTTGACCTGTCTTGATTCTCAAATTTGGGAGCAGTGCTCCATGTTTTTGGAACCTACAGCTTGAACTGCTGCTTAAAGTAGCATTTTAGCTCATGGAAGGAAGAGTAGTTGGGACAACTGCCCTGAGTGGAATCCATAAGTGTGTTTTCCTCTGTTTTGCATCTGCCCCACTTCTGTATTTCCAGCTGTCCATTGTAAGCCCCCTAAAGTCCTGATCTTTCGTTTCACTCTACTAATTCCAGGTTTCATTTTTTAAAGGGTGTTTAAGTGATTTTTTTGTTTTGCTTTTCCCAGATGAAAGGAGCATGAAGTGATAAAAACTATCCAGAAAGACAAAGGAGAGGAATTTCCAGCAAGGTTTATCCTGCTGTTGCTACATAGTGCCCTTTTCCCAGCTACTCAGCAAAGACACAGGATTCTCACCTTGGCATATTTCACTGCAGCCATGGCAGATGTTACCATCCAGGGACACCTTGCATTTCATGGCAGATTATCACCAATTTAAAGGGTTACTGGGTATCCCCCAGAGGCTACTAGATGCATCACAGAGCCAGAAGACAGTCACCCCCGTGCATTGCAACTGTGCAGAGTGACAGACAGTCCCATGCCCTGCAAGTGTGCAGGGTTTTGATGGGTCTGGGACCACCTTTGCTGTGTCCCAGCTGCTACATGTAATGGCAGTAGCTGCCCTCAGACTTAATGCTTCAGCAAGAAACTCATGGTTTTTTTATTCTCTGTGAGGCCAGTTTGACTGATACTTGTGATTTTAGATAGAACTGGTCAGATGCAAAGGAAACACTGATATTTGAAAAAATCCCTAAACAAGACAGCATGAACCAGAAACATTCCTGAGTGTCCTGACATGGTTTTAAGGAAAAGAAGAGAAATTTAAAATTCCAATTACTGTCACCTTCCCTCTCCTCTCTTTAATAAATAAGGAGAAAGAAAGAAAAAAAATAGTTTATTTAAGAATATGTTTAGGGGGTTAGTCTCAGAACCTGTTTTACACAGAGGAAGAAAAGAAGGGATTGAAGTTATTAAAAGGAATTAAATGTAAAACATGCAAGGCTCTTTCCACTCAACCTCATCAAACACAGGGAAAAGGGAGACAGGTGTCTATCTACTCTATTAGTGCACATTGCAACATGACTAAATACAGGAGCACTGCTTGCAAAATGGAATGTAGGCAAATTGCCCAACAGATGGTACAACCTATTAGTGCAGAAACTTTCTAAATGATGATAAGCTACTGCAGGAAATACAGGCGTTCTTATATTGCAAGGCAGGTACTCCGAAGGGAGGTAGGACTCCCTGAAATATGAGTCCAATTTTAATTCTCAAATGCACCTCAAATTATAGGAAATGGTAACCTCTGTGCTCCAGGAACACAAAGGGCTCTCCAAGGTGTGGTGCCTAGGGTTTCAGGCATATTTGATATGAAATAGATGTTAGACAACATACCTCTGAGCTGGGTGATTAGGGAAAAGACTGGTAAGGATTTTTTGTCCTTGTGTTTTTGTTGTTTTCTTTAGAAGGGACAAAAATGGACAAATATGCTTTTCTTTCTTATGAAAAGAAGACAATAAAAATTTAAGTTCTGGATAGGTTTCTCGGTTGTAAACCCTGTTAGCCAGAGAAACTCCATGGAGATTAATAAGTCTGTGTTGGTTTCTGCCAGCTGAAACCCTTGTCTACTCAGAAAGTAATTTAAAAAAAAAAAAGAAAGAAAGAAAAATTTTGCTTATTCAATATTGTTTTTCTTCCCATAAAAGTGTCTGGCTTATACTTACAACAGATATCAGAATGTCGGCCTCTAATTAGCTTCATTCATTTCATACAGTAACTATAGGTACAAAAAAAAATCTTAGTAGAAGTCTCCACCCTTCTTTCTCTCATCTAACCATTGTGTATAAGGCATAGCTGAGATTTTGCATTCATTAGGCCCAAAAAAGTACCACTTCTTTGTGAAATGAGTATTTTCACTTTAAAATGAGTGAAAGGATCTGCCAGCCCTGAGCACACTAGTACTGTTGCCAGCCAAACCTAACAATGCACAAACAAAAGTACCAAATACAAGAAATACAGCTCCAGTCACAATGTAATATTATATTATAAACTACAGCAGTCTGGCACAAAGTCTTTTATTGCTGTTGGCAAAGAGTTCTTTAAGTATGTGTGCTTATTCATCCAAACGAAAAACAAAAATGCAGTGCATGAGGAATCATAGTTGCTTCATCTTTTTTCTGTGGTTATAACTCAGAGATCTAAAGATTGCACATTTATTGATTCAAAGAGTCTGTTCTCAAATCTTTTCCTTAGGAATGCAGTCATTAGTCACCTGACTATTCTCACTGAAGCAAATTCTTTTCCAAGAATCATCCAAGTAGGTTAAAGCAGAAATAAGTTTTAAAAGTCTCTGTATCCCAGTTTTCTTCCACTGACTTCAGTGTTGCCTCTTACGAGCTTGACCTATGATTTGTACGTGTTTAATTTAAAGTGTGATCTATGTATATAAAAACCATGCATATATATAAAAATCTGATTTTATATGTGTTTATGTAATATGTGTATAATGAACATCTGCCAGCAACTTGTATTAACCATCATGAATGGCTCTGGTTCTCCTGTCACTCACTGAAGTTTACAGCAGTGGTTCCTTCAGGTCTGATGCTCCTCTAAGGTACCTCATCTGAGAGCTATTAAACATCTCCAGATGAAACTCTAGCCCTTTGCTTTCAGTGAGCATGAGCATCAGCAGAGGTGAGGACAGGGAGGACAAAATCCCCAAATTGTTACACGTGGACTGAACGAAATGTTCCTCCAGTTCCTTTGCCGTCTGAGGCAATATCAGTATTTAGTTTCTCATCTGAGATGCACCTGGATCTCTCTCAGGAGCAAATGTATTTTGTTGTGTGGGTAAATTCCAGCAGCAATTTATATACATGCATATATCCTGCTTTAACTGTCAGGGCACCAGAAAGAGGCTGAGAAACATAACAATTTACATTGGATTTTTGCTACCATTTAGCTGACAACATTTCCTTCTAAATATCAGAAAGTTATGTCGTTTAGCCCAGTAAATATCATATTCTTAATCCAAAAGCCTTAGAAATCTATGAAGAAACTTCCACTAAACTCACAAGTTGTGGATGTGCCATTTTATCCAACTAATAAGAAACAACGTTGCAATCATGCTCAGATATGCTTTGCTGTAAAAAATAGAGTCCCTGGCCTTTCTGCATATAGATTTAAGGATATATTATCACTTCATTAGACTGAGTTGATAGCTTGAAGTTATCATGAGAAAAACTAAACCAAGCCTTTTTTAACCCTACAACCAACTTGGTAATTCTGGCAGCATTTAACTTGTGGGAAAGTATGTTGTGCCTCACTGTCTCCATCCCAGGGACTGCACCACCTTTCCCTACCTGCTCTCATGTTTGGATTTCCAGTTTCCAAGGCCCAACTACAGATGGAACAGAAGGGGGATGCATACTGGGTCTCACCTCAGCAAGAGGTGGGGATTCACTGGCCACATGTTGCTGAACCACATTTAGGCATAACTTGTTGTCTTGGTTTAAAAGACAGGTGTCTGCTAGGGAAGGCAGGAGCCTTCCTTGGAATGGAGAAACTGCAACCCCTCTCCCTCTGAATTATTATAAATTTAAAATCAAGAGGCTCTCAGGCAAAGATATGGGAATAGGAATAACAGTTCTTTACTAATATCTAAAATAAAGCTAACAAATANCTCCGCCCTGTTGAGGAGAGAGGCTTTGGCTATGTGTTTTGTTCTGTTAAGTACTCAGTGATTAACAGCTCATGGGAGAAAAATTCCTGAAGATAAAGAAAAAGAAAGAAAGCCTCCCCAAAAAAAAACCAAGATCCAAACTCTGACACTTGTTTTAAGAGCAAGATTAGCAAATGAAATAAGATTTGCTGTCTTTGGTCACATTCAGTGATTCTTTTGGTGCAGTTAAACCTTTCAAGGATCTATGTCCCATGCAGAATCCGCTACCTCATGTGGGTGCTCATTACAGGTCATCTGCAGGATGGCAGGGTTGAGTCACCCCTGCCCTTACCTGAGCACAGTCAGAATAACGTATGAGACCATCAGTGAAGATTTCACTATAAATTCAGACAGTAAGGAAGGCTGACATTAGTACTTGCTTGAACAAAGCATTAATTTTGCTTCCATTCCTTCCTTCTTTCCACAGTCTTCCAGCATTGGTCTCTGAGATTTACCAGACAAATGCCACAGCTCCTCTCTTCTCATTCTGCAAGGCTCAAAAAAGAAAATACACATCCCATGCAGACTAGAGGCTAGAGAGAATGGCAAATAAAATACTGTAAATAAAGAAAAATTTCAATAAAAACCCACCCAAGAAAACCCTCAAAAAAAAAAAAACAAAAAAAAATCAAGAACTGAGTCTGTGGAATTAAGAAAGAGACTGGATTGCTGCTTGTGAAAGCAGTTTGAGAGACATCCAAAGGGAAGTTAATTCAGGATTGTGGCTGATGTTTCATGTCAGTTCTGACAGTAACAATTGTTCCTGTTCATGCTGACAGCTGAAGACGAGTGGCTAAAAAGGAGACATTTTCTAGTCTCAGTTCAGGAAGCACTGTTACTTAAGTCAGTTGAAACAAGTGACTAGGAATTAATTAAATAATTTCAAATGTCAGCTATATCAAGCATTCAACAAATTTATTCCCATTTTTTAAAGTCTTATACCTTCTATTCAAGATGATCTTCGCAAACCATTTGACCAAGTCATAATCCACTCTTGCTTGATTTGACATATTGATGAGTGAACATTATAGAACAAGAGTTATGCAAACTAATGAAATGTTTGAAGCAGTATTTTTTAATTGACTTGGAAAAAGCACAGAAATTTATAAGTCAATCTGCAGCAATTTACTCTCACAGACTTCTACATGAGCAAGTTGGTAAACACCTTTATTATGATTCCTGATTTGTTTTACACTAGTTTTCAAACACATGAAAGACAAATCCAGACAAAGGAATGAACAACATCAAAGGAAGATGCAATATCTGTTCCCAAATCTTGGTCAGATCCATTCATTCTTCTGTGCTCTTCAGATTTTTTTTTTTTTGCCAAATATCCTCCCACTTCTGTGGCCAAAGTACTGTTTGTAAAACACATTAATCATGTATAGAAAATGGACATCAGCCTTGAGACATAAAACTACGGTTCTGCCTTTTATGGTCCTTAAAGACACATGGCAGCTTCTTTAAGATATGACATAAGCCCAAGGCCTCTCTGCTTGCTGTCAGTAAAGAAGAACAGCTTGGTGATGAAGGAACAACTGTGGCTGATAACTCATTAATTTTGAGCTGAATAATTGCATTCAGTTTCCATAAAATTGTCCTTCTAGATATATTCTCCTTCATACATTGTTCTCTTCTGTGACAATGCTGCCAAATATCATGGGAACAGGTTGCCCAAGTGCACTGTCATTAGCTGTGTTAGACTTCCTGGGTTCAATTTTGATGAGGCTATTTGGAGTAGAAGTGGGGAAAAAAGATATTTTTCAGTGCAATGTATTATATGGATAAGCAAGCAGAGCAAGAAGTTTAAACAGCGTTGACACTATGCATAGTCTTCTAAATTTAGCCCCAAAAATGAATGTATGGCCTCTGAGGACACATCACTTCCTAACAATTTTCTCTTACATCAAGAGAATGGTGATTAAGTCTGTGACCATGCTTTACTTCATGACGTTTTGGTTCATTGTGTATGGCCTACCTCAATGCAATGCATAGGATGATTCAAATACCTGTGTGCCATGACTGTCTAAATTTACATGTTTGTCATGCTGTAGCTCACCTCTGACTAAATTCTACAATTCTTATGCAGAAACGTGGGAGTGGAATGATGGTTTTGATAGATCTGCATTTACTTAAACTCAACTGAGAGGGTTAAGATCGGCCTGAGTTTCAGTCTCACAGAAGTCAGAAAGTGGGTAGTCCACATGCTCTGCTCCGGAGAGTGGCAAGCTCTCTGTGCTCTGATGGCAAAGGTGTTTCCCAGGCACTCAGAGGTGATGGTTTCTTTCATCTCTCACTCCCAGGGACTGTGGTAGGGAATTTAGACCCACATAATCACCTCTGTTTGCCAAAATATCTCTGAGACTACCAGGAGTGGAGCAAAATGTTTTGGGATGCTTTATCCTCTGTTTGCAGCAGGTGACCTGCATTTCATTCTCTACACTGTTTAACAGCCAGGCAATGTGGGGTTTTCTAGGGTTTGGGTGCTGCGTAGTTCTGGGCAACAAAGAATCATGGAAAGTTTAAGACTGGTGAAGGCACTGTGATGTGGGTTAAAAGAAGCAACCCAAAAGATCAGTGAGTACCACTGCAGAGAGGAGCCAGGCAACTCTAAGAAAGGAGAGGTGTGGAAGGAGATCTGCTCCAATTTTTTCCAGATTTTAAAAAATATTTTCAGCTAATAGAGTGAAATAATCCAAATATGGAGCAAAAATAGCTCATCTTTCACTGAAGACAATTCCAAGAAGTTTATTTGTAGTTGAACCTGTTATGACAGGTATCTATTTTCTGCTTCTACTTAGAGGAGTAAGAGATGAATGAATTTTTATAACTTTAGAAATTATTAAATATGCCAAATACAGGAATTATTTGTTAAGTTCTGCCAAAAATATTTGTTCTAATAGCTGCGTTGTTGCAGAGCCATTGTCTCACACCCATGAGACAGAGAGTTCAAGCTGCTCTAGAAGTTATTAATAAAGTTTGTAACACACGTATGATGGGAGAGATATACACATGTACAAACACAAGACTGGTTTTGTGTTGAAGGGTTGTAACAAAGGTGTCAAGATGAATAATGTATCCACACAGACATGTGCTGGCACAGGTACATATACAAACTCAAATACTCTCAAGCTGGTTCTACTAGGCCAATCCAGCCCTTCCTGTGCAAAATTGCAGAGAGGTTTGGGGTATTTCAGCCTGGACAGATTCCAGAGGACAGGGGCTTGTGAAGAAAACAGCAGTAAAAATATAAGGATTATCCAACAGTGTAAAGAGTTGGAAACAACTTCTTAAGTTTAGCTTTGGACCTCTTACCAAGCTATGTTTTTAATGCATAGGTGAGACATAAAATATGATTGCCACAAAAGATTTCAATAAACTGGAAAATTAACAGCTCATTTAATGCATAGCAACACTAAAAGAAATGCTTGCTCATCTCTGAGAGTGTATGACCAAACTTATTGCCTTGTACAGACAATGCAAGTTAGTATTAAGGATTTGTCTCTCTGCCTGGTGTTTAATGCTTGGAGAACAGCCCTGAAGGGAATTACAACAATCACTTGGCCTGGGCACAGAGAAAGATATTTTCTTAAAATTAGGGGCAGATAAACTGCCTCTGTTATCATTGCACCCACTATTCAGTGTGAATTACTGGCTGCCCTACAACCTGGGTATTTAAAGGTCTACAGGAGGGTTAACTAACTACTATAACACAGAGAGTGGGCTGAGCCTTGTAGGAAATAAAAGCAAATTTATAAAATTACATTTAATTGCTATCAGATATTCTTCAGTGCATGAATGAATACATGCCCCTGGATTAGGTCTAGTCAGGAAATCACACCATCATGTTATTCACAGGACTTTGAAGACATGAATAACTCTCATCAGTGATCCTAATTATTCCTAAAGGAGTTAAAGTTCAGTTACTAGGTAGAAAGTGTTGATAAGAAAAGAATTATTTTCTGGCAGAACACACTTTAGCATCCAGGAAATAATGGACAACTGCTTACACTCCACTGTAATGTTTTGGTATGTATTAAATTCATTTCTTAACATTAATAATGGGAATCTTTATTTTCTATCAGGGGTTTAATTCTGAAAGCTACTAAAGTGTTTTACACATTATTCTGCTGGATGTAGAAATTAGATATGGTTCAATGACCTCAGTTTTGGTTTTTTGTTTGGTTTTGTTTGTTGTTTTTTTTTTGCTGTGGTCACCAGATAAGTCCTTATCTTAAGGACTTAATAAATAAACCCGTGGCATATCTGTGTCTCTGCAAACCCCTCAGAAAGGCTCTTACAGCAACATTGCCCATTAACAGAGGACAAGAAATTTTAAAAATCATCTTGCATTGAAATTATAAGTAGCATATATTTAAATCTGGAATGTACCCATGTCATTGTATGGAATAAACCAAAGGAATTTTCCAGTCACAAAGAATTTTGGGTGTTAAACCGCCATTGTCCTTATGAAGAAACACCACATCTTTTCAATACCATGTCTTGGCAAACTTGGGCTTTGGGATCAGTTCTTATCTCAGTTAAGTAAGCAAATATCATTTATTCCTTGGCTATTTCTCATAAGAAGATTAGGTGTTTGAGGCACTGAATTCCGTAGCTGTTCTGCAATGCTAGTTTTTGAAATCAAGCTTGAGGTGATTTCATTACTGAGGGTTTAGTCCCGTGAAAATGTTCAAAATTACTGTTGAACATTGAAAACAGAAATTAATATTGTAATGCCTTACATTGATTTTCTTTTTTTTTTAGTATTTTATATATATGGAGGCTCCTTCTAAAATCTGCATTTCTGAAGATCATGGAACAGATCCTAAAAAGCATGTAGAAACCTCAGGCAAAATTCTGACACATTCAGGAAGAAATGAAGGAAAGCTCCAACTATACTGCTGAAGCACCTCAGAAGTAAAAACTTTCTGAAAGCTCATAAAATCAAATCCTTAGGTGCCCCTAGAAGTTTGCTATGTTTAATGAACTGACCACCAAGGCATTTCAGGACAGCTGGAACACAGAAATCCAGAAATCTTTGTTTCTAAGTCAATTTGTCAGGCAAATGTGTTGGTCATGATCAGAGTATATCCAATCTCCTTTTCTCTAAAATTAGGTTTTTCATAAGTATGACTCCTATCTTCTCACATGGACATTTTCCTGTTCTTGTTCTTAAAGAAATTAACATTCCTTTTAAAATCTAGGCTCTCTTTTCAGTCAGCTGGGTGTTTCTCTCACAGGGTCTTCCAGTTAAAACAGTCAGCTGGAGTACTGCTGACTTTAGGTTTCGTCACAGCTGCCAAGACAAGTACTCTGAAGCACTAATTTTATTCAGTTCAGCTCAACAGAATATTTTCATATCATTCCTAGGTACCTGTCATATTAAACCAGAATATTTTCATTAAAATGGATATATGAGTTCATTTTAAAAAATAACATATTCTTAATTCTTTCTTCCATGGCTAGCATCAAGGAAACAGTCATCCTGTGCTACCCTTACATATCACAAAATTCACTTGTATTTCAGAAAAATATGTGGTATTCATGGTCACATGTGCATGCATACAAATCTCATGGAAAATTTTACATCTGAAAAGCCTAAATGTTGATGATTCCTCCAAGTGGATGCATGACCTGGACCCCTTCAGGCCAACTTTTTATTCTCTCACTGTGAGAAGAGATAATGCACAGTTTGAGGAAATTTTTACATGAATCAGGAAAGAAAGAGGCAGATCCCAATAAGAATTTATGGTAAATTCACTGAGATTGTCTAAGACCAGTTCCTGAGTAACCTTACTTTCCTCTAGTTTTAATTTTCACCTCTTTGCTGATAGCCCTGAAAGCACTCTCCATTTCAGACTGTCTTTCCTTCTCATGCCTCTTCCATGTGTTACAGCCTCATCCCATGTTTAACACAGAGAAAAAGTTTATAGTCTTCTCCTATAATTCTTTATTTTAGCTCCTAGTTTTTATCTACACCAGTAAAACAGCAAATTCAGCTCTCTTCACAAATCCAAACAATTAACCAGATTTTTTACCCTTCTCTAACATGGTTTGTGGCTCCTTTGCTTGCTGATAATGCAATTGTTTTTCCAAGCTGTGAGCTGTACCATGTCCCTCAGCAACCATTACAACGTGTACTTGGTCCTCTAAAGAACAAAACTGATTCTCCATCTCTGCCCATAATTCCTTGTTGCAGGCAATTCCCTGGCTACACAGTCTTTAATGTGGCACAAGCCAGAGCCTTATATAAATAAAATGAAATAAATCTTTCCTATTAAATGTCCAGTCAGGAAAAATTATTTGAGAACATTGGCTGTTAAAATAAGGATAAGTTTTAGTATAGTTTAGAGATTTTTACTAACAGATGTGCTCTTTTCCCTCATTTAAAAAACTTTAGATGTTATATGAAGATCTATTGTATATTTTTTGGGGAAGAAGAGGAAGTGCATTAGATATTTAGAAAGTTTAAAATGAAATGAAAACTCTGGTTTCAGAAAGATCTTATAATCCAGTTTACTGTAACCTTGTACTGCAACTGCAGAAGAGCTACTGACAGACTCAGTTCAGTGTTCTGCTCATCTCCCAGGGTTAGCACATAAAAGCCAAGGCATTCTGGGGGAGAGAGTGTTGGTGGGTATTAATCAGTGTCATGTCTTAGGCCAGTGGCAAACATGGCCATGTTTCCTCAGCATTACCCCTGAAGATGTGGTCTTCAGGTTTGTGACTGTCCTGAACTGACAGATAAAGTAAATACTGTGAGGACTGAGTTGTGTGATGGGTTTACGATTCTCTGTAGAGAATGGGATTTTTTTTTTCTTTTTGCAGGCTGAGAAACATTACTGCATATTTTCTAATTTTTTTTCCATCTGTCACCGTACTGAAAGCAGCTTGCCAGGGGCTGGTTCTGATTCTATGCAGCCCTGTGGATTCAAAATCATTTAATAGATATTTGAGCTAGAGATGGAGTGTCTATATATGTGTGTGCCAAAATGCCACTTTTTACACTGAACAGCACCAATACTCCTGCATAACAATGCCACACTTCTGATGGCTGTGACAGCTCAGATGAGCCCCTGATGAGATAGTTTCTACTTGTTCTGGAGCGCAGGCTAGCCCAGGAGACTCTGTGAGAGTCAAGCTGCAAGCAACTGCTTGGACCACTGCTGGCATGGATAGTACTGAATTGCCACGACAGATGACAGTCTGCATCTGCTTTCCCTGTGAAACATCAGCTCTGATTGAGATAGGAACTCATCAAGAGGTAAAATTTCTATCCACCACATGCCTTTTGATGTTCCCATGGAGGCAGAAGTTCAGAGCTGCTAAGGAATCTGAACTCACACAAACTCACTTCTGAGGAGCTGAAGGAATTAGCAGTGAAGGACACCATCCTCCCCAAGCATGTTCTATCTCCCGTCACAGCTCTTATTTAGTACAGGATGACTAGAACACTCAAAGCCATATTTAGGAGAGGAAAGCCATAATTGTCCTCAAAAGAGAATTTCCTATAAGTCAGTATGGACCCTTGATCCCCAAGCAGCTGCATCTGCTGGATCCAAATGTCTTTACTGGAAAATCTGGATGACAAATCTGATGAAGAGGCAGAAAGATCGAGAGTGGTGTTCCAAAAGAAAAGAAATGCAAATAAAGACAATGTGGGACACTACAGCTAGACGAATGCAAATAACTTGCTGCTCATGAGGGCTGCATCTGGAAGCCAAAGAGAGAACTAGGGGTGAAGTTTTGTATATGTTTTTATAATGGCATTCAGAATAATGGTTAGCAAAATCTGCAACCTAATCTCCTTCATTGCTCCAGTAAGAGGTTGGAATTTGTGTGTACATGCTGAACATACATGGAAACAGGCAGGAAAAATAAACATAAATTAATAACTACATGATGCAATATACATGACAAAGTACTAGGAGGCTCATCAATAATGAAACGTGCAAAAATAAACTATAGCAGAATCCAAACAAAATGAACCTGGAGTGGTCTTGCAATGTAATATTAACTGATGTGATTAAACAAACATGTGACAAACATGCACAACACACTCATTCAACTACTGTGAAATTCAGGACTGGCCTCTCAGACTAAGAAATCACAATTTTACATAATTACCTTTTTAGGACAACTTAATGCAAAATATTTTCTTAAGTAAGTATCTAAATACTGCCCTGGAATAGCAGGTGTTTGCAAATCACTATGAAAAAGTGATTTTTCACTATGAAAAGAAAGCTTTGTTTCCTTTGTCAGTGATGCAGATCAACTATTTTTTCTTGTTAACTGTAAAAACATTTTTCACTGTCAGAAAGATGGGACCTCTAGATCTAAGTGCCTCTAAAATGTACATGGTGCTTATGTATGAACTGTAAGATTGAAAAGAGCAAGAGAAAACACATAACCCAGACCTTAAGAGATAACTTTTACTATTTTTACAACAAATGAGCAAACTTCCTGGAATCTGCCCAAATATACTATCTTTTGAAAATTCATAGAGACACATACTGGAATGCCTGCATAATAAATCTATGGCTCAGCCTGTGTCACACAGGATTCACCTCCCCCTAACTGCCTCCAGAAGCTGCAGTTTCATACTGGGCACACATGCACCTCCTGCAATTCTCACCTCTCACATCTCCTAACCATCAAAGGCTACCAAACAGAAATATTTACATTTTGCAAGGCCTTACGCACTGAGGATGATATTTACAAAGTCCTCACAATCCCAAGGCATCAGCACTCCTGTCACAGAGCTGCTTCTCTGCCGTGTCAACCCAGATCTCCCCCTCCATTTGTGCTAGGGAGGTGACACACTTACCAGCAAAGACTGCTGTCATCACACATCCCCCATCGCCACTCACTGCAACAAGGCCTCTTGTGGGGTCAGCTATGGGGCAGTGCTTTCCTTTTTGTGCTGCTGCTGTCTTTTGTCAGAACCTGGAGAAATCATACTATTAATCTCAAAAGAATCAAGTACTGTATTTCTCCACATGATATTCAGTGTCTACATGCACACTGCTGAGCTCCCAGGTATGGACACACACCTCAACCACATCTCTCTTCCGTGTCATCCTGAAATTAGGTCCATGCTGATATCCTCATCCCCTCAAGAACATGCCTACCAGTGTGTCAACAAAGCCTCCTGTTATTTCAGGAATTTACAGACTGTCAACAAAGCTTTTAGGGTTAAAAGTTCAAAGATCTGGGATAGAACATGGCAGCTGAGAGCACCATGGATTTCTATGCACAAATGTTGAAGGATACAGTTAAATAAAAATTATAGTGTATGATACTGCTCACACAGAATCCACTGTAAAATGATCAACCATTTCACTGTGATAAAGTTCATCTCCAGGTATTAATTAACATCTACGTAAGTGCTTGAAAGGCTTTTTTTAATGTCATTGCAAACATCTGCACAGGAAATATAAGCTGTATCTGGCTTACAGTTCAAGGGACATGCTATTGCTAAGCAATGCAGTCAAGCTGAATTTAAGATTATTATGTTTTATTAAATCAAGAACATTTAGGTAGGCTATATAAAGTTTGCAAATAAGCTTCTAACCCAGACAAAATTTTTTTCACAATGGTTTTTTTACTTTTAATCAAATCTTTCAGGAACTTTTCTTAATGTGAACACATCTCACACATAAACATGAGTATTATATATGAGCAAAAAGAAAGACTAAAGGATGGAGAAAGTTTATTCTGTAGCTGAATTACTTTTTTGGCTGCCACAGGGACAAGGAGACTGGTATGGTCTGTTGGATCCATACTGCCTCGTAAACTAAGCACGTGATGACTACTAAGTAGTGCAAGAAATTAGCATTGGTGTGGCTCATGACTTTCAGAATAATATAATTAGATGGATTTTAAGGTCAGGGCAGTTTTGACTAAAATCAGCCAAATTTCAGCTCTCTCTACTCACCATTTAATATGTGCATTACATTATGTTCTTAGTTCTGCTTTTAGAAATTGTTA
>VZTZ01038418.1:486959-633144 GCA_013400955.1 Drymodes brunneopygia | reverse complement strand
AAAAAAAAAGGCAAGAAAGCAAGAAAGCAAAAGGTTGTATTATATAAATTATTAAAATGACTCCTAAGAGCCAGTTAATGTAAAAATCCATTATCTAAACAAGCTCATCAAATAGCGATGGAACATTCTGGCAAGAAACATCTGTACATTTATAGATTTTTCTTTCCTCTCAAATAAACTAGGATACAGTTAATAAAATTGCTGGTACCTTTTCAGTATAAGATTAAACAAAAATGGTATACCCAAATCCTGTGGAGAAGATGCTGGCATAAAATCATAGATGTAAAACCCAGCAAGGAGGTGTTGAATTTCTGATATAACAGTAATAAAATACAATATACATTACTCAGAAGCTTATCAATCATTCACATAAGAAAATAAATACAATGAGCACTGATTTATTTTGCAGCAAGAGCTGCAAAGAGTGACACTACCTTCCTAGGGTCAAATGTCAGACCAGCACACTCAAGGGAGCCCAATATTGAATGAGCAGGTACATGTATTCACAAGCACTCTGCCCTGTGGGCTGGATAAAGCCATGTGGTCACCTGTGCATCAGCTCACAGACTTGTCTGATGAGCAGAACTTGCTAAATGTGCATCATATGAGTATTGACAATTTCACGATCTGGCCCTCTGTGAGTCAGTATCACAGAATCATAGATCGATTTTGGTTGGAAGGGATCTACTTCCAACCTCCTGCCATTGTCAGGGACACCTTCTACTAGACCAGGTTGCTCAAAGGCCTACCCATCTGGGACCTTGAACATTTCCCAGGTATGGGGCATCCACAGCTTCTTGACAACCTGTTCCAGTGTTCCACCACCCTCCTAGTAAAGAATTTTTTCCTAATATCTGAACTGAACCTTCTGTGTTTCAGTTTAAAGCCACTACCCCTTGTCCTATCACTATGTGCCCCTGTAAAAAGTCCCTCTCTGTATTTCTTGTAGCCCCCTTTAGTTACTGGAAGGCTGTAAGAAGTTCTCCCTAGAGCCTTCTGTTCTCCACACTGACCAACCCCAGCTCTCTCAGCCTATCTTCAATAGGAGACATCCTCCAGCTTCCTGGTCATCTTTGTGATCTCCTCTGGACCTGATCCAGCAGGTTCACATCTTACTTGTGCTGAGGCCTCCAGAGGTGGATGCAGCACTCCAGGTGGGGTCCCTCCAAAGCAGAGCAGAGCAGAGCAGAGCAGAGCAGAGCAGAGCAGAGGGGCAGAATCCCCTATCTCGCCCTGCTGCCCACACTGCTTTGGATGCAGCCCAAGACATGGTTGGCCTTCTGGGCTGGGAGTGCACATTGCTGGGACATGTTGAACTTCTCATCAATTTTTTCTGGAAACCCATAAAGAGTCTGTCCCATGCTAAGTGTGAGGACTCACACATCACTCTGGAAGGCATCTCTCCCCTCTTGTGTGTCTACCACACTACATAGCTTGGTGTCATTGCCAAACCTGCAGAGAATATATTCAGTCCCACTGTCCATATTATCAACAAAGATGTCAAGGGTATGTCTTTGGAGAGAAGACATTACCAATGCAGATAAATGCAAACCTTTCAGTGCCTGATTATATAAAGTGATAAATACACCCACAATTCCTGCAATGCCTATAGGACAGTGAATATTGTAGGATTTACTCAGGCAAAACAGAGACTTTAATGAACAGAACTTATCAGTATGAAAGTCTTACATATACAAACATTACTAACATTATGTTGCCAGAAGTGTGTTTGACATGAATGCTTATAAACAAAATACTCAATTAAAAAGCAGGGTTTTTCTTTTGCTTCTGAATTTCCTGTCTTCCTTCCTTCTCTCTTTGTAATAGGTCTTGTGAGATTGCCCTTCTGCAAGTGAATCCACACAAATTCCTGGCAATTTTTTATACAGGAGAGCTACCATAATTTCATGCCTCTTCAAACACGCAGTAAAAGCAATCAAGGGAAAAAGAAATTAAAAACTAATTCTGCTATTTATTCTCCTCATTTATTTTATCAGTCATCCCACTGTCACACTGAATAATAATCAACAAGACTTGATACACACGCTTAGCAGAGGGCAGACATCTTTGCTGTTTTCCAGAGAAAACTGCAAGCCCCAGGCAAATACTGATACTCAAGAAAAGATTGGATTAATCACAGCAAACGTGATGCCAGTGTTAACATTTCTTTTCACTCAGCTATCCAGGCAAGCTAACCATGATACAAGTTTACCTAACTAATCATGTCAATACAGGAGGAAAAAAAAGGCTTCAGAGCAGTTTACTACCACAGAAAACTGCTGGTATGTAGAAGGTAAAGTAGACAGAGTGTCTACAAAGAGGTATAAAATTACAGCAGAAGTATTGTGACAGACTACAGATAATTATTGCTTATAATGTCTGGCTGCAATTATTCAATTTTGTACCATTTCACATTTAGTAGCTTAGTGCTGGAATTAGGAGGCTAAAATGACTGTTTGGAGGAATTCTATTTCAGTCTCAGTCACTTTGCGGTGTTGGTTGAGAATGCCTCAAAAAAACCCACAAGATCAAAATAAAACCATTATTTAATTTTCATTTGAGATCCATTCTTGCTGGGGAAAACTGCCCAAGCAATTTTAGCCTTAGAGAATCTTAAAAGCCTGAGTGGGTTTTGTTGTGCTTTTTGTTCGCTTGTTTTGGTTTGTTCATTTGTTTGTATGATTATTTGTTTTGTCTTTTTATTAAATCAGTTGTGGAAATAATGTATTCAGCAAGGTTAGATATGACTGTACAGAAATTTGTGTGTTGAGCGATGCCTGGATGCACATTCAAGCCTCAGCTGTAAATTGTGTGAAGCATATCTCTAAGAAAGACAATGGCACTCCAGCATCTACTGATGGAGCAGTACACAGTCAGCTCCATAAGGATCATTTTGCTCATTGTAACAGTAGAATAATTTCAAGTGGACAAAGTAGAATGGAATGAAATGTCCCTAGCCCTATAGGACTAGAATTACAAAGGTCTCTTAAGGCATTTGTTACAATTTCTGTAAGTGCCCATAATGTTCTCTAACTCCTTAGAAAATGAAAATCACACAACTAGAAGCTCTTTAAACCTCTCTATATATTCATTTGCCTTTGCATCACTATCTAACCACCTTCTCAAACCTGGCCCTTAGAAATTTGGATCCTACAAAGGGAAATTTTCTGTACCCATTATTGTATCATTTTCTGTACAGAATTCTGAGACACCATTTAGGATATTGACTTAGGCCAGGGGCTGTCTGAAACCAATTTGTTTTCCTTTACAGTGAAAGGGAACAGGTTATCATTTACAGTTCCTCTGAGTGCAGTATTTCCTTGAACCATTCTACTAAAGCACACCTGTCTGTGACATTTAGAAGCTTGGTTTTCATTAGATGCCAAGGCTCACTGGAAATGAAACACCAAGAAGAAACACACTGATCTAGTGAAGCTCCAGAAATCAGAGAGCTACTTCCTGACAGCTTGGCCACCACCTCCTTGCATCCCTCTTGAAAAGCAGACTAGGAACAAAGACCACCAAGATCAGTAGCCCTTCATTTGTCAGCATTTCTAAGTAGAGAGTCGAGACCAGAGGGTTCCTGCATCTCAGAGCATGCCCCATGTACCCCAGCACAACAACCCCATTCTTACAGCAAATTTTAGCGTGGTATATAACATTTCCAATGTGGTCAGTTTTTAACATTTTACATCTACTTGTCCTACTCCAGAAGGATCCAAGGAAGAGCTAAGGTAGATCTACCTACCTCTGCACAAGTGCTACACATTTCAATGTACACAAAGCACTTATAGGAACTAGGTGGAGACAGTGTTCTCAAATACAGAAAATCCCAAAACAGCTAAATTTCACCACTGTTCATCCTGTCCCTTTCCTCCTGGAAAGCAGGCTCTGTACTCTCAGACCTTTTATTCTTTTTCCCTTGTTTCCAGAAATCTCTTGCCCACGTGCCTCCCCATGCTTTTTCTCCTCCAAAACAACCCAGTCTATGTCCCTCATGAGATGCAAGATATAATACCTGACTTTGGATTACTAGAGAAAAGGCCACAGGAAGTGCTCTAGAAGACACATAGCCACCTAGCAACTCTGAGAAGCTGGTAGCACTCATTCAAAAGCACCAGAGCACCCTGATTTTACTGCTGCTTCTTTCAAAACATTCCTTGCTTTTATAAACTCACTAGATGCCTACCTTACAAGAGTCACATGAATACTTTTTCCAAATATAGCCCCAAATATCTTTACAAAAAATATCCACTGCAGACAAAGTCTCTGTGCAGGTTTAGTAACAGACAAATATTATTATCACAATTAATGATGTCCTTAAATATACATGAAACATTTCACAGAAAAACTGACTGGTCTTTAAAGGAAATTTGCCTTTTCCCCTGGATATAGTTTTCTCCCAGCAGAGGAAAAGATTTATGCCGTCCAAAAGGAGCGTTATAAATTTTACTACTGGGCTAAATACTATGTGTGTGTAAATCTGGCAACTGTGAAGTGTTGTTAAATAGATAAATGTTTAGGGTTTTAGCCCTGCCATTTATCAAAAGGACCTTCCCCTAAACTCTTCATCCTGACTGCTGTGAGCATTTTTAATGTTGGAATAAAACTCATTTTATTGTTTGAAAAATACCTGTAGAAAACCAGGCTCTCACAGTTAAAAAAATACTTGCCTTCATAGTTTACTGTAAGTCAGCAGCAGTCTGCTAGGTTTCCCAGACTTAGAGAAGTTCATGGCCATGTCTGAGTCTTTTCCAAAGCACTCCTTAGGTTCTCCAACACAAAACTGAAAAAAAATGTGAAGCAAAAATCCTTTAGCTTTGTCTGTACTCCTATTGGGGAAATCTGCATCCCACTCTCATCTTTCAGTTACTGGACCACAGACTTCCCCAATTATTACAGATTTTCCCTGCTGATACAGTCACCCCTTGTATCCCATGTGTACAAGGACATATCCTGTTAGCTGATGGTCAGTATCTGTGGATTTCCCAGTATCTGGCACTCCAAGTCCAGAGATGAAATGGAGCCCTACCCCATGAGCTCATGGTCTATCTATAATGCATCATAATGCACATTCATGCCAACTGCCATGAGTTACAGCCTAGAGCCCAGCTCAGAGACTTCCCTCTTATCACTTTCCAGCAATGAAGACTTTCCTGGGCATCAGTTCACACTCATATTCTCCACAGTTTATTTGATAAATTATATGTAAGAGCGAATGGGGAGTCAACATGATCCATATGTTAGTCAATATACAGCTTCACCTCTTCACTGCTGTAGCTATACAGATTTCTTTAGTTTACAGTCTTTACTAAGTTAAATCAAGTTTAATATTACAGGAACATGTCATGTCACTTATCCAGAAAGCACCATTCACAATTTAGAATGCCATAAAAATGATAATCAGAAGAGGAATTCTATTTCTCATTGACTGCCACAGTTGAAATGAAGCTTATTCCTTTTTTATTAAGTACTTCTATGGTCCTCATACCCTCTTATCTACTGCCTGAGGCACTCATTTTCTCCAAGAAAAATCACTATTAATCCTTGTTTGTGCCAGCTCCTTGCAGTACAGCAGTGCGTCCAGAAAAAAAGGTGCCATTTAATAAAAGGTTTCAAGGTTATTACAGTAAGAATCAGTGTGGGCAAGCATAGATCACTTGTGGCTTTTGCTTTAGAATGCCTGGAAAATTGTTCATAATAAATATCCCCTATTATTATTATTATTATTATTGTTATTATTATTATTTTATCAGAATTGATACAAAAGTAGAGAAATCTAGCCAAAAATTTGATTACAAGTTTTGGAGATTCTGGTTATAGACCTGTGACCTTTACAGTTTATACATAGGCACACATTAAACAGATCTTAAATTTATCTGACTTTCTGGTATTTAGCAAATTCCATCTTGAGGGAAGAGATTTCTCCAGTGTGTGAGATGCTTCTGTGGTTTATGTGGACTGCAACTCTCCTGTGTAAGGGATCACTCCTCTGTGTCAGAAATTTGCAATGTCCTGAAGCACTGAATCCCATAACTGCAGCAAGCAGGGAGGAAAATTATATAACCACATTTAAAATCCCTCTTCCTCTGTACAAAAAGGGTTTGTGTTTAGTAGGAACTTATTTAGAGAAAAAAAGTGAGAAAAGGTGGTCATGGCAAAGACCTGCTCCAGACAGACCACTGTGACAAACTGTGGGCAAACAAAAAATTGCAGTGCTAAAGTGACAGGAACATCTCTGCAAGAATGTGGTATTAATGGAGCTTCCTTCCTTCCTTCCTTCCTTCCTTCCTTCCTTCCTTCCTTCCTTCCTTCTTCCATGTGTGTTTTTTCATACTTATATTCTGAGTAGGAAAAAAGCCTAGAATTATTTGAAATTTCAGACTGAATTCCCTCAGTGCTTCTGGTTTAAAAGTAGAATAAAATGAAGTGGTGAGACTCTTAGAGCATATCATCCCTGGAGTGTTTCTTAACAGCATTTCTTCAGAAATGGGGGAAATAGTTCAGATTCCTCCTCTTCTCAGGCAATATGAACACAGCAAAAGTTTAAAAAAAATGATTTAATCTACATAAACAGAAAATTCTGTGCGGGATGCTCACTTCTCTCAAAGCTGAATAATTCTATATAAAATATTTAGCCATAGAGGGGAGACTGACAAAAAGACTGATTGTAGGAAAGCTTGTTATTTATGGCATGTGTGTAGAATATCAAATTTTAAATCATATGTCACAGAGGAATTAAAGGTTTTCTAGAAATGCAACAACACACGACATTCCTATTATTGAATGCCACTAAAGCCAGCACTTTCTGAAAGGCACACTATTGCATTTCAGGTTGGTGATCTGAATCACAAAGTCAGTTTGCACTTGGATCTTTCACATGCCACATAGTGAGTCATACTCCACATCTTCTTTTATTCTTACATATTTTATACAAAGTATAACAGAAACACTAACAGCAACTTCGTCTTCAAGTACCCTATGTTATATTCAGCTCAGAAAGAGAAACAGACCCTCAAAACAGCCAACATGCAAGTTGTTAATGAGCAAAGAGTAAGAAACGAGCCCAGAAAAATAGACATGGATGAAGTTTTACCCTTTTCTGGAGCCTGAAAATCTCAGCATAGGTCCATACCAGCACTTGGAGTCAACCTTAGCACTAGTAACTTCTGGCTAAGTGCATCAAATCTCTTTCACAAGAAGTTTCTCTCCTCTGAACCAAGAAACCCTGATGAATGATGATGCATAATATCAAGAATGTCCTGCTGAAGAGAGCCATGCACATCATAAAATACATGCTATCACATCCTCCTCCTATGTAGTGCACAAGAGGCATAGAGGACCAGGATTTTTCACCCTTTTTCTTGTCCCATATCTGCCCACTATAAGCCATATTCATGAGAACTCACATATTCCTGTGTGGCTGTGGCAAACTCAGACAGAGTGAGCCACTGATTAAGACATCTGTCATCCAATGTAACACAGGAGGGACATCTCTGAGCTCATGAAACAAAGGGGAGAGGAAAGGTACTGTCTTGTATCATCAGAATGCCTGCCCCATCCCCAGCTCTCCTGAAGCAAGCATCCAACGCACTCTAGCAGATCAAGAGGTCAGAAAGCCACCCATTAAACTATCCCAAAGTCTCCACTTCTTTTGGTTTAGGACATCTTCCTCTTTCTAGTGCATCCTGTAGTTAGAGATCTCAGAAAGGGGTTGATTTCTGGGAGTGCCCTGAAGGAGTCACACATCATGGGGACAGCTGCTATGAAACGAAGAAGAGCTATATGAAGGCTCATACGCCATAGTGGAGATGGCTTTCATTATGCTCCCCAGTATAAACATAGATCAGTCCTAATAATCAGACTGTGTAGGTCATGGTTTTAATAGGAGTTTTGACCTCCTTTATTTCCAGCCTTTTTATGTAACCCTTGAAACACAATAAGTGTGGATGTCTGTCACTCCTGCACTGTGAAGTGGAGCTTTAGCTCAAACTGTAATTGTGTGAGTTAAAAGAATTTTACTAATGACCTTGGATACTATCTGAAGAGTGGACACAAGGGAGGATTTTCCAGTGAAGTGCAAGAATCGTGTTTGTGACAGGAGAATACATCAAAATTCTCAGGACTGTCTCGACTACAACCTCAAAGCAAAATCCGTGTGCCCTGGGACAGGAAGAACAAACCCTAAAGGCAGATTTATTCAGGGAGTAGGGAGAGATGTTAAAATATTCTCATTTTCTTTTCTAGTCCACCAGTCTCTTTGTGGTGGAGAGAAGGTCACACCTCAATTACCTAAATACAGAAACTTTCAAGGCAAAGGAGTGAGACCAACTCTGGTAAATTAGTTAATTCCTCTGGCTCGTTATATCAGCACCATGTTCAGACAAGCTGAGACTGGCTGTTATTGCAAATGTATAGCCTAGGAGGAAAAAAATACCAGTGTGAAGGTTTGGACCTTCTTAAAGTTGCTTTAATTAGAAAACCAGACTCTGGGAGGCTTTGTACTGTGAAAGTCCAATTGTTAAAGAGGATTGGGGGTGGAATACTCATATTTGCCAATCAAGTTACTGAGCAGTCTATCCCATATATCTCGGTTTGTGTCCTTTGTCCAAAGTGGCTCTTTCGCCTGGGGCCACAAAGGGTAGAGAGAAGAGACATTTATTCCACAAGCATAAAGAACCACTTGGAAGACATAGCTCTTTGTTCACCTTCAAACACTCCTTCCGGTGTCAGTTAAGGAGTATTTAAATTTGTCTGCATTGGTTGTTTAAAAAAAAAGCTGCACAGGTGGCTGAGAGATAGAACAAACCCTTGTCTGTTATTTCTGCATTGCTTTATGTTGCAAGAAGACAGTGGTAAACAGTGGGAACCCACCCCAAGAGGAAGAGAATGGGGGCCAAAATGGTCATGGTGCCAGCCCAGGCTGGAGGAGAGCTGTGGCTCCTTGTGTTGCTACTGGTTCCTGTGTTATTGCACAGGCCACAGGTGCCTGAGCTTTATTATTCATACCCCTCACCTTGTCGATGATGAAATGGCCTTATTAGCATTTTTCAGATTTATTCAGTATAAATAAGTGAAGATCTCAAAAAACATACGGGTGCTTGAAACAGTATTCACCCAACACAGAAATGCAAATCTCTGCACATCAACAACTACCTAAATGCCAGAGGTATCTAAACTTGCTCCATGACACTTGTGCTAAAGCTAGTGCTTCCAGAAAATATCAAATCTTAGGCAGGTGATCAGTGCATGTGCAATCACTGTTGATGCTTTTGAAGCCTCTTGGACTCTGCATGTGCACAGACTAGAGCACGACAGACAGCACAAGAAGTCTGACTAGCTCCAGTTATGGGCAGAGGGACCACAGATGGGCATTTACTCATGAAATATGTGATTAATCTCCTTATGTACAACTTTTTGATTCCACTACCACAGGTCATGCATGAAAAAAGCAATAATTGCATTTCCTTGGCTTGCTGTTAGAACTGTAATGACTTATGCCCTTGGAAACACTGATGAGAGATTTGCCTCTGTTTCAAAACTCTAAGAATGTTAAAAAATTGATTATTATTTTTAACAATCCCAGATGAGCAATGTATTATGAAAGTTGCTGGGGCAAGGGGGAAAGAATAATCCAGCCGAGAGAAAATTGAAATAACATCAGGCAAAAGAAGTAACACTGTCAACATAAACACCACATTTCTCTTGAAGTTCCAACAGAAGGTAGAACTCTGAGCAGAAAACACAAGTTTAGATATTAAGTAGGAGAAAATGTACATATATATTTATGTTTACATGAGTTTTGTTTTGTTCAAATCATCGAAGGACTTAGGAAGCAGATGTGAAGGATGAGGAGGGCACAATGGAGGAAAAACATCAAAATAGTTTGGCATCCCTCCAAGACTAGTTAGAGATATTCACAAATCCTCAGGGACCGTAAGATTTCCCCAGTTTTAGTGATAACACACTCACAGTACCTCATTAGCCTTATTATAGCAAATTATTTCTCTGCTCTGGGATTTTAGTCATGAGCCAATGACTTTGACTGTGCTAGGAAATGGGAGCATTCCTTCAAACTGTGTTTAAAATTCTAGTGTCACCCAGAGGTGTTGCATCAGCGACCTACATTGCTATGAATATTTTTGCAAAGACTGCCCAAGAATAAAACTTCTCTCAGACACTAACACAATTCAGGCAGTGAGTGTGATTGAGCTGAAAGGGAAGAAAAAAAAGATAAAGGAAAGAATAAGTTTAAATTTCCATGGAAGATAAATCAGGATTAAAACAGGAATTAAAAGCAGTGGACAAACCAAGCTGAGCTCTAATCCTCCAGGAACATATTTAATAAAATTGCTTGAGTGTAGCTTCACTGCTGTTTTGGAAGTCTTGCTAAGGCTCTTCTCAAGACTATAGCTGATAGGACCTTCTGTGTCCAAACAGGTTTTAAAACCTATATCTTTAACAAGTGGTTTTACATGTGATCACACAAGAGTACATTGGGTATCTGCTTGATATCTGATGTAGCAGTGGGTAGGAATAGGGAGTAGATCAGGCAGATGAGCATAAACACAAGCACACTGTCCATGCACAGTTATGTGGACAATCTTTGAATCAAGATTTTTCTTATCAGTGCTGGGAGAGTGTGCTTCAAGGCTCTTTTAAGCAGTACTTGAATGGAAATCTTTATAGTTTATTCCTATAATATATACTGCCTCAAATAAAAATTCAATAAGAAGCTAAACTCCTCTGTGACAGTGCAAGAGACGGATTTGAAGTGAACTGATTTCCCCAGAAATATTCCATTCAATATCAGGTTTTTTTAGGTCATTTTTAAAAGCACTTAACAATATTTTCAGAAGTCTTTAGTAACTCACCTCCAGTTCAGATGATTTACTAATATGCATTTATGCTTAATGTTCTGTATTTGGTGAAAAACTGTGTAAAGAAAAGGTCTCAGTAGTAACTGGAACGTGCCATGGCTTTTCACTCCTGACACTCCTGGATCATGGATTGATAGGCAGCCAGAAATTTTGCCAAATCAAATTAGCATACCCTGAACAGGCTGAGCTCATCAAGCTTTCAGTCTTCGTGCTCCCAGCCCAGCAGGTATCTGCTCACTGTCCTGGTTTAAATATAATGAAGCTAATCCTTACATGAATGGTAAATCAAATGGTCTAACCTCCTCTGAGACATCCTCTAAGCTTGAGTGCCAAACCAAAGGCTGTAAACACAGGACAGACCTTTACAGATTTTGAAGAAGGCTCAGCTCTCATACTGAATAACTGCCAAAGCACAATGAAGACCAAGGATTTATGGCACCCAGATTGGGAGGACTTGAATGTGTTGGTAACATCAAGACAGCCAGTTGGAGTCACCCAAACTGCAATGAGGATCAGCAGTTTTAGGACAGGGTAAAACTGCATTTTACTGAACTTCCAGATGATGAATATGGCCTCTGAACAGACTCTGCATGGGATCTGCTTCATTTTAGGTGTTCACCTTCATTCAAATGTGCTCACACACACACAGACTGAGACTACTCCACAGACAGGTATTTGCTCTCAGTTTATCCACAGGAATGAAAGCTTGTGTTGCTGCAAGCGTTCGGTTGCTACAGAGGACAGCTTTTAAAAAGGGAAGGCATAATCTTGCTTTCCTTACATACCAGTATTTGAATTAGATTCCAGAGCATTTACAACTCAAACAGAGGGATATCAGCTCAGTCTCTCAGTTCCAAGTCAGTTTGCAGTAGTGACATTGACAATGACAATTAATAGGTAACCAGAAAAATTTACACAGTAATATCTGACACTGAGTAAACAGGGAGATCCCAATAATTAGGTTTAATGTATTCAATTTTGCAACTGCAACCACATTTGATGGAAAATATTTCCAGTCCTTTTCTGCCAATATCTATAATAAGAATCAGAAATGTGAGGTAGTTTAAGCAGTTTGAGAACTTAGTGATTCCTGAGTGTTCATAACAACTTCCATTCCACAGATAGAGCAATTGCCTTTAAGATGGACAAATACATATGTCTTTATATACACATTTAAAGTTTTAAAGAAAAGTTCTGGGATCAGATTTCTCCATTTTATGGGTTGCTGTAGAAACAGATTAGCCCTTTGGAAATAAAAACCTGTGTTTGACTATAATGCAAAGAACAATCCATAGCATGAAAGGAAAGAACAGCTGGGAGTTGGAATAGTGTTAGCTGACATGTCAGACAGTAGCCAGACAAAGTGAGCCAGGGACTGTCTGAAAAACAGAGTGGGGGGGAAGAAAAAGTAAGAACTAAGCACTGTCAACAAAGTCTGCAAAATGGTCCAGCTGTTCACCCTCATCATAGCTAAAAAAATAGGGAGAAAATTCCAGGGCTGAGGATTAAATTTATGAAGAGAAGAAAACCTGAATGGAAAAAGTGAATAGTATTTCAAACAAAGCAGACCCTGCGTGGAGGTCTTTGTTCGGAAATAACTTGGAAAGCGCAACACTGGGTTCCAGGCAAAACACACATCCCTCCACAACCTTTCTTATAAAAGGCCAAAAGGAATCTTAATACACTGCATTAAGCAGACTTTTACAGAAAACATTTTTTGTGTAATTTCATTGTTTTGGGTTGAGCATTAATGTCCTAGACAGATAAATAGATTTAGAGTATTTGAGAGAAGGCATGTGCAGCACAGCAGAAAGGGCTAAAAGGTGAACAAATTTCACCACAAATCTCTGCTAAAACCTGAAATGAAAGCCCAAAGGACTTCTGATATACTGTAAATAGTCAGCCAGTTCCTAGAGTCTTAAGTGATGTCTGGTCTTTTGTTCAGACAATGGACAATTGAATCCAAGATGAACAGTTCCCAGGATTACGTGCACACTGAGCAGCACAGAGGGAAAGAGAAGTGTTAGAGAGGTTAATTCAGAGACATGCTTACCTCCCAAACAAAGGCATTCAGCACTACAGAACCTGATTAGGGACTCTTCAAGAAATACAAATAATGTCATTCACATTGCATAAGCAGCTGGGACTATGTGTGTGTGCATAGTTAGAAAATAATAATGGATGCACTTTCTTCTCTTTGATTTTTTTTTCCTTTCTCCTTTGAATAATGTCTTCTGTCCAATGATCTCTTAGGAGCAAAGCCAGCTAAATAGCTAGCAAGATGATTGATTTAGAAGATGCTTTGTTTCCATTGTCTATGAGATCACTCCAGGCATTCAGCAACCTAATCTGTTACCTCCTGTATTAGTAAGTATATTACAAATCTGGAATAAAACCCATAAATGATTAGTGAGGGAACTTCATATTCTTTAGATGAAGCTAATTATGAGTGTGGATTTCATTAGTGATAGGACAGCTCTGAAATATCATTCACAGTTATTCATCCGTGCTCTGGTACCCAAAGATAACACTTGCAAATGTCATGGTAATAATAGGATAAACAGGTTGAACTAATATCCAAAATAGCATGTCATCTGGGTTTTCAATATTTACACTTGATGCCACTTAAATGAGCAGGATGTGATGAAGAAGAGAGCAAGATAGCCGAAGCTTTCATAAATCTCTCACTTTTATCACAGTCATGGTGCATTTGTGTATGCCATCCAGCAGGTCTTGCTTTTGTTTACATCCAGCAGCTTCATCATCTTTGCCAAACACGCCTTGAAGTATGCTAATCCACTTGGGGTTTTTTCTTTTTTAATTTATTTTGCTAGATAAAAATCCACCCCATCTATCTCTTCTGAGTTACGCAGTCTTTCTGTGTATTTCCTCTGCCATTCTCCTTACCTGCAACATTACAGCTCTAATGATAGAAAGGGCCAGGTTCCCAGTGAAACGGTCTGAACTGTGGTTCAGCAGGTGAGAAGGCATCTCCAAACAATTGTAAAGGGGCAATCCCACAGAAAAGATGTCAACGTACACAAAAGCCAGGTGCAGGCCTGCATCAGGTTTAAATTGTGGGTGGGACTGTAACAGTGTGAAGTCAACTCACAATAGTGGAAGAGGTGTGAGCCTGTGAGGACACTGAATTTCTCTGGAGAACCATGATTACAGTAGCAGTCCTATGAAATTTCATGGTAAAAATTCTCGGTAGCCTTCAAAGAGCCTCAGTGATATTTCAAGCTGCTCATGTAGCAGGTATCAGCTTGGTACTGCCATGGCTCGCTTAAAATGAACCCAAGCCCAGAAGAACATTCCAGGGTTGTGATCAAGGATGTTAGAAAAAGAACTTTTTTGCTAATCCTAACTCTGTGATATCTATTTCCAAAACATTTCTGCTGCTCTTTGAGAGAAGAAATCACTACTTTGACTTGCATCTTCCTATGACCAAGTTCACACATTTTACAGACCCTTTTTCTGATTGGCAGCTTGAAACTTTTCATATGGTCATTTATACCTGTGTTGTAATCCATTTTGTGGGTTTGAAGCCTGCTCAGTTGGCCTTGTATAGTGACTTTGGCACCCAAAGGTTTTCAAATGCTGCAGCCAGTGTCATGACAACACTTGAAGGTTCAGAATCTCAGTTGAAAACTGTGCTATAGATCCAGGAGGGATCATTTAGGATTCATCTATAATCTCATTGACATAAGAAATACCTTCACCATGGGAATCCTTCTCCAGATCCAGGTGGACAAGAGGTGTAGTTTCTCCTTGATACACATGACAGTGTGGCTATACCACCACCTGTGTTTAACCCAGGTATGAAACCCCACACCAAGTCTAGATGAGCAAGAAGGAACAGGAAGGGCTGTGTTGGATGGAGGAGATGGTGCCAAGGACCCACCCACACTGTGCACATCTAAAGGACTCCTTGCAGAGGACCTCCAGTATGGTCTTTTGGAGACTAGCAGAGGGACTGTGCTAGCTGTGCATATTTTCTGGGTGAGTGTCATCCAAGAAAAATCCAGAACAGGTTCTGCAAGCTTTCTATGGGATGCAAACCAAAGCACGAACAGGGAGACTCAGTTCAAAACCAGACTCCTGATCTGCATGTTACACCCTGCAAGTAGAACAGTAACCTGAGATTAGCTCAGTTGATCAGAGCATAGTGGTAATAATGCCAGGGTCATGAGTTTGATCCCTGTATGGGCAGTCCACTTAGGAGTTGGACTCAATGATCCTTGTGGGTCCCTTCCAACTCAGAATAGACTGTGATTCTGTATGAAAATGCTAACACCAACACCACAATAACTGATTCTCAGACTGTGTCTTTGTGTGGGAGGCCAATGTGCAGGGTACTGTGTATTTCCACAACATTTTATCCTTTTGCCCTTCAGAATATATTGGCAGCATGCACACTGTCTCCTGGGAACAGTGCTTTGCCTGTGTTTGCACCTGAATAATAGCTAGGAGTTACTTAGGAGAGCAGTATTTTAACATGAGCCAAAAACACGCCAAGAGCCATTCTGAAAATTGAACATTTAAACAATGTAGATGACAGAGCCCAAGTACCTCAAATATGCTGCTTGGCAGGATTTAGTGCTGGTACAGATGTAGTCCTGGTTTCACACTGTCCCCCTCAGGGTGCTCCCAAAACCAGGTTTCGGTAGTGATGCCTTGATCCAAGTCTCATAGCAAAGCCATTGAACAAACCTAAAACTTTGGAGGAGTGAATGTTACTTTCCTCATTTTGTTGAGCTCTGCAGCACCAAGAAAAGTACTTGGCCTTTAGTTACAAAGACATAACTAATGTAACATTTAATTGTGATCTGTACTGAGCTTCTTTGAGTTAAAAATGCGTGAAGTCTGTATTGTTATTTTAGAGAGACTGTCAGATGCAATAGCCTGATCACCTTTAACCAAGAACAATCAGTTCTCAGAATTAATTGACAAAGTCTTTAGAAAAGTGGGTGGAATTGATTAATTGCTGATGCTTCTTTTTTACTTTCTGTATCTTCCCAAGCAGCAGTGATTTCATCAGAATAACTGAAGTTAAGAAATACTAGAAAGTATATCAATAGGGAAAACACCACTTTTTCATAGTGGAAAGGACTGAAACACCACTCCAGCTGCCCTTACGGTAACAACAGACATTTGTCCAGTGTAAAGCAGAACATCTCATCTCTTCCCAAATTTTTGTTGACTTCTTTCCGCCTGTACACAGGACAGCATGGTTAATTCAGTTAATTCCTGCTGCCCTTCCAACCTCAGGACTCAGATCTATAAAAGCAAAAGCAAAAAAACACACAGTCTCTACCTGCTGTACCAGAAAATGACCTTGAGGTCCTGCCCCCAGTGTGCTTAAAAGTGGGGGCTTCGAGGGGAAAAGATAAAAAGTCTGGATGCAGCTGAATGTGAATGTATTATGATATCTTTGTAATCCCGCATGCTGGCACCACAACAGCACCTCCTGATCTTTGCTATTATCTCAGCTGTCCATGTGAAATAAATGAAAGAAGCATCTTTGCAGAGCAGACTGCCTGAGTGGCATATTCTTGTTAGACACTACTGTGCTTGTAGAGGAAAAAATAATTTACCCACAAAAGTCACATATCCATAAAATGTGAAATGAAAGAGTGTGGCACAAAAGTTACTTCAGTGTTTTAATTTTCAGGTTCTGTAAATAACATACAGAAAGGAATTCCACATCCTGCATTGGACTGATAGATAAAGTTGGAGCTGTTTCAGAAGATGACGGATGGACTCTGTTCCTAGGTACACTAGGCTAGGACAGAAGAGATATGAGTTCTGACAGCGTTGCCAAAGATTTCTGTCATGATGTCAGACGTTCTTGTTAATCTCTTGCTACCTCAGCTCCCCATCTCCAATCCTGCTGATGGATTATTTTCTTCCCGTATGCTGTGAGCAGTGTATTGTGTATTTGTACAGCTGCTGATGCAGGGAACCAAGTCTGGACTGGGAAACCTGGGGCTGAGGGTGCATCAGTGGAAACCAGCACAGAACACAGTAAAAATACAAATATCTACCTAAATTGGATGTACACAGTCCAAAGTACTGTTTTAACCGGTTCTAAATTAGTTTTTAAACCAGAATCCTACAATATTTAGCCCTCTTTGCTGCCCACCTAGCTGTCCACCTTAGCTGTCCTCTTAATACAGGGCACACGCTCCTGTCCAATTATTAAATCTTTGTGGAAAGAAGAGCATCTTGTGTTTCATTTGTATAGACACTGCACTGGAACCTCACCTTTTCCTCATGCCAGAAGGGATTTCAAGGCAGATGCTACCAGAACACATTGATTTCCTCTAAATAAAACATTTAGTACCCCTGCAGAGCAAGTGGCTTTTTAAGCCACTGGGATATGGTGAAGTCTTTAGCAGTTCCATGCTCAATGACCCTCCCGGGATGTATTGTCAGAAGGGGCAGATGGAACAGGTGTGTGATGAGGTCGTCTATTTTCCAGTTTCTTTCAGATTCCTTTATTTTCACAAAAGGCTAGGTCATGCCCTGTGTTGCTCTTCCTTCTTTGTTATTAATTTCCACAATTTCTGTCACCAGGGAAGCCTTAGTTCTCAGTTCCCAAAATTGGAAAAGAGCACATAAATTACTTGTACCACCCACTCTGGTGTTTTCAGATTAAAATGACTGTTGCTGCAACTGCTGCCATCAAGCATAGCCAGACCAGCTGTTAGAGCCGATAAAACAGGCACAGACAAAAAAAAAAGCCAAAGTCAGACCAGAACAAAAAGACCAGGCCAAATGACAGACAAAGCTGAGCATTCTACACCCTACCCCCGTGCTCTGGCTGAAGTTCTGCCCCAACAGAAGCAGAACTTGATGGTCCCTGTCCTCAGCAGGGAGTCCTTCCCCTCCAGCAGCCACTGCAGCCCCTAGGTGCCAGGGACTCCCTACTCTTCCCTGTGGATGATAAGTATCATATTTACACTCTTTTAGAGGAAAAGCATGAGTTTGTGAGGTCTGCAGAAGGTAGTAAGGGTCGAAGATTCCTGGCAATGATATGCTGGAAAGACAACAAATACCATCAGGGCTTACAGCACCTGTTAAACCTCCTGGAGGAGAGTTCCATGGTCCATGTGCTGATGAACAGCAGATTGGTCATCGTGTTGGGGTTATGATATCATCACTGCTCTCTACAGTTAGCATTCCAGTAGAGGTACAGAACTGAAGCATTACCAATTGCCAGATACCTGTTTCTTTGTCTGCTCTTTCATTTCCATCCTCAGAACAGCCCTGGTATTTCCCTCCCTATCCTCATTTCCTTGTTAGACTCCAGGAACTCCTGTTACCAACCTATTTCTGAACCTTATTTTCCAGCTGTCTTGTATCAATTTTTGCCTGTTTTGAGTTGAAAATGTTCCAGTCTTTCTCTAATCCCTGATTTTACAGTGCAGTGAACACCTTGGTCCAAACACATTCTTCCAGTTATTGCTGGAATAGGCATAGTAATTCATGAGAAGTTTATAATTGAAAACAAAATAGTTTTTGTTGGTGCTTTAAAGCTTTTCACTCCACATAAGACAAGGGCTTCAAGAAGAAAATGTCAGTCTATGGGGCCACTGTTACAGCTTTTTATCTGTATGCATGAGTACTAGTCTGGGCTTTTCTTATTTTTCTAATCTACAGAGCAGGGGCATTTTTATACTGTCTGTAAATTATGGATTTTCTTTCCAGATATCAGCACATCCTGCCAGAGTCTGAGGCAGTTAGCAATTACAGTAATTTACCTTCAGTTTCAGTAAGGCTTTATGTTTGTGGGAATAAATGAATTTTTGATAGAGTAGCTAAACAAAAAAAAAGGTAAAGAAAAAATCAATCAGGTTGACTTAAGAGATTCCTTTCTTTTGTCTTCCTCCTTCCATTACTTAAAAAATGATATAATGTATTTTCGATCAAATAAATGTCTCAGTTAAACCTAAAGAAAGTTTTTTGTTCATTCTCAAGTATTTATTTCTAAATTTGTGTTAGTTTGCTTTGTTTTTTTTTTTGCAACTTAAACTTATAAAGACATAATTCAAAACAGGAACTCAGCTTAATTTAAATAATATTTTTTTAAAATCCACTTTATTTTCTTCATTTTCATAAGTTAAACAATTTGCTTGATTTAACCAGAATTAGCACATCTTGATGCTTGCTTTGGGGAACAAATAACTATTAATCACAAAAATGTTGTCATACTCCACCCATGACTGGAAGGGGTGTTGAGTGAGACAGGTTTGGGGTGTATTTCAAGGGTTCTGTCACAGCCCCTGCACTGTCTGTGCTTGAGCTCTGCCATGACCAGGGACAGTCAGGCAGCTGCAGTGACAAAACCACACCTCCGAGCCCAGACAAGAAATCTGGGCTCTTTCATATCCCCAGATGTGAAGTCTTGCCATACAGCACAAAAGGAAATGGGAGCGAGTAAGGGATTTTTAAAGGATTTTGACATTTCTAATCACAGCTCATCTTGTAGCCTGCTCCTTTCAAATCCAGTGAGGCTGAAGCAGGTAGGGAAAACTGAAGCACACGGGAAGGTTTGCCCCACACATGAGATAAGACCAAGCTATTTCATCTGTAAAGCTTTGGAGCTGACTGCCCTCAAAGTGAGCTCCTGGCCTTCTCTGCTGGCCTTTTCCATGTAGAGTTATTCCCTCTAAATCCCTGCACCACATACAAGGACCTTTACAACTGTCACAGTCTTCTCAAATCCCTTCTCTTATGGCATTTCTGTGTGCTACCTTTTTCCCCTAAAACAAGAATAAACAATAGAAACAGGCACAACAAGAAGAAATCAAGATAAAGGCAGAAGAGGGGTATGAATTTTCTGTCTGCTGAAGGAATACATCCCAGTGGAAAAATAATAACAACTGCACAATTAACAGAGAAGAGATTCCTGGTCTGAAAGCTCACCATGCATGTGTTACAGAGTCTTAATTATGACATTTATCACACCACAGTCATTGAAGAAGGTAAGTCCAGAAAATAAAACAATATATTTTGAAGGCAGCTAATCACATTAATAAATTATTAAACAATGCTCGTGGACTATCTAAAATCAGCATGGTTTCTGGCAATGTCAGGTTCATTAGAAAGCTCTTCCCATTGCTGAACAGTTGGAGTGGGGCCTGTGACATTAACCAGTAACTGTGGTGAGCAATAACCTCTTTCATGGAGCTGTGGGTGTGCATGATTAAAAAATAAATAGGGGACCCATTTTCCAACTCCTTCTAAGGCAAAGAGAAGAAGGAAAATATTGGCAAATGTAGGAAAAGATTACTTTTCTTCTAGCCCAGCTAATTTTAATTTAGGGTTTTGTAAACCACGAGCATAGAAAGAAACATCCTTTAGATAATGTACCAAGAGGGAAAAACAAAGACTGAACAAGATTTTTAAATGACAAAGAATGTACTGTGCCCTCAATACAGGTATGAGAGAGCTATTAGGAGAGGGAAAGTAAGTGTTCATGGGACCAGACTGAATGTCTTCACTGGGACTGATCAGGTTATTTCAGCAGAACGGATTTTCCATTAGTAAATGTGATTACTTCTGTATTGATATACTCTGTGGAAATACACAGAATTTGATTATGGCTTTGTGGGGAAAAACAAGAAAATGCTTCTATCTTACTTAAAAGTTTGTTTTGTTATAGTGAAAATACACCAGATTTTGCTTCAACTTTCATACTGTATTAATCTAATTCTTGCATATATTTATATTATAATTAGTATTGTAAAGCATGTTTACCTTCTTAAGTGAGAATGCTTTCAAAAATTTAACTTGTAACTACTTGAACTTAAATATTCTGGCAACTTTATTCCATGAGAGAGACCAATATTTCATATTATGGTTTTGCTGGACAGCAAAAAACCAAGCATGGTCCAAAGTTCCCTGTTGAAAGCAAGTCTGTAATTTAGGCACATAAAGGTGCAGGGAAACATATACTAGACTAACCCATATTCCTGACAAAAAATTGCCTAAATCAATACTAATTTAGTAAATTCCTTAGGTATACTTAGTCATTAAAATCCTGGGTAAGGGAGATTGTTGCCTGAACTCATAGAGTACCATCCCTGTTCTCCCCAGGGAAAAGTTCTATCTGCTGGTGGTGATGGCTGTACCTGATGGACAGGAGAGGCTCCACACTGGTTGTCCCCTCCAGCAATCAGCAGAGACAACTCTGCCCACCTGGCTGGACTCCCAGTCCTGCCTGCCCTGGAAGGACAGTTGCCCCCGTGTCCCTGCTGCCCATTTCCTCCTGCACATGCAAACAACATCCATATACACCACCAGGAGGGAAAACATCTGCTCCACTTTCTGTGCTGGTGTCCTTTCTAGATGGATGGATGCTTTACATCCACACTGGCACAGAATTGGAGGCATGGAAACAGCAACATGAAGGAGCTCTGCTTGAAACCTTGGGATGCAGAGCCAGGCTTTGAAAGGATTAAATGGCTAGTTCTCACTGAAAACAGTGGGAATTTGGAATACAAATGCTTTTAAAAATGTCAACGTTCTTCTAGCAGGCATAAAAATAAAATCCTCATATTATCAGACTTAAAAAAATTACTGGCTTAGTAAAGTAAGCTTCCACTGGAATTTACTCAGACTTCTGCTTGCATTTTTGTACTGTTGAAGACAGCTGAAATCTAAAAAACCATCTGGAAATTCACCCAGGGTGGTAGCTGCTATTTTTCCTCCTAATGATATAGAGCTGCTGACAATCAGCCACAGTTATATGTCTTTAATGGCATCTTACCCCTTACCAGAGTGAAGGTGCACTGACAGATCTCTTTACTCCCCAGTCCAAAGGTGAGAGAGCAGCATTTACAGGTGTCCTAAAGCCTGGCATCTCCAGGTTCAGTCCAAGCATCCTTGTGGCCTTTAGAGACTGTCTGGGCTGCTGGATGGGAGCACAGTGCCTCAGGTACTACACACTCATGTTCAGGCAACAGAATCTCACCTCACATCTGTTTCAACAGCTGTGTCTTCTCTGCCCCTAGCTCATCTGGATCCCACCATCAAAACAATCATCATTTTTCTGAATTGAGCTAGCTGAGTTTCTTGGTGCTTAGTGGATGAGGAAAGTCCCAAAAATAATTGATGAAATTGTCACAGTTAAAAGGTGTAACTTTGACTGCTGGTCAGTGAAAAAATGCTTCTGTTCTTGGTCTTCTCTGAACTGCAGTCCCAAGTATGATTTCTGCTGAGGAAACTTTTGTTGAAGTGCAAACACAAACAGTTCTGGCAGCAGGGACAGCAGCTGCAGCTAACCCTGAGTACTCTACTACTGGTAGTACTCACAGCTGCCAGTAGTATCTGCCAATACCTGTACACACCGACATGTAGACATCCAAATGTAGGCGTCTGAATCTGGAGTAGAAGCCACTCCTACATCATAGACACCTCTCAGGGAATCTAGTTGCCTAACGTAGGCTTCTGGCAGCATTTGGTATGTGGAAGAGTGTCTCACTTGGCCTCTAGGTGCCATTCCAGAAAGGAGTACCACCTACCTACAGTGAGTTGTCACAGCTGACCATCCCATGTGGATTTCTTGGTAATCCTTATCATGCAAAATCTGTATTTAAACAGCTAAAGCCCTTCACAAAGCTGCTTGAGCTGAACCCCAAACTGAGTAACTGTACCAGGACAGAGAATATTGGTTCAGTCCCTCTCATATTGGAGTCAACAACACAACAAGCTTTTAGGTTTGTTTTTTTTTAATAACCGTTTGTTTTTGCATGTTCCATTTATTTGCTTAAAATAAGTGCAGATAAGTACAGAACAACACCTATTATATAAGATATAATACTTCCATCAGAGGCTAGAATTTTAATTTCAAAATACTTTCATTTAGTATATTTGTCACTGCTTTTACGGTCCAGTTTGATTTTAGTTTAAGTGACATTTAATCATTGTATTATTGAATCAAATTCATCTGTACTAACTCAAAAGCACTACCTGTCTTTTCCAATAGAAATCTACCTACTTTATTTTCTCCTATATTGTTTAATTTAACCCACTACAAGTATCTGCCTGTTATTTTCTAAAGAATATACTGAGTTTGTTTACACCAAGAAAAGCAAGCAAAAACCCCGAAACTCAATACAGGAGACAGTCAGGTGCTTTCTTTTTGTTTATTTTTTTCTTTTCTGAAAAAATCATAAAATAATTCCCAACAAACCTGTTGAAGAGAAGGAATTAGATAAATGGACAGAGTTCAGTAAAAGAGCTTTGAAATGTAGTAATACTCTGTTATTACACAGTGCTCCTGCTTACAACATATTTTCTCTTTATTGTAAGGCAGAGTTCAGGCTGCATATATATCCTATTGAGCCAGACACTGCTCCTCTTCCATTTAACTCTTCTTTATATGACAGCATTTTACCTGCCAGTTGGATTATTATTGAGACATCTTCCCCGTGATTTGAAGGATTTGTTTATTCGAGGTTTTTAAAGACTGCTGCAATTTTTATCTCCTCTCCTTGCAGTGACAGAGATCAAATCTAAGTGAAATTATCCCTGTGTTGTATAGAGCTGCATCTCCTCCTGTGATTCTGTAGATGCAGATGTAGATGTGCCTGCCATACCTATCAGCAGAGTGTCTGCAACGGGGTGGATTTGCAAGGCGCTCCTGTCTCAGAGATCCAGCCCTCATCCACAGGGAGGGGGTCCTAAGGTGGCAAAGACTAAAAGTACACCAGAAAAACCATACCTTTTCAGGATTTTACACTAAGTGGTCCATGAAGAATCCAGGAGGGGATAGGGAGAGCATTAAACAAAACAGCACATGGGTGCAGCTGTGAGTCCAGGCTGACAGTAATCATCAGCATAGCGCTGGAGCAGCTCTGGGCCATGCCAGCATTCCTTCTCTCACCCTGGGGCTGCCCCCAGTAGCACCTGGGGAGAAACAAGCTGAGTCAGAGGCATATGAGCTGCAAGTTGTGCCATGCCATTTTTCAGCAGACAAGAAAATAGTCCCTCACCCATTTTACTTACTGATATGAACATCACCTTAGCAACGAATCAATTTTCTGCAAAGATTCAGCAAAGCCTCTAAGCAATTTCTTCATCCCAATGAGTTCCTGGTCACAGATTCTAGAGGGATTTTTTTCTCACATCACTTCACAACTGACCTAAAGGCTTTGTTAGATTGAGACCTAAACAAATATTGAGACCAAAACTGGGGTTAACCTTTCTATGCAGAAATAACCATCATGATTTCTTAAAAAAATCCAGTTTTTATTCCTTAACCCAAAACAAAAAAAATATTCTTATATCCTTTTTCCCTGTTCCTGATATTGTCTTAAATTTTTTAACAAAGTAGACTTCTCCTCTGCCCAGAGCTGCTTTTTAGAAACTTCCATTCTTAATTTTTCTTTCCAGATGAAAGTTGTAGCTTTATCAAAACTCGAAGGGTCTAGTCAAGATGTACTAGCCTCAGGTATGAACCAGCCTGTACAGTTCCATGCTCCCTGGAAATGTTTTTTATTGTATGGCATGTAAAAAGCTTAAACATGATCATTCATAGTCCTGGCAATTAAAATAGCAAACAGATGTCTGTGTTGTGAGACAAACACAAGTAAAGAAAAGGAGCCACCTGGTTCATTTATATTAGATTATCAGCTTGGGACTCGTCTACCTTGAGACTGCCAAAGCTGTAGCTCATCCTTGAGCCTGTCTTCTAAACTGGGCATTTATTTCCTGTTCCTCAAGCTCAACTAAAGAGTCTCAGACAAGAAAAGCCAAAATTGCCATCAGCGTTTTAGCAAGTCTACTTTAGTAAGGGATAAATGTTAATTTAAAAGTGTGTATGAGTGGATTTAAGAAAATACTTGCTTTGCTTAACTTAGCCTTACCCTGACCTACATAGCTTAATTCAGTGGTATTTTACATGAATCACTCCCTCTGGCATCAGACCCATCCTTCTTGCTTATGCTGTTCTATCTCACCCCCTCCACCTGTTCTGGGATGCTCCACTCTTTGGGGTTTGTTTCTTCTCTCTAACCCCCTCCATAGCACTGATTCCTGTTAAAACTCTTCCCTTAAAGCTTTCCTGTACACTTCAGCTTCTGATTAATGTCAAGCACCATTTCTGTTCTTTGTATTTCCCCATCATTTGCAGCTAGTCTGTGATAATATATTCCTGGTACTTTTGCTTCTTTTAAAATCCCATTTCTTGTTCCTTCATCTCCGTCTCTGTCTTTGTATATTATTTTCCTTGTCTAGCAGCAAAAGTGCCTTTGTTGCCCACTCATTTCTCATCTTTGTCCTACTAAATTCTGTATTTTCACATCACTCGAAATGTGATCTGAAGTAAAAAAGAAATTATTTTTCTAGATGGAAGGTTTTTTCTAAGTGGTATACTGGTTGTTTCCTGTGCTTGATGTTGTTTTCTAGCCTTGGGAAACTCTATATAAGCAGGAAAAAGCATTCCAAGTGGGAAAAAATAGGCTTTTTTGACCAGAATTGATGGTGCACAGTAAAGAGGAAGGCGGTAACCTCATTACCTGCCATTTCTGGACAGCCTTTGCATGGGATGAGAAGCTTCTGGGAAGCTTCAACCTAAGTTTTGTTCCTGTTGCTATGCATCCCTATGGCAGCATCAGCCATAACTGGATGTCACTGTGCTACTGAAGCAGCACAAAGCAAAATATTCAGAAAGCAGAGAAGCATTCCCTTGTAAAGTCTCTGTATTCAGAATTACAGCTGTTGTAAAAACCCTAATGAAAGATAAACACTTCTAATAAGCCTTCCAAGATCCCCAGATTTGGTTCCTAAAGATGCTGTGCACCTAGTGGCCACACCAAGCCCTGCTTATTTGCTTGCAGAAATGACCAGATGCACTGGCAGTTACCAGCACATACCTTCCCACATAGGTTTCAACCAAATGCCTTCCTGATCAAAAAGAAAAATCCAAAATATTGTGATGATGGCATAACTTTTTAATGGCATATATTAGGGTGAGATCCCACTGACTTTTGACTGACCATTAAATCATTGGTGTAGATTGACTCGTATTTGGAATTAGTAAAAAAATGTATCAGTGAAACAATGACTTGTATCTGAGGTCTGTGTGAGATTAATGAATTTGAGAAACAGAGAGCTTGACAGCATGAGGCTGTCTTTTACATTGGGAAAAAGACATATCCTGTGGCTTGGGCTCTGTGCTAATCCTCAAAAAGGCATGTCCCAGAAGTCTGTAAAGGTTTTTGTATTAATTTAATTTATTTCATTGAACAAATGAGCAACTTCAGGAACTCTAATCATTGTTGGTGCACATCACGGTATGAAACAGGAAATTGGAGCACCCTATGCCTTCAAAAGTTGATGTGAAAAGTTACACACGGAGCATACATTATTCATAGAACATAAAATACACATTACTAGAACAAGAGAAAGCTATTTTCCTTGGCACAGTAAAATAAGGCTGCCTGAAAAATATGCAGTGCTATGTCACTTGGGTAGAGCCCCAAGTTAAACAGCATTCCCCACCTGTCAGGACCAGTGTTTCACTCGCCTGCCACTGGAATGAGTGGGGATTTGTTTTCAGCAAAGACTTCTGGTTCTTCCACCATAGCACCATTTGCTTAATTTGTATTCGTGTCCTGTAATTACTGAAGTGAAAGAGATGACAGTGGCATACCTTAAACCTGTGTAAAATTTGTACTGGAAAACAGCAGTGTGAAAAAGTAAAAGTTCTTTGAAAATAAAACCTCAGAAAAATAAAATATTAGGTGAGGACAAAGCTTTCAAAGAACAGAATCAAGGTGCATTTTCAATCAGATATATTACTTTTGCATTCACATTAAGGTAGAAAAGTTTAAATTAAGATGTCCTTGAGTAGATCCTGGATTTTTGACTAATATGTCTCCGAAGATCCCAATGCTGTATATCTAGGGTATTGAAATTCACAATATGAGCCATTAAAATAAGGTGGGATTCATCTGAACTAACTTTATTAAATTAGGCACCTAGCTGAAATCAAACCTTTAGTTTCTTTCTGTAGTCAAGGGGAAAAGACAGGCATTGCCAGAGAACAGTTCATCTCTCTGTATCATATTTGCTGTCCCACGAAGGGATGAGCAGCTCTTCAGATATGCCTCTGGCATATAGACTATGTCTGGATTCAGATGTCTAGCTCACATTTATAGTTAAATTTGCACAGACTGAAGCAAAATTAGCTGAAACCCTCCCAAAGGCACGACAGTGTGAAATAAAAGGTTAGGTAAAGTCCAGTCCAGTTTCTCTGCTGGCTTGCTCAATGAAGGTAGGCAAGTCATTTCATATATTCATGTTTCTTTTCCTGCTTCCTTCTTTCATTTAACTAAACCCATAGCTAATACAACAGGGTTCCTGGCTTCTGTCTGTGTTGTCTAGACACTGTTGTAATAACAGTGCTATAATAATGATGTTTAAAAAGTCTAGATAAGGCCAGACATCAGGAATACTGTGTTTCTTAGCCATTGATATACCTGGTGATTTGCAACATATTTACTTGCCACACCAGCTTCTGTTTCTTCATTTTTGTACAACTTTTAATGACCAAGTGCAATATTTAAATATGCCTGTACAATGCACAAGGAAGCAGAAAAAGCCGCACATATGTTAAATGTTAAACATTTAAATGTTAAACATAAAAGACTAAATGTTAAAACCTTGATATTTTGTCATAGGTCACAAATACTAAACAAAACACAGAAATAAAACAGCAAAAAAAACCCAGAAAAATCATGATGGTGGTTTTGCACAGGCTCATACTAGTATTTTCAGCAATGCATTTATCCTGAGTTCTGCTCTTGAGCAACAGCAGTTAATGGAAGTCCTGTCTCTCTGTTAGTGGAATTATATGAATAATGCAACATGATATTCATTTGCTTTTTTTCATCCCACCATTCTTCCACTAAGCCAGCTGCCAGCTTTAACTGTCATTTCCAAGGACCTAAGGATCAGGTGGGATTATGTACTCAGGCTTTCCTGATTAATAACTGTGTGAATCAATAAGGGGTAAGCCATTTAGCAAAATATACCTATGAAATACTAAGTTCCCAAGCTCAGTTTTTAGTTCCTGTTTCTTATGCATCTTGATATAGACGTGTCTGTTAAAGCAGAATAAACTGTCGTGGCTGGGGAGTAGGTGGGTTTCTTGTGTTATGCTGAGTACTTCCTTCTTGCTCTGACAAAATACATATATCCTTCAGGAATTAGAAGCTTTTAGAAGTGTTATTTACAAGACTTTATTTTTCAAGAATGCCAGCAGGTTTTTGAATGATGTTATGAAGAGGGTGATTCATTAGCAAAGAATTAGGTGCTGCACTTTTCATTTTTTCAGTCTGTGAAATTTCTTTGGTTCTTTTCAGCATCAAGTTGAGCTGCATAATTTAAGATTAAAAATAAATCAGAAAGAAGAAACTTTGAAAGAGAAAGCAATTCTACACAGGTATCTGGAGAACAGAAATCTGTCTTCTCCTACTTGTCTGATGCCTGTCCTAGCTCTGTTCTCACATCTAAATAGCTGAGAAGTGGGAAACTACATCAGAGAAAAACAGATCCACGAAAGGACTTGAAACAGTTGTCCTGGATAAATCACAGAATCACAGAATGGCTTGGTTTGGAAGGGACCTTAAAGACCATCTAGTTCCAACCCCCACCATGAGGAGGGGTGGCACCTTGATGATTGATGTCCCAGACTCCCCCTTCCTGCACCTGAGCTCTCTGGCTTCAGGGTGGCAGTGACATCTCTCCAGCCTGCACAGCAAACAGGCTTGAAAATACTGCTGCACAGGCAGGCAGAGTAAGCCAAGATCCCTGCTGCCACGGTTCTCATCAAAGCCTGAGATTGATATCACCTCTTCTCACAGTTTATGTGATGCCTAAAGGCAAGAGAGCTGCAAGAAAAGCAAGTGCATTTGACAGGACCAAGGACTGGTCAGGTCTGCTGTGATTTTCTCTCTTTCCATTTCTTTCTTCCTTTTCTTGTGATTTTATCGTTTAGCGTCTTTGTACTCTGGGGCTCAGTGATTTAATGTACTGTCACTAATGGCAATTCAGACCTCATATTTCAGAAGTTAAACTACAATTCTATAACTGTACCTATGAAATGGGCAGAAGGGGAAGGAGAAAAAAAAAAGCAAAGGTTACTAACCAGACATCTCTTTAGAAATATTGTTCCTAATTGGAGACCAGCATTAATGAACTAAATGGGACAATGAAATAAAGAAAAGGCAGTATTTGGAAGAGCCAGTTCAGTAATGAACTGTCAAGGCCTACTCTCTTCTCACCTAATTGAAATGCTGCCTTTTTTATTGAGTTGCCTTTGGCTTTCAAAATACTTCCCACAGACAGATTGACATGTGGATTTTATATTAACTTCTGCATTTGCTGCACATCACTTTTATAGCATAGTTTAGGTATTGAGGTGGGGTTTTTTTTCCTAAATAAAGGAAAGAAAATGTTGACCTTATTAATAGCAGTGAAAGCACAAATTTTCAGGCAATTTTCAGGCCCGCATAGCTTGGCCCACACAAATCAATTTGCATACAAGCACAGACTAGACATAATCAGGGAACTGGTTATTTTTTTCCATCTGTTATGGTTATTACATTAGATGATGACATTAAGGATGGATCATATTGTTTTGCATCCCATTTTCAAGTATTTTCTATGTTTATATCTTCATATGTTTTTAAGTTTCAAAGTGGCAATTTGAGGACTGCTGTTCTATGCCAATAGAAATAAAGTTTTGGTACAGAGGAAGAACTCACACAAATTCCTTTTACTAAATGATGCTGCTTACCAGCACTTCTGTTTCATTAACAAAAACTAAAATTGCTTCCCTCATGAGAAATAAAAAAGAAATCGTGTGCCCTGTCACAGTTGCAACCTTAGGATTATTTCTGATGAGAGAAAACACTCTCTTTTCTGGTTTCTTCCATCACCAGAGGCAACCTGAAAAACATTTGTGAAAAAATAACATATACCATGTTCTCATCTAAGGTAACCACATTACCTTAGATCTACAGGACAGTTTGACAGGGAAGAGAATTTCCCTTTGTGTAGAGCGGCAGTCTCTTCTGCAGATCCCCCCTCACCCCTTGCTGCAGCTGCCATGTGGGGCCCAGGGAGGAGTTTTCTCCAAAGAGGGAAGATTTAAAGCTTCCATGTCTTTTGTAACAAACACACTGCATGTCTGTGAAAGGTATCACTCCCAGTAAAGCCAGCCGAGGTTTTACTGCAGATTTCAGCAAGGTTTCCTTCCTTGCTTGCTCCACGGTTGTTTCCTACATACAGGCTGCTGAGTCTTGGCTGCCATAGGCTGGGACTGGGATTTCTCCATCATCAGCTGAGAAAACTTCTGGTGTGTGACACTGGGTTGATGTTTCCTCCCTGCACAAAAGCTGGGATGATGAAGAGGAGAAGAAGTGTCACTGGCCTAAATCTTAGCCCAGGGTGGAATCCAGACCAAGGGCATGAACTGTCCTCCGATTAATATTTTTGTTCTATTCTAAGATCAGTATTTCTGAAATTAAAGACCTTTCTACAAATACAGATGTCACACTTCCATTGGAAGGAAGCAATCAAATTGATTCAATGGTGAAATAATTTATCCAAAATAATAAAACAGAATAGATAATAACAATTCTAAAAAAAGAAAAATAAAAGAAAAAAACCACAAAATAAAAGATAAAAGTATAAGCAGCTCAAGAGTCCTTCCTGGAACTGGCTAAATGAAGCTGTCTGAATTAACCCAAGATAGAATCCACCCTGAATTAATTACCATTATAACTGATCCTCTTTCTTGAGCCTTGATGTTCATTATATTGCACAATATGATTTGCTGTGTTTTTTCTACTTACTTATTGCCACTTAACTACAAGTCCAAGAGTTACTAACACCCCAGGTTTAGCATAGTTTAGTGCTGTTTCTGCCTGTATCATAATTATTTTTTATATTTCATTAAGTTTTTATGTGATTCTAGACGCTCTCACAAATCATTTACTTCATATATGTTAATGTTTTATTTGCATTTCTTTGTGATCCCTTTACAGCTAACTGCCAGTTATTACAGAATCAGATATAAATTCCATCATAAACTATGATATTTATTGCATATAGTTTAGAATAAATAATAGATTATGCACAATTAAATGAATAATTTCTCCTTCTATAATATTGTCTATGGACACATAGCTAAATGCTCTAAACATCCTGATGTAAGTAATTATTAGCTGTCCCCATGTGACCACATAACCAAAGAAGCTCAGAGAGATAAAGTGACTTGCCTATAGATTCTAATTTTAACGACCTAATTCAAAACTCTATTGAGTCTAACCACTGCCTCCAATAGGATTTGAATCAGACCCCAGAAGTCAGCAGGAAGCAGAAAGCAGACTCCAGGATCTCTGTCAGGGCCAGGCCTTCTAATTAACAATCCTGAAAATGATTCATCATAACGAGAAGTATTTAATTTTATTTGTTGTAGTGAGAAGTAGGCTATTAACTTCCAATGTCATTTTGGATCCCAAAGGATCATTAACTGCCAAGGCCGTGAAAAGAGATCATACTTGTAAATTCTGATCAGTTTTGCTGCTGAGATTTTATGTCATTTGCTGTCCAGTAGCTCATAATTTCTTTCTCCCAGCAGTTCCTGTCAATGAGTACTTTCTTCTAGCCAGAAACTGTCTCTTGGAGACTGAAAAACAGTTTTGTGTCCTGTCATTCCCCTCGTTTTGGTAGTTTCACATCTGCAGTAGAAGATGTACTGCCTGAACGTAGCAAATGAATACAGATGTAGCATATAACATCCCTCATTTATCTTTACTTGCTAATGGTCATTATTAGCTGGAAACTGATGGATTTGAAACCAAAGCTCCAACCCTCAGGTCACCAGTAATGATATAACTAATGATGTTTGGTGACCCTTTAATATTTTTAAATGAACTACATCAGACTGTACCCATGTCAAAGTGATCCTCTGGTAACAAAAGGGCACCAAGGGGCAATATTTTCTTGCTGAGGGGAAAAACGTCTGGGGACTCTAGCAATGCTTTAGCTTCTCCTTTCTGCTCCCCAAGCAGAAAGGAGATTCACCCATTTTAAAAATGGTTATCACACAGTAGCAGAAAAGGACCTTCACCATAGCAGAGCCTGTTATACACTCAGGCGTGCTCTGTCAGACCTGGGACAACCAAGCAGCTTCCTTCAGGAGCCACAGGAAATCTTTGGGAATACAGCACCTTTCTGCCAGCCTGTGGTTCCCTGCACATAAAGCCAAGTCTTTTGGTGAATATACTGTCAAGACTCTTGACAATATTAGCATTTACTCTGTTTGGGATGTGCAGATGATTCTCAGTTCTTTTTTTAGCAGGGAAGCAGTGTCAAAGATAGATGTATCTCTTTCCTATATGCCCACCCAAGGTTATGATACAATTTTTTTTGTGAGATTTAGCTCAAACTGTCATTTCCAGTTTATTTTTTCAGAAGCAAGTGTGCAGCTGCATTTCAATCCAATCACAGTAAATACTATTCCATGAACAAGATGATCTCTACTCTCTTTACAGTGTCTAACTAGTGAATAGCAATCCTAAATCCATTGACAAGTATGTGTTGCTTTCTCTAAATAGGCTTTCAGCAAAATCCTAGGAATGTAATAAGCCGTCAGCAACCAAATTACTTTATTGCCTACTACTTCACATAGTGCTGAAAATTATTTAAGACAGAGGAAAACACTGAAGCAGAGCACAGTACAGGAATAAAACAGAGCTTCTGAAGCAACATGAACTGCTGTAGACCTGCTCCAGATCTGCTGTATTACCATGGAGAAGTTACTTCTCTTTTTCTATTTGTCACCCATCGCTGATTTATCTGACAGACCTTGTCCATCTTCCCAGCAAAGAATGACTCCTGCCACATAAACATGCAGGCAGAATCCAGCACAAAGAGCCCCTGCCTGACACTAAAAAAACATATTTTAATAACAGTGCCTGTGTCCAAATTTGATATACAGGTTGCATTTAACTTCCCAACATGTCAGTATTTGGTGGAGCAAAGTACAAGATGATCAGCAATGGACTTAATTTGGCAGTTTAACAACTTAATAACTGCTTGTTGTCAGCCCTCAGCCTGTCCCTCATAGCAGAGGTACTGAAGCAAGAGTGTAGATATGTATTTCAGCACAAAGCATGCCAAGACCGAGACTAAGCCCACTTCATCCTGCAGTTATGTGAAGCTGCAGGAGTTTGCACCGAAGCAGCAGTGATTCACACATCCATCCTGTATATGTCTCTTGCTCTGAGATGTGCTGTCTACACTGCAGCACACTTGAAGACTTGCAGAGAAGAGCCAGGGGGTCCTGAGGTAATAGGTGCAAACACGAAAACTCTAGTGAAATACCCCACAGGAATTAAGCAGTGCTCATCTAAGAAGGTGAAAAAACAGAGAGTCTGAGGGGCCTCTGCACCAATGCACTCAGCATGGGCAACAAACAGGAGTTAGAAGCCACCAGGCTGCTAGAAAGATAATACCTAGTTGCCATTACTGAAAATTGGAGGGATGAATCCATGACTGGAGTGTGGCTATCGATGGCCACAGACTGTTCGGAACAACTGGAGAGGACAGAGGGGTGGAGAGTTTGCCCTCTACCTCAAGAAATGGAGAGATTGTGAGGAGCTGGGAAAAAGTAGGCCTAAGCAGGTGAAAGCTTATGGGTAAGAATTAGAAACCGAGGAAACAAAGGGAGCCTTGTGGCTGATGCCTACTACAGGCCACCTGATCAAGATGGGCCTACTGATGAAGCCTTCTTGTTCCAGCAAGAGGAGGCATCACACTTGCAGGCTCTAGTCCTGCTGGAGCCCTTCAACTGCCCCAATATCTGCTGGAAAAGTAACACAGAGAGCTGTAGGCAATCAGGAAACTCCTGGAGTGCACTGAGCACAACCTCTTAAGCTGAGTAATGGACAGATATTACCTTAAGTCACATAATAGAAATATCCCTGCAGACACCAAGGTCAGTGCAGAAGGAGGGGCAGGAGGGGCTCCAGGGTCCAGAGCTGAGATTCCCCTGCAGCCCCTGGTGCAGCCCATGGTGAGGCAGCTGTGCCCCTGCAGCCCATGGAAGTCAAGGATTGAGCAGAGGTCCACTTGCAGCCCTTGGAGGATCCTATGCTGAAGCAGGTGGATGCCTGAAGGAAGCTGAAAATGGCCCCATGGAAAACATGCACTGGAGCAGGCTCCTGGCAGGACTTGAGGACCTGTGGAGAGAGGAGCCCACACTGGTGCAGGTTTGCCAGCAGGACTTGTGACCCCACTGGAGACCCACACTGGAGCAGTTTGTGAAGAGCCACAACCTATGGGAAGGACTCACATCGGAGAAGTTTGTGGCAGACTGTCTCCTGTGCAAGGGAACCCACTTGGGAGCAGGGGAAGAGTATGAAAAGTGTGAGGAGTTCTCCCCATGATGACGAAGGAGTGGCAGAGACAGTGTGTGATAAAGTGACTGCAGCCCCCATTCCCTGTCCCTCTGTGCCCCTGGAGATGAGGAGGTGGAGAAAATGGCGAGTGAAGTCGAGCCCAAGAAGAAGGGAGGGATGGGGGGAAGGTGTTTTAAGATTTAGTTTTTATTTCAAATAACCCCAACTTTATCTAATTTCCCCAAGCTGAGTGTGTTTTGACCATCTCAGTAATTGGTGAGATAGTCAATCCCTGTCCTCTTCTTGGCCCACAGGCCTTTCATTATGTTTTCTCTCCTTTGCCCAGCTGAGGAGGGCAGTGATAGAGTGGCTTTGGTGGGCACCTGTTGTCCAGCCAGGGTCAACCCACCACACAGACATTTTTTACTGGAAATTTTTGGTGATTTACAGTAGCTAATAACTACTTGGAAAGTATTTCAAAGCTGGAAAGGATTACAGCAATGCTAAACATGGTAGCAGTTATCCTTCTCTGGTCAGCAACAGTCATTACATATCAGCATTTTTAAGTGACATATCATCCCCACACTTCTTCCACTGACAGGTAGACACATACATATGGACAGTGGCATGAGTAACTTGTATATATAATAACTCATTCTTCAGTCTTTCCATTAGTGGCACATGCAAAAAGGGGAAATATGTAAAATTTACTTTTAGAGAGCTACATAAAGAAACTTACATAACAGCATAGATAGAATTAAGGTGATATTTGAAAAGTTTCAGTCATGCACACTTTCTCTGTCTTTCCCTCTCCTGGTTCTCTTCAACACTTATTTATGTTGCTGATTGGATAATCCTGTGATACGAAAAATAGAATGGATATCTACTGTTCAATACACATTTCTACATGTCCTCTATGTGTTCTTTGGCTGCTTGGTGGGCCTTCAGAGTCTTGTTTTCCATATTTTGATTGTTTGAGAATAATGTCAAGTGTGACCTTCATAGCAATTTCCTTTCTGCCAAATCTCTTTTATTCATAATTAAATGTTGCACTGTAATGAGTTTGGACATATTCACAGACTATAGAAAAGAAAAAAATAAAGTGTATTCAAAGAGTGACCTGCCCAGAATAGATGCCATAAGTGATAAAGTATTCTTATTTCCTGTAATTTATTGCTACATATGACTGTAGCCATAGCATCAAGTGGTGAGACCTCATTAGGTCCCTTAAGGTCAGTCTAAATTTATGCTCACACAGAGATATCCAATAAAGACTGAAATATCCAGGAAGAGCTTAAAGCATTTGGTTCATTTTTCAAAATCTAAGTCACAGCACATATCACATGGTCCCCCTTGACACTGGCACTGGTAAAGGTGCCCAACTTATCTTCCTCATTCCTTCAGTATGCAGTTTTTTTGGCCCTAGTCACATTGATTGTGGTCCATGGCAGTCAAGCTAATTCAATTAACCCATTCCATGGAAAGTGGAGGGATCTCCCCTTCACAACCACACTCCACAACTCACTCAGCCTTCTCCCCTTCCTTGCTTGCTGTTGCCCTGTCCTCCTCCCCTCCATCTCTTGTACAAGCAACGTCTTTAACTTAACTCACAAAAGCATTTTTGTCTCCATGCTAATGAACTAATTGAATGCACCTGTTGTGCACCAGAATTGGCACAGTGCAAGTGGTGGGGGCACACAGTCAGAAGTCAAGAGGAAAGGTGGAGGATGGAGTGGGAACTTCCCCATTAAGCAGTATCCACATCCACCACATTTCATACCAAAGCACCAGGGTTCATCTCACTTAGCTGCAGCCAGATGGGAACAGGACCAATTTTAGGCTGTCTCCTTCCTTCTGTAGCCAGAAGAAAAAGGATGGCACCTCTGCAGAATGCTTCATCTCATCCTTCTCTGCTGACTACAGAGGAGATCTAGAAGATTGACTTCTATTGAGCAGTTTAAGTGCCTAAATAGGTGTCTAAGTGCCCTAGGGTGTCATATCCATCAGCCTCAGATAGACATTTTGGATATCCCAGAGCATCCATAATGGTACTGATTCCTAAATGTAGGCACCTATTTCACTCTCCTAACATCTCCCTTTTTGAAGTCAGTTACTTTAAAAAAAAAGGGAATGACTCTTCAGTTCCCCCTCCTTTCACGCCAGTGTCAAACTGTGAACCCACGGGGTTGAAAATATAAGGAGAAGCTTTCTATCTTTGTTCCAAGGTCCTAGTCCACCACGGTTAGTCAATGATTTTCTGATAAGGACCCTGCATGTGCTTCTCTCGTGTCTGTGGAAAAAAACACTTGAGGAAGTTTTGTTCCTGCTCTGAATCCCCATTTAAAGCCATCCAGCTCCACTGAGTTCTGCTTATGCAAGAAAATCTGTCAATGGAAGTTATCCATATCATGTTGCTGATTCTGCTTTGTGATATAAAAAATGCTATTTTTGTGTTTTCCCCAATAGCTCCCTTTGCTATGATATCTAAGTATCTCACCACACATTCAGCCTTTTGCATCTCAGTGTTCAAAATGTCCCAGGGTCTGGAGAGCTCATGCACTAATACTTTAATATGTAGCCATTCACCTCAGTGTACTTTAGAGTGTCTCCCTACTCTTCACAGGCTTTCTGACCAGGATCTTCAGCCTCTGCAGTTATACTTCCCAGGACCAAGCAAAACTTCCAGTGCTTTAAACCCCCATCAATACCACTCAAAAGACAAAAAAGACAGGGATATTTTTAGCAAATATGCTCCTGGCCAAACAGCACAGTCCCTTCATACTGTAACCATGGATAACTCCTGACAAAACCATCAAGTAAGTGTGAGTGGGAAAAAACAGAAAAACAACAAAGGAGAAAAACAACTGGAATAGAGATGCTTTTACTCTAATGCACATGATGCTTGTTCCAAGCACTGAAATCCAGGTTAACTTCTTTGACTAGAAAAGTTTTGAAAAATTTTCCCAGGTTACCTAAAAGATTCAGAAACACTGGATTCAAGAATACTGCTGGGAGACTTCTTTCAGTATCTCCAGATAATGCTACCTGAGTTTAAACAATGTGCTCAACTGAGGTAGGAATTGGTTTTCAACACAAAGTATCTCCTAAAAAAGTAGAGATCCCTTATGTGTATCATTCAGGCAAGATCTTTAACCAACTTCCACCACTTAGAGTATTGTCTTAACACCCAGGCTAGTGAGTCATTCCATCCCTGGTCCTGTTATTTTTTTTTAGCATAGTATGTTATTGTACACTCAGAATAACTCCTGCCAAACGGGTAACTTCTGAATATTTTTATCTCTGCAGTATCTCTTGCCTGTAGACACAGCCTGTATAAATATTTCCCTTTTGTCCTCTGCAGTGTCCCAAGAGCTTCAGCTAGATTGAGTTGGATAGAAACCAACACAAACCAAGATTACACCTGGCAACTGGGGAATCCAGAAGGAATTCCGTCACTTTACAAATATGTGCAAGTAGGAACTGGTATTCCAGTGGCAACATTCTTTCATACATACACATAAATTTTCTGGGGCACTGAGATGTTGGGTGTCTGTTCAGAATGAGTATTTGTATAACTTTTCAACTATCTCTGCAGGATAAGCAAACTTAACTTTTAATTCCCAGGCAGATGTCTGTCAGGAAGCCCAGCACTGAAAAAAGCAGCATGTCCATGAGGTCATGGCATGTATAAGCAGAATTAGCATAGAATCACAAAGTAGTTTAGATTAGAAAAATTTAGCTTGTGTAGTCCAGCCCCTTTCTTGGAACTGGATCCAGTTTGCTCGGGTTTCCCATCCAGTTGCACTCTGAGGATCTCCAGTAACGGAGATTTGACAATCCCTCTGGGCAACAGCGTTGAACCTATTCCCTTACACGTAATCACAGTTTCACATATTCTAATTTTTGGCTGCTAACCCTTGTCCTGTGCACCTTGTCCTTGTCTGTATCTGTGCACTTCTGAGAAGAACTCAGCTCCATCTTCTAGGCAGCCTCCCATTAGGCAGCTGCAGACAGCAGCAAGAGCTCCCCTTGTCTTGTCTTAAGGCTCAAATCCCCTAGTTTTTTCAGCGTCTCCTTTTACATTCCATGCACCAGCCCCATGACTTTCTTAGTGGTTTTCTGGTATACTTGCTCCAGTACACCCATATTTTTCTTGTGCTGAGGAGCCAAAATATGGGCACATCACTCCAAATGTAGTCTCACTCATGCTGAGAGGAATGGGAGGTTTACTGCCCTTGAACTCTTGATAATTTCTCTCAAGCTTATAATACAAAAGTACAGCTTTGAGTATGTGATCCAGAGAGCATCCAGAGATATCTTGAAGTAACACTAAATATGAGAGCAGAGCAGGAATGTTCTAGGGCTATCAAGATGGAAGATTCCTCTTAATCAGAAATTTCTTTCCTGAAAGAGATTCCAGCTGGGGAGTGAGATCTAGATGGATAGTTTTCTCTACACATCTCCTGATCTTTTAACCATGAATTATGGATTTCATACAGGATGTTACAAAACAAAAGCTGCAGTCTGTTTCACATATGAAATCACTTATTTTTAGGGAACCCTAAATATATTTTATACTTTTTTGACCCTAAATATACTTGAAGTTTTTGGCTTCCAGCTGCTACTAGTTGCTGCAGGCATAAACTGTGCTTGATTCCTGTGCATAACAGGACCCATTAGAAACATTCAGGCAAATAACTATATAAGCAAATATGGCTAGTTTAAGCAATATTTACAACAGAAAACAGTCTGGGTGCCATGAAATTACAGCTTGATACGTCCATGAGCAGGGCAGTGTGTGGGATTCTTCAAAGCAGTTGACAAACACAAAGCTGTTCCCAGCATAGGCTCACAAGGAAAACCAGTTTTGTTCTTCTGGACAAGCTGTTCGTTGATCATTGGCATAACTTCAGACAAGAAGGAAACAGAATCTCTCTCCTTCACCACAAAGATATTAAGAGAGACAAGGTAGGAAAGGCTCTGCTCCCCTAACAGACCTGCGTAACTAAAGCAGCACAGAAAAGACATTAGTACCAAGTGAGCTCTTGCACTAAACCAGGGCTCAACAAGACATATGATCTTACTCCATGTGCATCCTTTCTGGAGGTTTTCTTGGTAAAATCTCCATGCAGTGCCGTGTTCACCCACCCAGAATGAGCTGGTTGCATTTCCATTGGGTTAAGTGGCCTAAAAATACCCACAGTGAGCCAAGGATATGCTTCTAAGGATTTGCATTCACTGAGAAATGTACTGCTCTGTGTTACTGTTCTTTCTACTAACCCCTTTTGCAGATACTTATTTGCTTCCTGGTGGTTTTGTAAGCATTTGTTTTGTTTTATCATATTGTTATACTACTCATAAAAGATAAAGCAATTCTCTAGACATCTCCAGCAGCCATCTCAGAAAATGCTGTCCTCTCTCTTACTGTTGATTTAAGACAGGACTCATTCCAAGATAGACCAGGGATGCACAATGCACATGATGCACAAGCGACTCAAGTGGAGAGAATAAGACAAGGACAAGATTGGAACAGTTTCCAGACTTTTTATTTAAGAAAGGAACTCCAGTAAGTTTTCGGTGGCATTTCCAGGATGTGATTTAGTGAATAGAGGGAATAACTTACTCAGGATAGCAGGTTGCACTTTTACCTTTAATCTCTGCTCTGTAAGGAGCTTGACCTCCATGGCTGTCTGTCATTTATCTTCTCCAGTTCATTCCTAAGTTCTTCAAATTAATAATTGCAGATGTTTTTGAGCATGTGCTCACATGGCTTCATTTGTAGGAATTTTCAAAATTAAACTTGCTGTAAAAATCTTCCTCTGTCTTCTGTTAGCAAGTTTGTTAGTTGGTATTTTTACAGTGTTCTTAATGGTATAACCATGTCTATGGTAAGGAAGAAATGGACAGAAATATATTCATCAGGCAGCAAAGTAAATTGTGAATGAAAGGCTGTCTGCCTTCCCATAGCTCCTCCAGGACAATAAACATAAATCTCCATCAATATAGGGTATTAAACACAGTGATATGAATTGGAAATGCAATCATATTTTATTCTTGTATAGGAAGTCACAACAGTGACAGTTACTGGGGATATCTGCCACAGCCCAGCAGCAGAGATCAAAAATGGCACAAGACATGTCATCTACTACAAAGCCCGAAAGGTTTCGCTCGACTCAACACTTTCCCCATCTTCCACCCCTCACTTGCTCTTGGGCAGAGTGCAGACAGGAGGTCATTCATGATCCTCCGCACATTTCTGTGTAGCCCTGGGTATGAACACTCAAACCCATTGAATTCAGGTGGTCTGGCAAAACAGCAGATGCCTTGGGTCACACTGAGGTCCCAACTAGCCCCACGTTCTGTCTCCAGCAGCAACATAGCAGATTCCTGTGAAATAGCTAAAAGTCAGAGCAATCATCATCACAGTTTCTCAGAATGTTCTTCTAGTGCTCCACAATCTGTAACACAGGAAGCCCCAGAGCCAAAACTAGTGTCTTTATAATAGCTTTGAATATGCTTTTCTTCCCTGATTTTGTCTTTGCCACCAGTTGAAACATTTAGTGCTTATGTAAATGTTTAGCATCTGCAACAGCCTTTGGCAATGCATTATACACCCTAACTTCATGTTGTGCAGCTCTAACCACCTCCTTGTATTTGTTTTCAAGGTGTTAAATTCAAGTGTCATTTGATAATCTCAAATCATGTGTGGGGAAAAAGGCAGCAGCACCATCTCTGAGGCTGCTGACACTCACTAACCAGCCACCCAAGGAAAGGAATACTTTCAGCCTACCCACTGGTGTGTTCTTAAAGCAGATGGGCCAGGAAATCTCTACAGTGAAGGTAGATAGCTATTCTGGCTTATCCTAGCACTTCAAAGAGCAAATGGAATTACATACGGCCACCTAAGTTGGAACTTTATCAAATCAACTCTGTCACTACAAAATATCAGAGCTACTGAAAAGAAAGATTTCATCAGCTTTTATACTTCTTTGTATTGAAGTCCAGGCTTTTGAGATTTTTTTTTTTCAGATTCTGACAGTCCTCAGCTGGGAATTTCTTTCTGGGTTTTTTCTTGTTGTTATTTTGATTTTTTCCCCCTCATTCCTTACACATTCCTAGGTCCTACGCAGGACTAATATCTATGCAGTCTGAGGCCTTATCATGTCCATTATGGACAGTTAACTCTCACTTAGCCACCTCCATTTTATGATCTTCAGAACAGACTCAGTCCTCTTTACTTCAGGTCAAGGCAAGTAACACGATCATTGTCACAAGGTCAATTTTTAACCATTCCTTGCTTTCCAGCTTCTTTGTCGAGTGGTTTCTGAGGCTACAATAATGTATCCACAACATTGCCTTTAAATTATTCTCTTAAGTGCACTTGTAACGTGTTGTGCTCCAAAACGTTCCATCTACACTCCTACTTCTCCATATTCACTGATGATTGTATGGACCTTCACCATCTCTTCCGTGGGTCAAAGGGATTTCATCTCTTCAACACTTATTTGTTCAAAAGAGTTCTGTATATATCACAGATTTCTTTTTCTCTGTTTAGCATAATTTTCCAGATTTACTGTATCTTTTAGTTGGATTGAGTGGGCTTAATCTCATACCATGCTGAAGATGAGGGCAAATCCTGGATTTTTGAAATCACATGTCACCTTTTTCTGTTTTGGTTTGGTTTGCTTTCCTAGGAGTTCCTAACTTCCCATTTTCTGTGTGTATTTTTACTGCTACTCAGCCCTGAGCTGGGGTTTCCATATAATTAACCATCCTAAGTCACAAAAACTTCATCCTTCAGTCTTAGTCAGACAACATCATATTTGCAAAGTTGGGATCCACCTATCTCCATGTATGTATCTAAATTGAATGTAATTTGCCATTGTTTTCACCTGGTCATTCAGAAAGACAAGGATATTCTTCATTATTTCAGTCAACTCCCAATGCTGAATAACAGTTGTGTCAGCAAACTCTGCAACCTTGTTGCTCCAGTCTCTTAACAGACCATTTGCAAATGTGTGGTATCGCAGCCTGTGGCTTTATTTTGGTAATTGTCCTTCCCTGTGAGAAATGGACATTTATTCCTACTTTGTTTCCTATATTTTAGGAAGTTATTTATCCAATTACTTTATCCTTTCCCATCTTCATGTCCTTAACAGTCTTCAATGAGTAGTTTTCTTGACGGCCTTCTGCAAATGTTAGTAGACTATAATACTTAGACTTGTCCATGGAAAGTTTCTCTTTTCTCTTATCACACACACAGCAGATAAGTGATCTGTAACATGTTTTCTTGGTCAGCTACAGACATTACTAGCCAAATGGTTCACATACAAGATCAAATGCTGTTTACTCAGGAAAAAATACTCCCTTCCAAAACCTTGAATAGTATCTTTTCTATTAGCCAGATTAATTTCAAGTTCTTTCTGAATTCTAGGCTTAATGTTGAGCTTTCTTGGTGATATCCAGTCTTACTAGGCAGGATGTCACATTAAACAATCCCATTAGCCCTTCCTGTAATGATCACAAGAGTCCTAAAAGCTACTGGCAAGTTCAAGTGTCATATGAAATAAATGAAAATCACTCTTGATGATCACTGTGTGATGTTAGTACAAAGGAACACTTTTGTGATGTTCCACTCCAAGAGCACTTGAAAGAAGTAATCCATGCACACAAGGGAGAGCAAGGACTGAAAACATGCTTGAACTGGCACCAAAATCATAAAGAAGAAACATTACTCCCCTGCACCCTGCCTCCTGCTGGCTGACCTTTGACAGAAGAGGTCAGAGTATAATGCAAGACTGACTAAAAAATGTCATGGAAAACAGAAGAAACAAGAGGCACTATGCACAGGTGTTTGTGAGGTCTGAGAAGGAACCTAATCAAAATCTCTGTGTAAAATCCAGAGGGTCATTTGGCACCTGAACTGACCAGCAGTGTGCTGAAAGTTGGATGCAGAATAATAAGTCTAAAAACCATGTTTAAGAAAGGTTCTGAAATTTCTATTTTTCCTTCTGTGAATGGAAGAGAACACAGTGAAAATAACGAGTCTGAAAAGAACAGGAGGTGGAGAAAAAAGCCTGCAAATTAATTGTTGGCAATAAAAAACCTGTGCACAGAAATACGAGTCTAATACATGCCTTGCGATTAGCTAATTGCCACAAGAATCCTACAGTCACAGAATGGTTTGGATTGGAAGGGACATTTGAAGATCCCCTAGTTCCAGCCCCCCTGCCGTGGGCAGGGACACCTTCCACTAGACAAGGTTGCTCAGAGCCCCTTCCAGCCTGGCGTTGAACACTTCAGGGATGGGGCATGTTAGAAGCTCTCGTGGCTATAAATTAGCACAACCTATAAAGAAGTTGATATTTTATTCATACCCATATCAAACATAAAAACCTATCAAATTATGATCGTTAATATGAACCAAAACTTTCAGTCAATTCTGTCTTGTATTGGGGAATAAAGAGAAAATTTCTCATGATTCTATGATTGTAAAATATTTGACATTTAAAAATCAGGTAGGTAGACTGGCATATCTGTCTGCTGCACAGCTTTTTCTTCTATGTTTCTGGTTGCAGGCATGCTCAGACACATTGTAGAATTTCAAAATGTCACACTGGAGAGCACTTCCACTCTAATTTGCAGTCTAAACTTATCTTTGTTTATTTGTTCATATTCCAGGAATCCTGATACCTCCATAAAACTTCCAGTGCTTGTATATTCCTGCAGGTCAGAGAGATAATGTGAAAATGTTTTTATGCTGAATATTTCCACCTTATTCCCAAATATGCTATGCCAAATCCATGTTTTCAATTGACACCAATGAATGGACTAGATCCTTTGTGGATATGGATCAATGTAGCTTCATTGATTTCATTTTACTTGAGTAATTCATGACAGCTGAGAATCCGGCTCAAGACTTTAATTGGCTCTGAAAAGTGAGGGAAAATGAAATACCAAAATAAATCAAACAAACACAGGTACATTCAGTCAATATTTAGTACACTATACCTTATACTCTCACCAGCAGGTCTGTGCACCACCCAGCTCAATGGCTTTTTGATATTGTGTTTCAGTCAGTTAGGGAATGCAAATGTGCAATACCCAGAGAGAGTTAAAGTTCTGGAGACTGAGGGAACAGAAAGGAATAGAGGGAATTTTCTGTCCTATAAATTGCTTTTGTGAGTAATTGACTTGAATTTCCTAATCCTCTCTAACTTGCATACAGAGAAGTCAGTCAAACACTGACTTTCAATAAAATTCCTTATGACATCACTCTTCATGGCCATGAAATGAGCATTGAGCAATGGTCAATGAGCAGTGTTTACTTTGTTTGTGCTTGTTATTACACACTCCTCAATGGAGAGTGGGATAGAGTCCCGGTTACTCAGGTGCTGTGCTTTGCAGCCCAAGGTTAGATTAAACTCCAGCTAAGCCACACATTGAACAAAACACAAAGAAAGACTCTAGGGACTGCAAAGCAAAACATGCAAGAAGAGAAAGAGCACTGCTCATCTCTGCAAACTCCATGAGCACTCAGAGATTGCAAGCCAAGCTCAAAGTCCTCTTTGAGGGCTCTGTACTGTGATTTAGCCAGCGTGACCAGGAAAGGCTCTGGTAGAGCTAAGAGCAGCACTCCAAGTCAAAAGCCTTCTCTCCAGCTAGACTTTAAAAAGAGAAGTAGTGTGAGGGGGTATAGACATGAAGATAACTGTTGGAGACTCCAGATTTTCATTTTGTGGGTATGAACTAAAGAGGACTACTGAGGACTGCAATTCTCTATGCATACACAGTCCTGCAGCTAGTAAAGAACAGAGTTATACAAACCCAACGTTTGACACATTTTGGCCATGTGACAGCTCTTGTTCTCCACTTGCACTGGGGCCATGTACGGATTTTTGTATGCTCTTTTCAAAACACCTATTTTGCAATTCTGATCTTTCCAAATGCAGCATATGGCATCTTTCCAGGAGCTCAGGGCCCTATCAGATATTTATTTTAGGGATTTCACTAGAAAAACACAGATGTGGGAGAGTCATCCAGGCAAAACATTTATTTTTTTCCAGGAAGATGCTTCCCCTGTAAGCCAATCAAAGCTATTAAAGTTTGAAAACATGTTGTAGTCAGGTGTCATCACCAGCAGGTTCATCTTTTGATTAATACAGCCTCCAAACCCCTCTGTGCATAAGATGAAGACCCATTCAAGAAGAGTCACAAGCCCCACAATTAGTCATAACATTTATTCAAGGCAATTCAGACAGAGATTGTTTTATTGAGAGTAAAAATAACAAACTTCTCCCATCTATCAAATTTCTGGTATCTACTCCATGTTAACAGAACTCTGAGAAAAGAAATGAAGTTTTCTGGTGAACACAGGACAGTGGAAGTTATCAGCACTGACATTTACTTCCCACCTCAGTGGACCAAATTTTATGTCACTGTAAATTGACTGTAATATATTTAACTAATTATTTTAATTGACTTTATGTGAGGGGGTTTTTTTCCAGGTGATTTTGGTAAATGGAGTTAAACCTCGTTTAAAGGTGAGACAGAGCAACTGGCAGGTTCTGCTGCTTTCTTCTCTCTCACCAGCTTCTTTCCAAGACAGCTGTTCTTGTGTTGCTGACTGGTAGCTGTACTACTTGGTCAATAAAGCCAGCCACGCATGAGCTGAAGGTTGATCTGGCTCCATGTTCCCAGGACTTGGCAACAGCAGGATTTTTCAAGGCCTATGCCAAAGGCCAGGCATGATGTGACCATGAATAACAAACCAATTTTTACCCTCTCCACTCCAACCAACTTCTCCTCAAGAGGCAACAATGCAAGAAATGCATTAAGCGCTGTACTGATACCTAAATATTTATTCAAGCGTATTATTCTGCCTTCTATTCAGGTCACTGCTTCCTTCACAACTGTAGAGCAATCTTGCATACTAATGCTGAAATTTTACAAATTCTAGCTTAAAGAACACCAGATATGCCTGGCTGTTTTCAGGATAGGTGAGGAATTTGTTTACTTGATTTATTTCAGTGGATTCCCTTTGCCTGTCTTCTCTCAGAGTACCTAGGATTGCTATCTTATAGACTGCATTTTAATAACATGGGGAAAAAGCTTCTGGTCCTCAGTTATAAAATTCAGTTCCATAAGAAGGAAGGAATATACAATATATATAAATGGTTTCATCATTTGAAGGAGAAGTCTTCCAGGTAATTATCACCCTCATTGAAAGGAAGAAAAGATGGCACTTTCTCAGATGTCAGAACCTGAAGTTACCCTGCTGATTTAATGGACTATATTCAGTTTGTATTTGCCCATTGAAGAGTGACAGCATGAACTGGAAGGGTTCTAAATTATTATGCCCAGTCCTCTTTAACGGGAGGTACCATGGGTAGCACCTGGACCATCATCAAAGGGACCTTAAAGAAGATACACTTGAAGTCCTCAAAATATCAGAGATGCTCTTATTCATACCACACTATACTTCTAATTAAAAGTTCACTTTGATGTGGTTTATAATGGGTTAATAAATGATGCTTGGAGTTTTAAAGAAATTATTAAAGAATGGATGTACATTTTATGTAGTCTAATGGCTTCATTGATTAACTCTTATGACATTCAGTATTGTCATCTATTGATGTGCTTATAACTAAGACACAGCCCAAATCTATAAAGGATTTACTGCCACTATCATTCATTTATTAACCCTTTACATATGTTTTATCAATAGAATCTTAAGATCAAGCCAAGTTAACACCCTATAGCATTTTAGGAAGAGATTTGTATCAATCAAATGTTATGGAATAAATCAGAAATAGTCTCCTCTTATATGGCTTAGAACTATTTCTAAGAAAATATTGAGATTCCTTTTTCATTTCTAACTTCTTAAAATATTGGAGGACTAAGGAACATACTGATCTCTATAACAGCAAGCAAAAAAAATCCATTATGATGCTGTCTGTGTTATTTTCAGGCCAGCTAAAACCCTAAATTTTTTCTAATTTTCAGTTTACATCAATGAAACTCTCAGAGGCAATCTACACGATTTAAGGACTTAAATACTAAAATGAAAGGAAAGTGAGTATCTAAAGACCCTCTCTGGATCATTTTTAAGGGTCTTTATTCTAAATGGATGAGCTCCACAAAGCACTTTTGAAAATCAAGTACTGCTGAAAATAGCATCATACACAAAAGGCTAGCACTCATAGTTGGTGAATAAAATCCATATTTCTGTAAGCTATTCCCCTTACCACAGAATTAAAGAATGGTGGAAGTGGGAGGGGACCTCTGGAAGTCTAGTCCAAGCCCCTGCCCAAAGCAAGGCCAGCAGAAGCAGGTTGCCTGAGGCATTGGTAGTAGATATCTCCAGGGATGAACTCTATCAAATCTCTTTGGGCAAATTGTTTCAGTGCTCACTAACCCTTTCAGTGAAAAACCTTTTTTCTTACATCTGAATGAAATTTCTGTGCTTCAGGTTGTGGGTGTTGTCCCTACAGTCACTGAAAAGAGCCTGGCTCTGTCTTCTTTGCACACTGTCTTCAGGTATTTATAGATAGAGGTTGATAAGGTCTCCCTGAGTCCTCTCCAGGCTAAAAACGCCCAGCTCTCTTAGACACTACTTGTATGGCAGATACTCCAAATCCTTGATTACTCCAGTTGCCCTTTGCTGGACACACATGATCGAGTCTGTCTGCAGTGGGCAGCCCAGCACTGGGCACAGAACTCCAGATGTGTCTCACCAGCACTGAGCAGAGGGAAAGGATTACCTCCCTCATCTGTCTGGCAATGCTTTTCTTTCTTTGCAGGTGATCATTGCTGTAATCACAGCTTTGCTCACTGCCTTTGTGCCAAAGATGAGCAGATAAATCCTATTCACTTAATTACCTTCCATCCTCTCTGCTTTCCACTGCTGCTTCCTTCTGTGTATTTCAGGATACACACACACAAAGAGGGCCAAAGCTAAAATCTCCTTCCTAACACCAGATCTCCTGGAGCAGCTCTCTCAGTCAGATGTGCCATGCATCCCAGTTCATGCCTGGATCTTACCCTCATTTCATGCCCACTCAGTGACCATCCATGATGCTCATATTTCAATCTTAGCCCCACTGAGCCAGATCAGGCACTTCCTCCCATGGCCGAGCTGAGCAGCTGATTTGGTACCTTTGCCTCTGGAGAAGGAGAAAAGCATCTCAGCTCCCAGGCAGAGAATTTTCTATATAAATAGATGATATTGAGGCAGTTTCTCTCTCCATGGCATGGGCCTTTCTTTGATATACAAGAATATATTTCTGCAGAAATCAATAACTATAATACATCTGTCTTCCATTTCAAAGAATTGCACAAATGTAACTATAGATGATCTGTCTAAATTCCCCATTCCTTTTTTCCCTTGAGTCCAGCTGTGAACTAAGAGAAATGGAACCAAGAAACTACTGATTTATATTTTTCCTGAGTGTTTACTAGGCTGAATGTATTTGACAGGAGACTGTTAAGGAATGTTTTTAATGATGTTTCCAAAATGCATTCCAAAACCTTCTGGTTCATTAATTACCAAATAAGAAGGATTTTTAAATTTATCTTAGAATTGCTGCTATGGCCACCAAATATTAACACAATTGATTCTGATTGCCATGGCATTCAGCTCAAATCAAGCATATGCAAATCAGGTCTTGTACTGCACCCTTTGAAAAGCAGCCATGCCAGTGTAGAGGCTGAGCTTCAGAGACAGAAAGAGCACAGGTGATCTTGAAGATGATATTGGTCATTAGCTAGCACAGAAAAGAAAAGAGCAGTCATTGGCTCAGCAAGGATAAATTATCACAAATTTATTTCAGACTGTCAATTTTTTCCCCTCATAACTTATCATTCAGATGCAGCTGAGAAGTAACCACCAAGTCCCAGCACCACACACTGCTTTGCATCAATGGGAACACAATCCAGAGGTCCTACTGGTCAGTACAAGGATGCAGCTGACCTGAACTGAAGCCTGCAATCTTCTGAGAACTATCTTAGTTTTGCTATGATTTCACAATCTGAACTAAACTTTCTGAACTTGAGTCACCATTCATCATGCTGCTCTGGCCAGATGCCACAGGGACCCAAGCAAGACACACGGCAGTGGGTACAATATTTCTGCAAATTTAAATCATCAAGGAGGCAGACAAAATGAAGTGAGAAACAAAAATCATGTCATCCAATGTATCTGCCTGGAGTTTTCTCTTGACAGGTTCCCCAGTTGAGGATAGGATTTTAGCCAATACCAAATGAGTTCTGAAAATCTAAAATCTAATTTTTAGTTGCCTTTTAATCCAGAATTACTTTTCACCCATACTTTCCTGAAGTGTATTTTCAATTCATTACCAATAGCTGCCAGAATTTAATTAGTTCTGATAAAAAACGTGCAAAACCAAGTTGCAAGGGTGAGAGGTGGTGACATACAGAACAATCTAGACAATAAACTCTGTGCAGGTCCAAGCATAGCCTGTCTCTTTTTTTTCCCACACAAACATGCTCATACACATGTGAATGACTAAAGCTTCGAACCACTCTGAGTCTTCAAGCTTCTGGTTGTTCAGCCTGCGAGGCCAGTGCTATAGAATATAAACTGTTAATTTACCATGACTTTCTGAATATGTCCAAAATTAGTTGATCAGGTGGTGTGGTATTTACCAAAAAATTGTTTTGACAAGGCACAGAATACAACTTTTTTGGACAGGATCCAATTTGCCCAACAATGGCTCTGCAATGGTTTTTCATGCAGCATGCAACAGAAAACCCTGATTTGAGCTCCAAAAACACACAGGATTCTGTGTGCTAAAGTACTAACCATTGAGAAAAATATAAGCACTAAATTCTGCCTGCATCTAGAATAGTATGTGGTATGATTACCTGATCATTCTTTCTCTGTGTCCAGCTGAATTCCTACTGTACTGTTAACTGAGGATACAGGGTAGGGATCTTCCTTTTTCATGCCTAGTGAATCAAAATTGGCTTAAAAGCAGCAATCCTAAGCCAGTGTGCAAGTACCTCTTCTTTTTCCTGATGTGCCTGTGCCAACAGTAATGCCAAGTAAGAGCAATCATAACTCTGGTAAAACATCAGTGAGCTGTTTGCACCATGCTGACAACTTTAATAATAGCCAAACAGTTCGTAGATTGTCACAGTAAGAAAAGGGCAGACAGTTTTTCAGATTTTGCTTTGTCCCAGTGCTGCCAGCTAGATGCAACATGACAGCAATTCAGACACATGCACACAGGGTTATGTAGCTGCAGCTAAATATAAAGCAGATATTCTGCAGGAGACAGTATGCAAATGTATGTTGGGAGTAGAAAGGATTTAGCTCTAAGAAACTAAAAACTGTATGTCTCTGTCAGCAAATCAATTTCCTCTTGGAGTTCTTCCTCTCTCTTTTGCTGGGTTTTGTGTATGCTAATCAAACAAATTACTAGAAAAAGACAAGCTGTCAGGAAACCAAACAGCAGGACAACACCCTACATCCAAGTCACATTTTATTACCTGCTACATCTTCCCATGCAACCAGCCCCCTCCTTACCATCACCCTGCCATCATCACTGTCACCAGCTCCTGTGTCCAATGAGACTGTCTGATACGAAATATTGCCAATTCAGTGTGGGATTTATTAGCTGCAAAGAGGTTACTGTTAGAGCCGGCCATGCCAGATTATCATTTTAATAACTAGAATCAGTGTGATTTGTCAGGCCAGGACAACCCTTGTACTGTGGAAGATTTCCCCGCAATGGTTATTCCCACACAATCCCCACCCAAGCAGTGGCAATAAACACTGGAGAAAGGGATTTTTTTGTGTCCCATTCTGTTGTCACCAGCCACAGAAATTAAAGCAATATCCCCAAGCCACCCTATGGTATTTATTCAAGGGCCAGAGAGGAATTCTATTTTGAGAGAACATTAGAATGTAAATGGAGGTGAAAATCTCTATTTCTCCCTTTCTCTCTTGCAGAACAAGTCTCAGACATTGTTCAGTGCTTCAAAGCTAACAATAAAAGACCGTCGTCTTATTCAAGTTGCAATGTTCAGTGCTTTTGTTCTCCAAATCTATTTTATCACGTGGAAAGCCTTTCTGAGTAGCTAATACACACTGTACAAGAATTGTCTCCGTATAAAAGAATTCCTGCGTTCTAAAAATAGTGTCAGCTCTGTTATATGTATTTGAGATTTTCTCTGATGTTGGGATCAAAGTTTGGAACTACTGAACTAAATATCAGTTACCAATATGAATGACACTAGCCTTTAAGCAAGACTATTACAAGCTAGATGAATGTGAGACAAGCCCACAGCAGGTAAATAGGTCATGCCTGGTCTTTTCCTAGCTATAGTATAGAAAAGTGTAGTGTATTGTACTGTAGTGTAGCATAGCACAGTGTAGTGTTGTGTGGTACAGCATGGCATAGTTTGACACAGCCACATCCTCCTAGAGGCTATGCTGTGGCACATGGAGGGCAAGGAGGTGATTCAACATAGTCTTCATGGTTTCACCAAGGGCACATCCCGCCTGACCAACCTGGTGGTCTTCTACAGTGGATTGGCTACAGCAGTGAGCCAGGGAAGGGCTCCAGATGTCACCTTGTGTAAAACCTTCGGCACAGTCCCCCACAATAGCCTTCTCTCTAAATTGGAGAGATGTGGGTTTGATGAGTGAACTGTTCAGTGGATACAGGATTGGCTGGACTGTTGCATCCATATGGTAGCAGACAGCAGCTCAGAGTCCAAGTGGACATCAGTGATTAGTGATGTCCCTCAGGGGGTCTGTGCTGGGACCAGTGTTATTTAACCCCTTCATTAATAACATAGATGAAGACACCAAGAGCACTCAGAAAATTTGCAGATGACACTAAGCTGAACGGTCCTGTTGACACTCCTGAAGGATGGGATGACATACAGATGAACCTGGACTGTCTTGGGAAGTGGGCCCATGGGAATCTCATGAAGTTTAACAAGACCAAGTGCCAGGTTCTACACCTGGGTTGGGGCAACCCCTGGTGTCAACACAGGCTGGGGGATGGACAGATTAGAGCAGCCCTGCTGGGAAGGACTTGGGGGTGCTGGTGGGTGAGAGGCTGGACATGAGCCAGCCATGAACACTCACAGCCCAGAAAGCCAAACGTGTGCTGGACTGCAACAAAAGCCAGCAGGGTGAGGGAAGGGGTTCTGCCCCTCTGCTCTGCTCTGGTGAGACCCCACTTGGATCCAGAATCCAGCTCTGGTGTCCCAGCACAAGAACATCAGCCAATAAGGGAAGACCCAGAGAAGGGCTACCAAGATGACTAGTGGGATGGAGCACTTCTCTTTCCTATCTGACAAGGTTAAGAGAATTGGGATTGTTCATTCTGGAGAAGAAAAAGCTTACCTAATTGCAGCCTTCCAGTACTTCAAGGGGGCCTACAGGAAGACAGAGTGGGCCAATTTATAAGGGCATGAGGACAAGTGGGAAGAGGTTCAAGTTGAAAGAGGGTAGGATTAGATTGGATATCAGAAAGAAATTCTTTACCATGAGAGCACTGGGGCACTTGAATAGGTTGCTGAGAGAAGTTGTGCATGCCCAGTACCTGGGAGTGTTCAATGCCAGGTACAGTTCAATTTGGGTGAATCTCTGAGCCACCTGGTCTAGTGGAAGGTGTCCCTGCCCACAGCAGGGGGTTGGAACCAGAGGATCTTTAAGGTCACTTTCAATCCAAGCCATTTTATGATTCTCTTATATAAATTATAATATTTTAAGATAAGTCCGTGTCCATATCCATGTCTTGTACCTTGGATACACTGTCATGTCTCCAGAAATCTCAAACTCTTAAAATTTGACCTTCATAGAAAGACAATTCCTTCACTCTAAAATATCATTATTTGCCAATTACAAAGCTTCTGTACATGATTGTGAGGGATACCTCATTCCCATCATATCCAGAGAAATTTTTTCCCAAGGCTTTTAATTTGAAAGAAATACAGAGCTCTTATAGCTGCAAAACCCACCAAACATACTCTGGCAGTATAAGGGGTTGAGGATAAGAGGAGCCAGACAAGGGCTTTTCCTAGTCAAAGAAGTTCCCAGAAGGAGAAAGGACATGCACTATCAACATCAGTTCTTCATTCTCTGAGGCACTTCTCATTCATTTGCAAGCTGCCACCCACATCCACAGCCGAGCTGTTTCCTGGAGCATGTGCTCTTCATGATGGTGATCTCCCATGTCACAGCTTAGTTAGCTCAGCTTTCTGCTTCCAAAGCCCTACAGTCAAGATGCATCTTGATTTAAAGCCTGGGATTTCCCAGTGTTGCTTAGCCTTGCCCTGTGTTCTTCACTAAGAGATAGGGAGTTTGTTTATTTCCTGCAGGCTGATTAGGCTCTGTGTCAATTCAATGTCAAGCAGCTTATTCTCCTCACAAATTGCAATGCATAACCAAACTGTCCTGGACATAAACCACCCCCCCCATCAGCCCTGCTGGGATTTCATACAGGCACAGCAGTTTTGTTTGCATGCTTTTTTAAAGTCAGATCGAGTCCTTAGCCCAAGCAATAGCTTTTGAATGGTATTTTTGATAGTAATAGGAGGTTTTGATACGCCTTAAGTAGACATATGCTTAGGTTGACAGATCAGTTTAATTTGGATCAGATGAAGGTCCTTTATGTATTTGGAAATCTTACAGAACTCCTTCCTTGCCAAGTAGTTTTCAATAGATCTTTCATGATAAAGGAGCATGTTATAAAAATATTTCTATGCTCTCAATTTTGGACATGCTAAAAAGCTGGCACAAGAATGGTGGTGGCTCAGTAGCTGCATGAATCAGTGATTTATATGGAGAACAAGATCAATTATTTAAATCTTTTCAGGAATATATGAAAATTGTTACCATGAAAGCAGGGATGACCATTTAGATAGCTTTCCTGTAGGGAAAAAAAAATATAATGAAAGCAGTAAAGAGACATGAAATAAAATTTTTAGGAAAACTGTCTGCCATCCAGAAGGACTTGGACAAGCTCAAGAATTGGGCTCATAAGAACTTCATGAAGTTCAACAAGGTCAAGTGCAAGGTCCTGCGCATGGGTAATGGCAATCCTCTGTATCAACACAGGCTGGGGGATGGACAGATCAGAGCAGCCCTGCTGGGAAGGACTTGGGGTGCTGGTGGATGAGAGCCTGGACATGACCCAGCCATGAGCACTCACAGCCCAGAAAGCCAAACATGTCCTGGGCTGCATCGAGCAAGGAGAGGAAGGGGATTCTGCCCCTCTCTCTGCCCTTGAGGGACTCCACCTGGAGTGCTGCATCTAACTCTGGGTCCCCAACATAAAAAGGACATGGATCTGTCAGAAAGGGTCCAGAAGAGGCCACCCAGATGATCTCCCCTGTGACGACAGGCTGATACAGGGCAAAGGATAATGGTTTTAAAATGGTTTCTTAAAAAATTTTTAAAAATATTGGGGAGAGGGGGTGTTAATGGTTTTAAAAGAGGGTCGATTTAGATTAAATATACTATAAGAAATAAGTGCATCACAATAAAGGTTATAAAACACTGAAACAAGTTATCCACAGAAGTGGTGGATACCCCATGCCTGGAAATATTCAAGGTCAGGTTGGATGGGGCTCTGAGCAATTTGGTCCAGTGGAAGGTGCCCCTTCCAATCCAAAACATTTTATGATTCTATGATACTACGATTCTGTATTTTGTGTGATAAAGGCAAGAATTTTTTTTAGAAGGGCTTGTATATGAAATGATGAAAATTAGAATGAAGAGAGAAAAACAGGTAAAAACTGAGAACAGATTCTCGTGCAGACAAATTACCATGTACTAACAAGCCAGAAACCAAAATGCCAAAAACAAAATAAAGATGTGGTAGAAAACATGCCCTAAAGCAGAAGACTGAGAGACACGTGATATCTCTTACTAAATCAAAATACAAACAAAAAAAAATGGACAGGCTTCACATTCAAAGTCAGTTAGTCCAGGAACCAAAGAAGAATTTTTAAGCAGAAAATAACATTCATTTTTCCTCAGCTCTGTCAGCTGGTCTGGTCTTCTCCCTTAAAAGCTTGCATTTAAAAATGAAAACAGATGTGATTCTCAAACAAATTACATTTCTTTTATGTCCATCCAAGATGCAGGTCTCAGGAATGTCTGAAACAGCAAATCATCTAAAGAATACCTTCCTGAAACTACAGAAAAAACCCCAGATCTCTGCTAACCCACCCCTCCTTGTGCCACAGAATGGGGTTATTATGCATAAATCTGTTCATGCAAAAGACTACCCTTTCTCCTATTGCTCAGTAGAAACAGTTTAACATTGGATACAAGATAGAAAATCTACAAAAAGGTAGTACTCCTGACTTTTTCAAACCAACTGTCTAAGCATTTAAAGGAATAAAAGGAGGAAAAGAATCAGAACGAACATAAAAGGAACATCCCATTACATCACCACATGATGTTGGACTCTTAAGGCGACGGGATATTACAATTCCCTTTATAAAACCTCTGTAGTGTCACACTGAAATAGCAAAAGGCAGATAGCTATTGCAAGAGTGGATGCTGTTCTGCAATTATGAAAGTACAATCTGGTTTTGGCTTCTTTAGTTTCCAGCTAAAACAAACACCCACTTCCTTATGTGTATTGCTGCCTTGTTCTCAAATATACAAACACTGCAATCCTATGTCTCTTCCTTTTTTTTTTCCTGAAAGGACTGCTAATTTGCAGTCTGGGTTGGTTTTTTTCAGTTTCTTCATGTCACACATTTCACTATTTCTGTATAAGATCTGTATTCTTCCAAACTAGTATTTACCACTTACAATTCCAGGGACCCAAGCAAGTAGGACAGACAAATGTAATGTCTTTCCACATTCTTCCTCCTCTTGATTTTTTCCACCAGGAATGGGTACTTCTTGTTACATTATAACTCTGCATATGCTCTTGGGTGCTTACATGCTATATATATATTTCACAGGAAAACTAGCAGAAACTATAGATTTTCGTAAAATAGTATGTTTTAGGTTTGTAATAAAACTTTCTTCCCAAAACTGATGAGCTAAGAATTAAACCCGTAGAAATGTCCATTTGCATTGGTGTCCTGTTGAGTCAATTTTCTTAGAGATTGCTTGGAAAAATCTTGTCCATCTGTTACATTTTTGTATAGCATAGAAAGTGTTCTTTTTAAGTATTACTTTATATTTTCTTCAATAGAGCGTGTAGTGTCAAACAAATTGTAACAAGTCTTCAAACTGCAGTTGGACCACCAGGATAGTAATGAAGAACTGAAAAGTACCAGGGTCACTGCTTTATTTTCTGTTGTCTTGTCTTGACTTCTTGGCTGATTTCAAGTTTTATATAGTCTGGTTATGGAAAAAATGCAAGGCATGTGCTTACATGTATATTTTTGTGTTTGTGTTCTTATCTCTGTATTTTTATTTAGTGATTCAAATCAAAGAACAATGGTGCCGCAGCATCCCGAACAAACTGTGGAACTGAGGAGCCCTGCAAAGAGGTGACCAGAGAAAGGAAGCTGTATGTTTGCAAGAGCATCTACTGCAGCTGCAAGTTTGTCAACAACTGTGTAAAAATAAAAATAAAACAAGCTACTACTTCCCTTGCACAAGCATGTCTGTGATGGAGATTATAGGAAGAGTTTAAAGACAGAGGAAGATTTAACAGCAAATCACAGCTCGCTTTCCCATCTCCAATAGATGATGCAGCCATTTAATTTCTTCCAAGTCTCTGTCAATTGTGGTGTATTCTGAACCGAGAAGAAATAGCATCCTCCTGGAATAATCACAGCTGGGTGAAGCTTCAGGAATGAAATAGCACAAAAAAGGATTTAGAAATATACAGTGAGCCCAAACACAGAACAGGAAACTCCAGAACACAGCTAGAGGGTTCCTGGCAGCAGGGGAAGTATCTGAAGTCATATTAGAAAAGTGATGTGAAGGAAGCTTTTCTAGGGATCCTGTGGAGCTCACTTATTTTCACAAAGGATTATAAAACAGAAAAAAAAACTGCCCTGAAAGGACAAAATGTGTAAGCAAAGAGGACAGATTTCTTTTAAGCATTTAATTCTATCTGCCTCAGTCCAAATATCTTCTACGTAAAGAGTTATGTCATGGTAGCTTGTTATTTTGTGCTCTAATAACATTAAAGCTTTAGAGATTAGCAATATTTGGTGCTTCTTGGCCCACGTCTTAGAAGTTAGAAGTCATTCCATCTCAAAGGCTTTAGGCAGCACAACATCAAACATACCACATCCCCTCCTTTCCATGAGTCATTTAGAGAAGAGACTGGCTGGGCCAGGCATTCAAAGAAATGTTTCTTTCTAAATGGATATTAAAAGAATTCACAGAGCATGAGATTACAGGACTTGCAAATGAGAACATTTATTCTAGGAAAAAGTCTTAGGAGCTTATCCACTAATGCAAAGATATACAAATGACCATTTCAGATGATACAAGTAGGATTTGGTTAAAAATACTGCCATGCCACCTACAGTCTATCTAATGTAGACATCTACCTTAAGATAAGAGAAATTATGTCCTTTAGAAGGCACCTCAGTAGACTAACTTGGGTTTAGACAGCTTCATTTGGCCAAGTGAATCTCACTTCATCTAGTTTGCTCATGGGTACAAAAATTGCTGCTTCAGGCAAATAGAAAGTTGTTTACTAGAAAAGTTGTGTGGTTTTTTTTCCTCCAGTGCAAAATACATAAACTGGTTTATTCACTGAATGCAGAATTGAAGAAACACTAGATAATGGTGGTTTCTTTCTGATTTTGAGCTTAGCTGTTTTAAAATGTGTATTATAGTGAGAGTTAATAGAGGGTTTTTCATCAAAACCACTTTCTTCTGAAAATACTGTTATCTTAAATGTCTAGGTTTAAAAGACAGGTGTCTGCTAGGGAAGGCAGGAGCCTTCCTTGGAATGGAAAAACTGCAACCCCTCTCCCTCTGAATTATTATAAATTTAAAATCAAGAGGCTCTCAGGCAAAGATATGGGAATAGGAATAACAGTTCTTTACTAATATCTAAAATAAAGCTAACAAATAATAACAACTATTGCATTAACCAACAAACAACCAGAAATCCAGTGGCAGCCTGCCTGGCCTCGGGCACCTTTTCCCTTGGTGCAGTTCCAGTCACAGCCTGCAGGGGCGCTCCGGATGCGATGGTTCCCCCGCGGCTGCAGGGGGCGCTCTGGCGTGAGCCCAGGTAGCACAGGGCAATGGCGGCCGCCGGCGTGGAGAGAGGTGGGGGAGTTTCACAAACCCTCAGGGGCGGGGGTCAGCTGGTGTCCGTGCCAGCAGGATCCTCAGACACAGCGAGCTGGGCAGCAGGAGGTCCCGGCGTGCAGGGGGAGCAGTGTTACTATGTAGCAAAACCTTCGGAGCGGCGCCGGAGGAGCGGGGGAGAGACGGGCTGATGGCAACTCCCGTTTGGGTGGAGGAAAACTCACAGCAGAAAGACCGGCAGCTCCTTGCTGGTTTCTCAGTGGCCGTGGGTTCAGAAGAGCGCAGCTTCACCCGTGCAATTCCGAGGGTCTCGGGCAAAAGAGAGAGCCAAACCCTTCCCCGCCCCTGCCCCTTTTTTTCAGTCCCCAAAATCTCGCGTTTTCCCTGCTCCCACTAGAGAGATCTCCGGCTCCCCGCCCCCTGCCCTCCACCCTCCGCCCTGTTGAGGAGAAAGGCTTTGGCCATGTGCTTTTGTTCTCTTAAGTACTCAGTGATTAACAGCTCATGGGAGAAAAATTCCTGAAGATAAAGAAAAAGAAAGAAAGCCTCCCCCAAAAAAAAAAAAACCAAGATCCAAACTCCGACATTAAATCAAAACATTTTTTTCTTTTGTTTTTTTGGTGCAGATAAATTCTCTATCAAGAATGATTCTATATTTAAATACAAGGGAAAAAAAGCAGCAGCAATATTCCAAATGACTGTAATTCAAAATACAGAGCAAACATTTGTTCCATGCAAGAATTATACAGCCCACATGGAAATTATTGGGTACCATGACACCCTAGTTCTTCTTTGGTAAGAAATTTCCAAAAGTTTGGGGGATTTCTTTAAACCTTAATAAAATAAAATTTTTAAAAAGGTGAAAGAAATGTTTATTGTCTAGTTCCAAATATAACACAGAGAACATTGGCTGTGATAAAATTTAATGAACATCAATTAAATTTAGATTGAGGAGTATTTGCAATTAATTGTTTATAAACAATCCAGAAAGAAAAAATGTTTATCAAAATATTGAGAAAATTAATTTATTTAGAAGTTCAAATAAAATCACAGGCTGCTCATTAACAATTCATGAACATCAAAAAGACTGAATTAATTCTATGAAGGACTTTGTATTAGTTGTTATTATCGCCTTACTTCCCACAGAATGTGATTGTTCTAGAACAATCCTGGTCAAGCAGTTCATTCTAACACCCTCAGCTGCAAGCAATCAAAAATTAGTTTTGGACCCAACCCAAATCCCAACTCAATGTAATAACAAATGCTACCAATCCCTCTGACTTTACCCAGACTCTCAGCATTTCAGAGAATTCAGATGATCCATGACTTATTACAAAAAAAAATTAAATCAAATTAAATTTAAAAACGTGTTTCCTAGCCACATTCATTTATGTTCCAGCAAAATAATTAGTTATTTTATAATTCTTAAAAATTAATTCAACCCAAGTTAGTCACTCTCCAGTAGTAGTCAATAGGAGTTTACTGTGGCTTGTTACAAAAATTCTCTCTCATATGTTCTATTGTTTTTTGGCTTTTTAGTAAAATCCACTTGATGTAGGAGGAGTAGGACAACATGAAGTGCTTACAACAGTGAATTCTAAGAAGTTTGAATCCAGCATCATGTTTAGACACACACTCTTTTAAGCATACACTTTAATATAGACTTATGAAGACACCTTATTGTAGTGTATTCATTCAGTACCTTGTAGAGGGATCATTTAAAGATATCTAGAACTAAATATTGCTTCACTGGGGAAAAGCCCCATCCTTTGAAGTGTTCAGGGCCAGGATGGATGAGGCCTTGAGCAACCTGATCCAGTGGGTAGCACCCTTTCCATGGCAGAGAGGTTGGAACAAGATGATCTTCAAAGTCCCTCCCAACGCAAACCGTTCCATGATTCTATGATTCTAGGATCCAAGGGGACCTTATTACCTCTGTTAATCACCTTTCAAACTCTTTTAAGTCTATCTTGGATCTGCAGTCTAGGACGAACATCCCTTGAGACCCTCTCTCCAAAATTTCAGATACAGTTCTGTGCAGACTCATGTATCACATCCCTCACCCTGCTGTCATATCCATTGACCAGGATCCTGGGATTCAGTGCTTGGGAGAAGGATCTCAGCCCCCTCACTGAAACTTCCTACGTCTTCTCCTGAGCTAAAGCCCAGCATTTCACACTGATTCCAAACAGAGCAACAGCTAATTAAAAAACTTTGTTTCTAGCCCAGTCTTTGTTTCAGAAGCATTCTTTTTTCCAGAATTTAAATTGACTGGCAGTTGTTCAGACCATTTTAACTTTGGGCTATGGGACCTATAATTACAAATTAGAGTTTTCAACTAAAACTCTGCCCCTGCAAGATCTATATTCAGCACCAGCATGTTTCTGATTTAATCATCCTCTCATTTCCCCTTCCCTTCTCCCTTTTCTTTCCTGTAAACAGTCCATGGGTTCACACTAATTATAATGAAAACACATATTTACAATGACTTTGCAGTGCCTCTACAGAGCAGAGCTGTTCACAGCTACTACTTTTCTAGAGTCAGAAAGAAGTAAAGAAGCTGCTTCTGATCCAGACTTCATTGTCACTCAGCTGACCCTAGGAGGTACAACACAGGCTGGCTTCCTTTCCCGGGAGACCATATATGACATCCAAACTCATTGCCTCTGACCTGCAGCAAGAATTATGACTAATCAGCTGCATTCAAGTGATGCAGAGGTTGTGTAGCTGTATCTCAACACAGTAATAGTTCCTGTTTACGTGCACTGATAGCCATTGCTATTTTCACTCCTTTTACTTTGGGAAACACTGAAAAAACAAACACAAAGCCCCAAAAGCTCTAAGCTTTTTGCACAACTCAGTTTCACAAAAGTATTGGCCCCAGAAGTCAGCAAGTAAGCATAAAATATCATTTGAATGGCTAGGAAAAATAATCAGATCTGCCAAGTTAAACTGAAAAAAAGTAGAGTGGCTGTGTCCAACTCCATAAAATAGACTTTGAAGAGATAATGTCTGCATTAAATAAAAAATGAATGGTTGAGCTACTCATATCTTACTCTGGACAAGAGATTGAGGACTAAGACAAACAGATGGATCAGAAGTTTTCATCATAGTTGACTTGCCTATTACCTTGTTGGTAAGATGATCCTGCCAATAGAATCCCTCCTACATCACTTGAAAAGGAGCTTGTTCATTCAGAATATGAGCAGAGGTCTGACAAATCCTACATGCATTCCACCTCTACTGAATGTTTAGGATGACATGCCAAGATCACATACATTAAATCTGGGTGTCAAAGCAAAATATAACATTTTTGCATGTGCTGTACACGCTTAATTTCCCTTGATTTTTTTGAATTGAAGAACAGTGAAAATCAGTTCATTTATTACAGGTGTTAAATATTAACATGGAGCATTTAATATTAGCAATCATTATTAAAAGAAGGAACTTTAATGTCTGTCAGACCCTCTGGCTAGAGAAACTCTAAAGTACCTACCAAAGTCATAGAAAGTTTCCAGTCTTCCAGCAGGCATTTATCATTCTCATGAGATGAGCCTCCCTGAAGCCAGGTGGTCCTTTCCAGAATGAAAAACACAAAAGGAACAATCAAAGTAAGTGACTGTACCCAGCAAACAACCAAGCTACATTTCATAGCTCGTGTGTGCAAATTTCTTCTGTCAGCAAGAAAGATGGTTCTTCCTGCAACCATGTGGGATTTAAACTACCTAGAGCATCCTTGGTCATATTTCTCAGCAGCGAATGTGGTGCATTGCAACTGTACCTCCTGCAGAGACACACATACACACAGAAGAGTCCAGAACTGAGGCTGGTTTTAGTTACCTGTTTCTAAAACAAAAAAATCATGGCCCTGCTCTGCGTCAGAGAAACCAATGGTGAGCAATTCGCTGCTGCAAAGAGCCACCAAGGTCAGTTCAGCAGGAGCCTGCTAACTATAGAAGAGGTGGGAGATTGCATCAGCTCTTACACCTGCCTTCCTCTGTTTTTTCATTGAAGATGGACTGTCCCGTGCAAGTTAGATTATAGAAAACATTTTAATTTTTATCTCTCTGTCTCATTGCATCTATCTATGGATAATTATGGAGAAACTTGCAGTAGATAAGACAAATCAAAGGGCTTCCATACAGTAGTGCAGAACATATGCAGAAGACCTTATTCTCTCATGAAGATCCAAGTGGAAGTCACCACCCTGTGCTAAGCTTTCTAGTTCTCCTATGGTATTCCTTGATTTTTAAATCTTTTACTAACTCCACTAATCCCTTCTTTGTTTCAGTTTCCTTGAAGTCCTCTTTGCACCATCTGAAGTTAAATGACATTTCCTCAAAGGAACAATGACATGACAAACATTTCTTCTAATTTATACACAGACACTAGTAATGTGCCATAAGAGAAAAGCCCATTACTCTCACCTCTCTTTCACCTTAGGGATGAAATATAGGTTGACATGTAGCACTCTGGGGAGTGACTCTTTTAAATATACAGAAAATAATAAATTTAGTTAAAGAAACAGGGTATAATAGCCATTTATTACATGAAATACTTTCTTTGCTTTGATGTATAGTCAGGTCTTTCCAGTTTTGGAAATGTCAACAGTGCAATCCAAAGGTGCAGCACTCATTAGCTATGAGATGGAATTCAGCAATGCAGTATCAAAGAAAAATGAAACAAGAGCAAGAAAAAAGCCAACTTCGAAGACATAAAAAAAGAAAGTGAAAAAAAAAATCAATGCAGATTTGCTCAAGAAATTGAAAGTTATTGCTGAAATGTTGTTGCACTAAAAAGGCCTCTTCACACCCATCTTCTCACTTTGTCATTTAGTAAACATAATAAATGTTGTCTGTCCTACTCAGGGTACATAAAGGTCCATCCTCTTTTTCATTTCTTTTTTTTCCTGTTGATGCTCAGAAATTTTCACAAGCAAGGAGCTAAGGGTTTTGGAGTGGGAGAGGTTTTGAAAAAGGAAAAATGCATGAGGAGCAAAAAGATAAGTTCAGAGTAATAGGTTAGGCATGCTTCATATAATTTCATTAACCAACACTGAAAAGTCAGAAAACCAGAAGAATCAACAATAAAGAACATCAAAATGTCAAGGAATGCATACATTTTCAGCTTTTTCATTAAAGACCCTTAATTTTCCAAGAGTTCCAGGGGGAAAAGCATGCCAAGAAAGATTGCCATGTGAAAAACAAAAGATTTATATATACATAAAGAGTAAAATCTGTGTGGGGAATGTCTAAATGAACAGCAGACATAACGTGACACTGGAGAAAAGAAGAATATTAAAGAAAAAACCAAACAGATTTGGGTTATTCCAGAAACAGTAAAAAGGAGACAGATAGTAACAATAACTGCTCTGCTCTTGTAAGTGGCTCAGAGCCCCTGGCTGTTCTGATCCATCCACTCAGACCTCCAGCAAGGACCTTATAGCCCCTATTAACTTTTCAGAATTTGTTCCTCATAAATAAAATACAGAAAAAGAGACTACAGAAAAATTAGGCAATTGATTCAGCAGAAAAAAATAAAAACATAGCCTAAAAGGAGTGGTCCAAACCCAAGAAATCTATAAACATCATGAAAGTTTTGGAAAAAATATTATATTAGGCTCCCAGATAAAATATGTGCCATAATTCAAAAGGAAAACAAAGCAATCTAATAACACTCTGCATGGCTCAATGGGAAAGTTAAGGAGGCTGTCACTGGGAAAAGGTCAACAGTTAAAAAATTGAAAGCTTGCTCAAATAAGAGGAACAGGTCAAAAGGAAAACAGGTAATTTGAAGGGTTAGGACTGCAGAGCGTGCACAGGGTGGCTTTTTTTACTGATGGTCACATATTCATTAAATACTTCAAGAGAAGGATGCAGGTGAGTTAATCAGTGGAACTGCTTGATGACCAAAGTGTGAAAAAGGGATTCAGGGAACATAACTCCACAGTGAAAAAGCTCACTGAACTTTTGCCATCAGCCCTTCCCATCCTGTGCAGGGGAAATACCTTCAAATCTAACTTTTTCTGTAGTCAATAGGTCAGAGAGGCTTGACAGGATACAGACAAATACATGGGATGTTTTAAACCCCACAGGCAACGAAGACATCACCAGGACCGGAAGGCATTTACTTGAGAGAACTGAAGAAACTGTGAAATTGTAGAGCCACAGCTGGTACATGTCAAATATGGCACAGCTAGGATCCCCTGTGCCAGAGGAGTGATGGAGTGCCAAGGTGATTTGTCCACAGTACAGGGTCAGGCAGGGTCTCATAAGCACAGACTGCCAAGTCTGACCTCCAGCCTTAGCATGACAGGAGAGTCTGTAACACAGTGAAAGGTCACAGAACCAAGACAGCCTGTTGAGAAAGGCTCAGCACAGCACCTGTGAAGGGAATTCCTGCCTTGTCTAGGCTGATCCAATGAACATCCTAGGTTTGGTTCCCCAAGAAGATTTTGGGAAGGTTCTTTCCAGAAAGACCATCAAAAGACACAATGATAATAGGTTGAAAGAAAAGCCCTTTTATGGATGGGAAACTGTCTAAAGAATGGAAACCAGAAGGCAGGGGTCAATAGTCATTTCGCAGAGTGGAGAAAAAGGATCAACTATGGGACCAAAAAGCAACATCCATCATCAGAAAGGGCTCTGAGAACAAAACACAAAACTTTATGCTGCCATTGATGAAAACTTGGCACACCCACATCTTGATTAGTGTTCATTATCCTTATCTCCACACTTCCAGAAGGTCATTGCACAGATAGACAAGATACAGAGAAGAAAAGTATGATAAGGACAGAGCTGCAGTAGCTGGAAAGATTAAAAATATCTCTGTTTTACAGATTGGAGAGAATACTCAGTAAGAGTCTGATTGAACTTCAAAAGATTATGAAGTCAGTAGATTACCAGGATGCAGAATTATTGTTCAACAGATCCCACAGTGTTAGAACTATCTGGAACACTTCAGAACTAGCTTCAGGACACTGAAGCTCATAGGAGCTTAGTCTAAAACGGTTGAAAGGATTTAGCTTTTCATAGCCAGTGAAGTTGTTCCCATGAGAAGTTATGGAAAGAGACAGGACCAACAGATTCAGAAAGAGATTGTCCATAGGTAACAAATCCACAACCAGATATGCTACTGACTGCAGCTGGGCACGCTGGGGAATACAGGGGGAGGGAAAGCCTACTGCAGGTGGCAGATGGGCTCCCACTCACAGTCTCACTTTCTGCACTGTCAGAGGCCTGTCCTATGCGGGCCACTGGTCTAACCCAGAAAGATATTTCATTTTTTCTCAAGAGATGGAATAATGTGACATAAGCCCTGCCCTGAGGACATCTCTATAGCAATGCTTTATTTATTATTTTCTTCTTCTCTTCTGATATCATCCATCAGTCTGGTCTAAAGCATCAGTACAACCGATGTGTCAAAGCAACAGCCTAGACCTTGATAGATGCTTTATCAGAGTGGAAGCTTTCTTGCCATTTCCTAACTCTCCCAGGTTTAGTCCCACATCTATTATTCTGAATAGACAGGATGTTTCTGGGAGAAATGAAAATATACAGAAGATCATAGAATAAAGACACCTTTTTTTCCTGTTTTATTCTTGCATTTCATTCCTCTGTGTTTCATAGGCTACCCATGGGGTTGATACAAAAACACTGAAATGAGGGAAGAAATTTTCCAGAGTTTCACTGGTTGGTTGTTGTGTCATGGGTTTTTTTTTCCAGCTTGTCTTGACTCCCAGTATAGCTACAATACAGATGAAAATAGCAGACTACCTTCAGGGTAATGCGGGATTCTTGCCATTTCCTTCTAGTGTCTGCCGTGCCTCCTGATGTTCACCCTCAATTTTCAGAAGGTCCAGGGTCCCCTACCACCTTGGCTTTACTTGATGCATAAGCAACGTGGGACAGAAAATGTCTGATTTTCTGTGTGAAAGTCATACTAATGTTTATGACTTTCTATGTCTCAGCTAGGGAAGATGGAAAAACTTCCAGACAGTGAGGACCTAGACACGCACTCAGACACATGCACACTCTGATCAAAATGGAAATTAAAAAGTTCTGCTTTGAAAAACTTAGAAATATGGGTACATTTACTTGCCTTGCAATCTATGTTTGAAAAATGCTTGCATGAATGTATGAAGAGTTGGCAGAGCACAGTATCACGTGTTGACCTATTTCAAACACTATCAATTTGAACTAGCTGTTACACACAGTGGCCTTATTTCTGTTGGTCTGCAGTAGAATATTGGCTTCACTGTACAATTTGCTTAATTTTCAGTAACTCTGATTTCCTTCCTGCTTTATATACCTGGCCAGTGGAAGCAAGACAAAACGTGACAACTCAAATACTCCAATTTAGCAAGATGCATTTTGCTAAATCATCCCTATGCATCAGGACCACTTCTATTTGTGTCTAGCAACATCTGGCAAACAAGCACTGATATATTATAATGTTTATCATGCCAGATGGCAATATGTCTTCAATGTCACCTGCAGGATGAAATAAAACCTTTGTTATCACAGTTTCCTACCCACCCACTCACTTCCTCCTTTTCCCTCTCTCCCCCTCAGTCATCATAAGAGAGCTCAATTCTCTGCTGACAGAGCATCTGTGGTTAAATATTAAAATAAATGTAGGAAATGGCAACAGGTTACTACATAAACCTAATTGCTCAAAGGTATAGAGCATTTAATTAACTATGAATTTTATAGTAATTCAATGACCTACCATTTTCACTATAAACACCACAATTTCTGCACAATTAAAAATTACTCATGAACTATCATTCTGGACATGTTAATTGTGTACTGCAAGGCAAAAAACATCCAAGGTCATGCCTATTTGAATGCATGCTCATGAAGTCAAAAGGAAGCATTTCCAGCTGCATCTGTGGAATATCAAGTGCTTTCTTCTTCCACTTGGGATTCTCCATATGCTACCTCCTTGTACAAGGGCAGTTTGAAGTCATTATAATCTTCTATTAATGGGGTTTACCTATCAGTCTGTTTTCTGGGAGCACTCCTTGTGATGGATTTAACCTGGGGCTGCAAAATAGTTTCGTGGGGGAAAAAAAGAGTCATTGTTTTGGCTTGTTCATCAGAAAGGTTTTTTTTCGCTGAATATTCTGTTATACTTTATCAACAAAATCTTTGCTATCGTCAAGAAGAGTGTGACTTATTTTCTACATTTTAGACCAGTCAGAATGAATGCTTCTATAGATCAAACATGTATTTTAAATGTAAAGGATATCTATTTTCAAAAAAACAGTATTGTAAACCATCAAACTTTGTAAGTATCGCAGTTTTTCATTTATTATGTGTTCACTTTCCAGGAAAAATGAATACACTCTGTTTCACTGGAAGTTCCTTGTTAGCAAGCAAATCAAGATACCTACCATTTATCAAAGGATTTGGTTTTCACATAAAAAATGCAAAAATAAAACAACCACCCTTTTTAAGGTGTATATTTATTAGCATTAATAGATGAAGAGGAATTTTAGCAACAAAGTTATCTTTGAATACTTTTCCAAAGGCCTGAAATAACAGCACAAAAATGATGAAGTGCTCATGCTTCCTCTGGCATTTCTATTTAAGGCCTGTGGTCATTGGCCTGCATGACAGAGGACCAAAGAATTGCTCAATTGTGTATTTGGTCCCCTAATTACTGTTTAATTTCTCTTCCATTCCCACAAAATGAGTGTTAAAAATTAAAATGAAGTAGCAATTTGGGGGCCAAATGCCCAATTGTGCAATTCTTGACAGTGCCGCTATTTAATAGTGGTGGCAAATTACGCATGACATCCAAGCAAATGAACCCTTCCTTAGATCATCTGGAGAAGGCCTTATGGCCACCAACCATTTGGAAATCAATGCAAGTCTTGCCTTTGATTTTAGAGGTACGGAGTTAGACTTTGCTTCACAAAAGGAAAGATGGAGTGTTTGTGAAGAGATGTGTTTCCTACTTAGCTCAGTACCTGAATTGACATATGTAAGTCTAAAACGAAGGATTTAAACAAAATAAAGTCAAATGTCTTGGGATCTTTATACCTACCACTAAAAATAAAAGCAGGGCTCAGGAAACGTGAAAATTGGTTCCTATTTATAAAGGTGTCTACCTTCAACTGTGTATTGTCCAGTTTTGAATATCTAAGCCTGACAGTCTGACTTACTTTCCCAAGTTTAGAGCTACATCAAATTTAGCTTCAGATGATGGAAGAAATTAGCTGCTCCTGGTAACCCCATAAGTGTGCAGGTAAGAAATAGGATCAACTTTATCTTTCTAAGAATCTATTTAGAGTAAATACATTTTGTTTTCTTATAACATGCTGAAGATGCATATATTAAACTGAAGCGGTAAAAGATTTAATGGAAGTACTATTTCAACTGTATGATCCTTCTGAGTCTGTCTGTGCCCAGAAGACAGAGTAAAGGACCATGACCTTCTGTACAAATACAGAAAATAGATTTGGTCCCCACTAGAAAGGCTCAAAAGACTATTAAGATCAGATTTGCAGAGCACAAGAAAGAAAAGAAAAAGGAAAAAAAGGAGTTATTTTGGCCCAAATACTTCTGACTCAAAGCAGGTAAAGCGGAGGAAGGAAGCCTCTGAATGCGGTTCCCCTTGCTCTACAGAGATGCTGAGGATTCATTTCCTCTCATCTTAGCTGGTCACACTCTGGGCATCTCAATCTAATGTTTTTATATGCTCAAATGGGTTGTCTGGTAGAGGCATTGGCCTCTGAGCATCACATAGGTGCCATGGTGTTGGGTTGGATCCCTCTTTTTCCATCAGTGACCGTCCAGAGAGAGGTCTTCTTCCCAAGGTCACAGACTCTGCTTTAATGCTACAGGGAGCTGAACTTGCCTCACAGAAGCAAAGGGGAGATGTGTGCAGAGAATGCAGAGACACTCCCTTTACACCACCCAGACAGTGACGGCCAAGCTGCAGCAGCCCCGAGCTCTGTTCAGCAGGGTTAGGCTCTCACCCTGTTCCAGGATATGGTGTCATGGGCTGCTCTGAGGGCAAGGCAGGTACACCTCGAGTCCAGTAAGTCTCTGTGGGATCATTCTTTGCCTTACACAGCGTGTCAAAGCTCACGGAAAGCAATTTCTCTTTCAGTGCCTCCTTTTCAGCTGAGAAGTGTTTGAAGGGAAGCACTTGCCCCTTGAGTGCTCAAGTGTGTACTTTGTATTGCCAAGAAAGGGCACTCCAATAGCTCTTCTGGGAAAGCACACCATATTTCACATCACCCTGTGCACTTTCAAGGGGCTTTGAAGAAATGGGCTTGTTCTGGGACATCTATGAAATATAATTAGGAAGAAAAATAAAGAAGCTTTCTTCTCTTTCAGGCTGAGATAACCCACAGTGAGAAAAATAAGTCTTGCTTTTTCCGTGCCTGAAGTGCTCCAACCTCTGAGAGGTCATCTTTGCGACAGAAGTGTTTTAATTTCCTAACTTATAGAGCAAGCATTTATGATATTCTGGGAGCCAGTGTAGATTTTGTGCAGTTAATTTCTGAGCAAGGAAAATAGCAGTGGTCTCTATCCACAGACCAGCAGCCATACTCCTCTGTGTGACCATCAGGGCTGGTATCTGCAGGAAAAGTCGTGGCTACAGCTGGTACCATGGTGGTTATGCTGTTGTTCAGTGCAAGGGGTGGGGGTGATGTACTCAGGCCAGAAATGTCTGTTGTCTCCTGGTTATCTCTAGTGCAAACCACATGTAGAGTGAAATGAAGATACGTATTAATAGGGACAATATTGGCTTCTATTTTTAATTTAGGCAGTGTTGAAAGAAATTAGGTCTTTTCATGGTGTTTTGCTTTTTTTTTTTCCCCAGTGTGAGCTGTAGAATGAAAACCAGGAATGTTTTGAACCACCGTAAACAAAATCAATTGCAAGTAATGACATTTAATACTCTCTATTACTTTTTTCTCTAGTTATGTGTTTATAAACACACAGAGGTCCATGGGAAAAAAGTTCTGAGCACTTTGGCTGTTGCCAGGCTGTTTTCTGTATTTGTACAGATCACACACAAAGGACATATCAGGTCTCTGCTGGCTGATGCCCTGCACAAGGGTATCTGCACCCCAGCCATAAGGAGAAACAACAATACCAAGGTGCCATGCAAGGGCAAAACAACAAGCCTCATGTGATCATTTTCTTATGTTTATGGCTAGCTGCTCTGTCTCCCTTCAGACATTTTTCATTGTGTGCAGAGTCCTCTTGCTCTTGAACTTCTCCAGAAAACCTGGAGAAGTTTTCTTTGACGAAGCTTTGTATTTGTTACTTTTTGTCTGAACTCTCCCTAAATTTCTGTGTTGTCTTTGCAACATAGCATTTGTAATAGACTGCTGTATTCCAATTATAATCCTAGCAGTGCTACATAGAGAAAAAAAATTTTCTTGCCTTATATGCACATAACCATCTTCCTTGTTCATCTTGTCACTGGCATGAATGCAAAATCTCAAATCTATTGTGACATTTCCTCAGCTCAAATAAAAATGTAATTACTTTTCTTAAGGAGTTTTAACCCTGCAATATCGAAACTCCGGGATTTCCTGAAATTGAGAAGTTGTGACCCAACATGTTCCAGCATGGATCAGACTGACAGCTCTCACCCTCCTGCATCACAGGGCTCTCTCTCCCCACTGCAGAGCTCGGGGGGAACCCTGGCTGGGAAAGAAAAAGGCAGAAGAGGAAAACTTTCCTCAGGCAGCCTGGAGGGTGGGATAGACAGAAGACCACATGTGAGAGGTTCAGCACAGATACAGGTATCAGAAATAATCTTTTCCATTATGCAGTATGGCATATATCACTTAAAATGAAGCAGACAGTACATTTAAGGAGGAAAGGGAAGAGGGACTATGTAACTTTTGAGCTGGTCCCAAAGAGACTGGATTGCTCTGTTCCAAGGAGAGAAACAGGTGGGGTAAGAGGAACATGGAAATCACTTACACAGAAGCCTGTCTTGGCCTGGAGTGAGATTTCTCCTCTCATCTGCAGTATATATGTAGTCAACTAGCCTAACTTTAAACTGCTAAATGGAAATCACAAGGATTTCACCCCATCAGTTGAAAGCATCCACTTGCAGGAATACCTATGTTCTCATCAACCAAAGATCCTGGAGACACAGGACTTCCATAAGAGCCCAGCAAAGCACCTCACTAAAGCTAGCGATGGTATTACAAAAAGCATGTCTAGGCCAACGTGTGTTGGTATTACTGAGCCCCTTGCTGTGGACATCAGCAAGAGTAGGCTCTGCAAATTAAAGTCACACAAGGCAAATGTAGTGTTTACACATTTGTTTCACAGGGCTTGGTTCTAATCTCATTAGTATAAATCAGTAGCAAGCTTATTTATGTCATTACAGTCATATCAAGCAAATCAAGGTGCTCGGGCCCTGTTTCACCTCCTCTTACTAATATTCTGCCAGGATTATTGATAATGCTGGTGCACAAGCAAGGAAACTATGAAAAATATTCATTTCAAGCTCCACTGCAAGCAGAGTAAAATAATCAATATACACTTACAAACAAGAAAGAAAAGAACTTTGCTTTGGAACAAAGCTAGACTTACAAGTAAAATGTAGTGGGAATAATTGGAAGAAAATAATAAGTATGCAATTAAAATAACCTGTTGAAAGGAACATTATTCTCCAGATAAAATCCATACCTAGTTTGCTTCTATTTTTTTATTTGCGTGCTTCCTTTTTCATTTAGCTTGCTTTTTCTTTTTTTTTTCTTTTTTACTTTTTCCTTCCATTAAGTGCAATTTTTGTCAGTTTGGTTCTGTCTGAAGTCACTTTCATTTCCATATTCTTTGCTGTTGGAACACTGCTCACCGGCTTTGCCTCAGATATCTTTTTAGATGAACAAGAACCTGAGTTGAATGAGTAAGCATTTTGTGCTTTTCCATCCTTTCAGTTTGCACAAAGATATATATATTTTGCTTTTTTTTCCTCTAGGTATCACCAAAATTAGCTTTGATTTCAATCAAAAGGGAAAGTTCTACCAGAAAAACAATAACAAAACTAACTCCTTTGGAAAAAAATCAGACATACTATTTAGTATCAAGTTTGGTTTTATTTAATTGCTTAATACTGTTTTCAGAAATTTCTTTAGAACATACCCTTATATCATCTAAAAACCTAAGTTGTAGGTTTCTCTTAGATAGACCATAAAATGCAGATTAATTTTGTGATTGGATGCTCAGCTGGAGTTATTCTTTACTTACCACAGAAAAGCAGATGTTTCATATCCTCTGGGTAACTGTAGACCATAAAAAGTCATAGAAAATTTTCTCCTTTTTTCAAAAAAACCCCAAACTAACTAGATAATGGTTTAATGGTTTCCATTCTTAACACAGGCTCATTCACCAAGAACACTGAAATATGACAATCCTATATGAATTTGAAGCACATAACTAGAACAAGCCTCAATAGCAGAATCTTATTGCTTAATGCTTTATTTTCTCTACCCCTATGAGCTGTAAATATTTGTTTCTGTACAATTCAAACATATTACTCAGTCACTAATGAGAATGCACTATTGACTGTCAGCAGGAGAAAAGCACTACACTGGGAATGTCCCAAATATTAACTGAAATTCAGACAGCTGCATAACAATATTTTGTTTGAGCAGGGATGTATGGAAAGGTTCCTTTCTATAACCTTGACTGAGAACTTTATAGGAAGAGTGCAGGTTGTTCTGTGGTATGCTTATGAACATGATATCAAGGAGTAGTGGTTTAAACAAGGTGTAATGGCTTCAAGCTGAAAGAAAGTAGGTATATAGTAGACATTAGGAAGAAATTTCTTACTCTGAGGATGGTGAAGCACTGGAACAGGCTGCCCAGAAAATCTCTGGCTGCCCCATCCCTGGAAGGGTTCAAGATCAGCTTGGATGGGGCTTTGAGCAACCTGGTCTACCAGGTGTCCCTTCCCATGGCAAGGGCATTGGAAGATCTTTAAGGTCCCTTCCAATACAAACCTTCCCATCACTCTATGATTCTATGATTTTTCTGCCATCATATACCAGTTACTTGAACCACCCATGGAAGAGAAGCCAGGTGACTCTCATTTCTTATCACAGAAACATTTGTCTTGGAGAGAGAACAAATCATTGTGGACAGTTATGGCAGAACACTCTATGCAGCAAGCTCACAGCCTGTAGCCCAGGCTTTGTTCTTGATCTCTCTCCTGAATTAACACTCCCCATTCCTACTGCAGGGGACATTAACAGCTAGAGTCAAAAAGCAGGGTCCCATTAGGCTGCACAACAGGCAGGGCAGCAGCAAGGAGAAGCCCCTTCCCATACAGAAACAGCTGAATGGGCGGGTGGCCAGATACAGCAGGGAAATGAGACAGCAGGTGGAAAGACAAGATAGGAAAGGAAATTAATGGGGAGAAAAATCTTGTTTCACGTGCTGGACCAAAGCCTCTGTGCATCATCTGGCACTGTCCCACTCAGCCTCCAGGCGTCTGTTGCACTGTTAGTGATAGAGGCTCCTGGTGCTCTGAGCTCTTGGACAGCCCTGAATAAATCCACAGGGCTGCACCCTGTCTCTTCCAGTAATGCTGTGTGGCTGGGAGATTTCCTGACACAGACACCAACCATTTCATCATCATACGTGGGAGGAGGGATGACCAGAGATACACAGCTTGGGCAGGGAGGACAAAATGTTGTGTTAGAAGTTAAGGAAGTGGAAGCTTTTGCTCATCAATTTTTGCTCATTATCTCAATGAAAAATGGGCTTGAATACTATTAGTCATGAAAAGCTTAAACTACCCCACCAAAGCAAAGGCAGTTAAACCTACCATACATCAATTAGATATTGATACAGGTAGTGCTTTTTCTTGCCCTTAGCCAAAGATCTCAAAGCACTCAACAAAGCTGGTTCTGCATTATTTCTCTTGAGTTGCAGGTTGGTTCTCTTTGGTTCTTGGGGTTCTCCTTAGTGTCTGCAAGGCCCCATGCCCTAAACCCTGTCCAGGTTCAGAGCTTCATTCTTTTATACCTTTCTGGAAGAAACAAACAGCCGGATGACAGCTCTGACTCCAAAAGCTTTCAAGTTCAAGCTAAAGCCTGGCAACTGGCAGCATGCCACTCCCTGTGCAGGCTCTCTATTGATTACTAGAGGGGCTCTGCAGAGACAGCAGTTTTCTTCTCCACAAGGGCAAAAGTCAGAGCCAATTTGAGCAGCAGCTGATGGTGAAACAGGAATCAGAGTGGAAGTGAGGGAAAACTAAAGTCACAGCAATAAGGCTGTGTAGACGTGCACTGAAACTTAGTCTGGTCAGGTGTTTCATGCCAGTGGAGAGGTTGAGTGACATGCCTTACTCCATACAGCCCTAGCAAGGTCAAAAGCTGCGCCTAGATCCTTTTTTCTTTTCCATTAACACCCTCAACACTGGGTATCACTGACTACTAGAGCATTAGCAGTGTGGTGAAGCAGTGCATTTTTGTCATTTGTGCTAATATATTTACTCTCTTACAACTTGCCAGGGTTTGTGACTAACAGCATCAAATACAAATCAGCAAGTATTGTATTTCAGAACCTGTTTCCCTAGAACCTTACAACAATGCTAAACAGATCCTTAAGCCACAGCACATCTCTCTTTTCTTCTTTGATTCCTTTTATTTCCTTCAGCAAAACCCTTTTTGAAGCAGTGAAGAATTCCACACAAGGCAATGAAGATTCAATATACATTGCTTAAGGAGAATTATCTCCCTATAAATTGATTTCAAAAAAAGATCTTGGCATTTTGACCAAAACCACATATCTTAAATTATCTTGTATCCCTTCAAACACACAGTCCTAAGCCCTTTTTTGTCCATACTAGAAAGACAGTCATACTTTGGCACAATTTAAAAGGTTTTTGAGAATGATGATGATTTAAAAAAAAGTATTCCCCAAGCAGGCTGTGGACTTGAGCAGAAACAGCCGCAGAGTCCTGCGGGGACTTCACAATACAGAATTGATTTAGCAGGGAAGTGTGTAGATTGAACAGTGATGGATGCTGTAGAAAACTGTGTGATATAGAAGATAGATGGTCATTTGAAAAAGATCAAGGAAAAACACACTGAAAACCAGGAGAGCCTCCAGCTTTGCTCAAATTATGATCAGTATCAGGCCCAGTAAGGCCTCAGAGACAAAGTGCATGGATAAAGCCATGTTGTGCAGTGTCCTTTTCTTGAGAAGGGCTGCCCCAGTGCAAAAAGCTGCTGCTGCGTTAGATGTCATAAGACACCAACAAAGCTGTATGAAAACTCCTCCTACACAACATAGGGACATGCACATGGGATGTTGACTCACTGAAATACTGATATTGCTGATGCCAGATAGAGGGAAAATAAGCATCTAACATCCCCTGGCTTCCCCTGGGCAGGGGCTCAGCCCCCAGTTGTGATCCCAGCTCCCTTTCCTGCCTGGACTGGAGCAGGTGCTGAGTGCAATGTGCTGCATGAATGGGCACCATGGGGCCAGGGGTCTTATCTTGAAAAGGATGACCAGCATGCGAGAGGAAGAAGCAGAGTGTGCCCTGCACTGCTTGTCACCTGGAGCTCATTAAATACATCTCTTACTGCTGTCTCTTTTTTTGCAGGAGAATTGTTTGTTTGTGGTGACTAAAGATGAAGGCTATCCATCAGTCTTACTCTTAGGAAGCACTTCAGGCTCTTTTATGTTCTGCAAGCAGAAGATGGAGTGATGGAAATACGTCTGCAAATATTCCCTGTCCTCTCAAGAAAACATATCCCAAGAAAAAAAATTTGTAAAAAATCAACCACGCTGTTTTGATAAATTCCTACAAGCTATATAAAACCCCACTCCACTGTAAACACCAGAGAATGCAATTTTTGCAAAGACACTAACAGGAAACATGTACATTTGTGCTTGCAAATGTAAGTTAAATTCCAAGGGCTCATTTTGAGACTACTTCCAATTCTTCATTTTGCAAATGCTGTTAATACCTTCAATGCCTCATTAGCATATCCTGTATGCTCTTTAAATTATACAGAAGCTGCTATCAAAAACCTGCTAAGGGAGACTCCAGAGAACCCCGACACACAAAAAAAAATTATGTTTAATATCTACATTTTAACATTAGTCAGAGCCTACACAGATCAAAGATATACTCTGGAGCAGCATGATTATAAGCCTGCACTAGTGAAAAATAGGAACCAAATGAAAGGGCAGGACCCTGAGCATCTGCATATCTGTAGACTAAATACACTCATAAAAGAAAATGCTTTGGGAGATACTAATGATCTGTACACTACAGCCGTATGAGAAGAGATGGGACAAAAGACTGGCACTGGAATCCTAAAATTATAGCAATAAAATTAACAGTTTTCTTCCTCAAAGTTTCTACTGCTTTCCATCTCATTCTTCATAAGAGAAAAATTCTCTATTTATTATAATATTTAAATGAAGAAGCCTCAAACATAGATAAGCGAAAGACTTTGCCCCTGAAAAGTTCTTACAAGTGTGAAATTTGTAATATGAAACTTTGAAATTCAATATATTTCTGTAAAACCTTTAGAAAACATTGTGTGGACAAACAGGCATCTTTCAGAACATCTGAGCAAAAATAGAGCTGGTTTTGAAGGGGTTGAAAATGTTTTCCTGCAGTTCTTTGCATTTTCAAACCACGGGAGGGGTTGAAAATAATGTCAACGTAAAAGAACTCATGAAAGAAGGTGAATTGTTTTTTTCAACAGATTCATAAAATACGCTTTCAGTCTTGGGGCAATGCATCTTCAGGAGTTTAATTCAATGACCATGTTACTTGGCTCATTTGCTGATTGCCAATTTTGCTGATTATTTCTTGATCTGAATAACTCCCCTTAGGAAAAAAAAAAAAAAAGGTAGCAGACTCATTTATCTGCCCTGACTCTACTAAACAATTGACTGATTTCAATCCCCTCATTTGAATTTCCAAATACAGAAAAGCCTCTAAATGCCAATATATTCCTTTCTACACTCATATGTCAGAATATGCAAGAAAAGTTCGCTAACATTTTTCATTCCCATGAAGTGCAGAGTTTTACAGGTTGTGAACAAAGATCATTTTGTCTTCTCATAAAGCAGTTTTATGTGAGGAAATACAGCAGCAATTCTCTTCTATTTCAGAATTAAGGAGTGGGAATCTTAATTAGACATAGGGATAATATCAGCTAGTTACATAGAACAGAATAAAATGCATAAAGGGTATGAAATCTCATGCTTCAGGACATTAGTCAAGCAGTAATGGATGGGTAAGCAGTGAAACACCCCTGGGGAGTCGGCAATTTTTCCATTTCCCCCTTCATTTATCGCCTTTGAAAGCTAACTCATCTGAACAGGTGTAAATGAGTCCAGTGGGTCTAATGAGACATATGAAAAAGAGGATGGGAGTTACAGCGAAGATCACTAGTTTGGAAACGAAGCCTCGTGAGAAGAAATAGCTGAATAATGCATTAGCTTGCCTGATAGCCACCCCTGCTACTTTTAGCCCTGCTCCTCGCCCCACATTTCGTCACTGATTACCGAGGTGAAGCAATTAGGCATGTCGATTCTCAACTACCCATAACCTATTGCTGGCTCCCCAGCAGGGATGAGCCTATTATGTACATATGAATGCAGCAGCTTCCCCATTTGTACGGACCAGTACATTTTTAGGATCAATTTAGCTCACCGTTATAATGTGCAAAAGAGATGTAATGTGTCTTCTTACTAAACCAAACAATATCTTTCAGTGAATTTTTTGTCTTCGTCCCAGCATGTTCTCTTTCCCTGGAGGAAACACAATGTCTTATATGAGTTTGGGCGTCAGTTATGGCTTGCCTTCAGTGATGGTTGTTTCTATGCAGAGATGACTCTTCCTGCAAAATGCTAATGACAAGGCACAGATTGGAACCTCAGTAAAACTAAACGAACTGAGCCCTACAATCCCCACCAGCAATTGATTTTGGCTACTAATTTGTGGCAAAAACTACCAGCATCCAGTCTCTCCTAGTGTTTTACAGGAAGATAGCTGTAAATCCTGTGGAAAACCCTCTCTCTGCACTGAAGACAAAGCTTATGTGCATACACTGAGCTGCCAATAAATTCAATGCAAGTTGTCCATAAGCCAGATTCTCAGCTGGTGTGGACTGGCACAGCTCCACGCATGTCAATTACCAGCAATATGATGTCTGTCTCTGCTGCTGGTAGGCCATGTGCTAATTTTCAGCAGGAGAGGACGCATCACTCTGGATGGCTCTTGCTGGGCTGCCGCACAGCACAGTGAATGAAGTGTTTGCATGGTTTGATGGTCACCCCATTTCAGCCAGGACTGCAGTGACTAGGGCTTTGACCCAGACTTGGGTTCCAGCTCTGCAAGAGGGGATCAAAATGTCTCCTTGGTCGCATTAATTGGCCCCTTAAAATGGGTGATGGGGTGAGGAGCTGCCAGCCTCTCTCGTGCCTGTTGCAGTGTCATATTTAGAGTCAGGAAAAGCGGGGCTGTGAGTAGCCCTGTGGCCTGCCTGGTGCGCATAAAGTGCAAGCAGGAATATGAACATTCTGGGAACTCACAACAATTATTTATCAGATAATGCACACAGCAGACAGCAAGGGATAACAGGCTACTAGGCTCAGCAGGAGCACACTTGCTGTCTATGACAGAGGCACCCTGTGAGTGTCTATTGTCAGTCAGATGGGAAAGTGTCAACTTCCTTGTTGGAAATGGCTGAACTTTGACCTTCCTGAATTGCTTTCATTTCTTGGAGTTTTGTGCCATCACATGTCAGTAGTTTTCTCCTGAGGACTTATTTCTCCTTCTGCCTGTGTTTTAAATTTTCTTATTTTGCATGGCTTTGGCTTATGTTGCCTTAGAGCTTGACAGCTGCTCTTTTCATTGGAGCTAAGCTGAAATCAGAGAGCTTGGTTTCAAAATCCAAGCTGTGGGTCACAGGCAGCTAAACCCCTGGGCTGCATGCTCCATTGCCATCTCCAGCAGTGCAGTCCCACTCCTCCCTTCACACCAGCTCTAGCCCGTCAGCAGCTGAGCAGCAGACCTGGAGACAGGATCACATCCAGGCACGAGCAATTATTTTTTTTCTTCCCCATGGATGCAGCTTGCAGCCAGGCCATATTCCTGGCTTCACAAGGGTTAGCAGCAGCACTAAGGAGGGAAACAGAACAGCTATCCGAGGAAAAGGTGGGAGGATAGTAATCTTGTAGCTTTAATCAGAAAGATGACCTGACTCTACCAATTATGAAACTACAATTTGAGTACAACCCACTCAGAAAGCCTAGTAGCAATTTAAGGAAATATCCATAGGAGATGTGAGTCTTCCTTCCCCAAGGCAAGGCAGGGAAATGAACTCCAGTCTTCCTGTCCTGAGAAAGCTCCCTTGCTATTAAAGGACTGATTAAAAGGGATACATTTCGCTTTCTTTCTATATTTTGTAAAAAGACTTTAAACAAATTCCTCTAGAGCCATTGGTATTATTTTTCCTAAAGATTTCCAAAATTAGAATAACATTTTTCATTTTCTGATCAAATTAAAAGTTTCCAGTGTTTTATTGATTCTTTTTTTATTTAGACAAGTTAAAAAATAGAAAAAATTGCATGTTAGAAAAAAATCTTCCATTTAGCATGCAAATCAAGAAAACAATTATTCATAGGTCCTACCCTACTGTGCTGCTCTAATATGTATTTTATAGAAACCATTTCCTACAGTTCATGCTGTTCTCCGTTTTCTCAGTGATGTGTCCCAAAGGATAGTCTTAAGGAATTACTTGACCTTTAGTGTCCCTGAGATTTTCAGAAAGACTCTGCTGGAGATGCTTACTGAAACAGAAGGTGGAAAAGAAAACACATTGAAGACAGCTTCTACAGGTTTTTATTTCAGAGAGTAAGTTCAGGACCACCTTTCTGTAAAAAACAGTGGGACAGCCTGATTTTCCATATCAATGTCTGCTCCTGGGGGTAAGAGTAGGAAAAAAGAGCTTTCTGATCCTTCTTTCATCTGTACTGATGCTCTGAAGATAGATTGCACACAGACTTCTTCGCCATTTAACAGTACTAGTTTTCAAAACTTTTGCTCTTAGTTCTTCTGTAACTTTTCACAGTTATAGGAAAATTAAAGTATCCAAACCAATTCTTGAGAGAAGATTTAACTGACAGATTTATTTATTGGTGCCTGTTGTAATTGAAATGTCTATGTTGGTCGGACTGTAATTAAAATTTTTGTTCAAGTGATGAACAAGGGAAATTTTTCAAATTTTTCCTACATTTTAGAACCCAAAGAACCACTTGAAACAACCAGGTCCAGAGCATACAGCACAGCAGGTGTGGACACATGATCTAACAAGGCTGAGTTAAAACAGGCGAACAAATTACCACTATGCAGCTGAGCTCCCACATCTGGGCAGTTGTGCCTCCTGGCTTATTCCAGTAATGAAACAGAATATTTTAGAGGAAGCAAAATGTGTTTCCCCAATGGTGGGGAAAAGCATGAAGAGTCAATTATTACCACCCAGATGCTGGGCATTGATTTCTTATGCCACAGATTTGATCATTCTTGATTGTATGCCAGAAAAGGTACCTACAATCAGTGCTAGGTGGTACCAGATGATGGGTGATAACTTTCTGACTTTTTCTGGCTTGATTACACTTCATCATTTGTAACTTTAGATTCATTCCCAGGAATAATACAGTCATTTGCGCTCACATTGCCCGAAAGGGCTTGTGTGGGATTTTTAAAATCAGTTTGGAATATTAGAAACTTAAATTCTATTGAACACAGAGAAGTATTTACATGTGATGCAGTACTTGTCCTAATGTATACCTGCCAAATTGCATTCATCTTGTAACTTGTCACATCAACATGTTTCAAGATGTATCACAAGATGTTTTACAACCTTAAGGTGTTTCTGTTTGTGAATTATTTTACACTGAAAGAATTTGCAATGAGTGTTTGCTCAATCTGGTTATTTTTGTGTGCAGCAACTTGCAAAGCTTTGTGTTTCTGCACTCTTTTGGACAAAAAAACCTTTCACTATAATTGACAATAACAATATAAAAATTGTTTCCTCTGTATATACTTTTAATTTCTTTCTTTTCCTTCTACCATTTTTTGTGACAAAAATCTCTCAATAAAGTAGGAAATACAAATAGGAGTATGTAACAGTCGTTTCCTTTGGAAGGTCAATGTTTTACTTCTTGCTGTTTGTTGTAAGATGATTTTTTGACTCCCTACCAGTATTTTATACAAAGACCTTCTGGGTGTCATTTTGGCATTTTCTATAAGTTGGATTTAACCTGATTGAATGTCTTTAATGTAGACTTCAACAGCTAAGGAGATTCCTAGCTCCTCCTTACAGTTTTTTGGAAATAGGCATTGAAGCAGAATGGATTATTTTACCCTCAACTGATCATCTAAAATGGGACGCCCAAAAGGGGGCATCCAGTTTGTGCTCTTAAATGCTTAAATCATTCCAATGACAAAGTGAAACTGATGATGACAGAGATTTTTTCAGAGCAGGCATCCAAAATTGAAACAAAGTGATCCAATGCTTTTGCAGGTTTTTCCCAGGGTCTTGTTGAAAGGAAGTGGAAACTGTACACAATTTGTCATTTCTGCTAGATCTCTACCATTGCAAGCTTCATTCCACCTGCCTTTAGCAAACAAACATTGCTGATCATCATGATGATAAGGAATTAAACATATGTGCAGTGCCACTATCCCAGCCTCCACAGCTATAAAAATATCCTGTCTGTGAGGATCAGTTGTAAGTATTCAGTTGAAATTAATTACCCACTATAATGTTAAATAAAGGTTATCTAATACTTTATTTTGGAGGTGGGGGAGGGATTTCTAACCTCAATCATATAATAATATTGAATGAGCTGTACTTCAATCTTGTTGGCCAATAAAACATTGATTACACAGCTGATGCCACAGTAGAAAAATTACATCTCTCTGAGAAAGCTTGTGAATATTTCACACAACAAAGGAAGTGTACTGGGCATAGAAACATTATGCAATGTGTTACACAAAACCAACATAGTGTGGAGTGTATTATTTCCTAATATTCATTTTTATGGTACTTCTAAGAGGTCTGTAAGTCATCTGTTTAGCCTGAAGAAATACCTCCTGATTATTACAAAGCCAGAAAAAATCTGCAGCTCAGAATTCATAGGCTTTTACTAACACTCCTGAACATTTTAGAGGCCAGCTAAATCTCAGCCCTGGTGGAGCTTGTCGCAAGCTCCACAGATCCAAATTCTGGCTTCTTCTGCACGTGTTCTTTTGAGCCTGGTCTATTAACCCTTGGTAGGTCACATTTAATAGAGCTTCTGATGTACTCATGCTTTACCACCTCAGAAATTTGTCTCTGAGAGAAAGTAACTCTGCATGTTCTTTACAGTTCTCTTATTTGATTCATATTTGGAAAATATCGCAAATATTTTTTCCTTATCTGGAATAGGAAGATTTTTAGAAAATTGAACAGACACAGTCCCTGAAAGCTATGCTCCTTAGTGCTCCTGTGATAATCCTCTATCTCTATGTCCTAGCTGGCAATGCCCAAGGAAAAACAGCTTTCTTTTTTTCCCAAGGAGCTGCATTTCAAAAACATACTAATATATTTCTCAATGAGGTCTTTAGCTAATTTTGCAAAGAAATTTAATGAACTCTCTTTTTGGCTAAGGCCTTCAAAACACATCCCACCTTCCTTCCCTTTCTTGGCATTTGAATGCTGTTTAATCAGCCACAGGAGCTAAACAAAATGAAAGAACCAGGAAAGGAAACGTGGGATCAAATTATCTAGTTCTTTTCATGCTTTATTCCAGAAATCATCAGTGAGAGATTGTCTGATTGGTTCCAATCTCATTTAATAGTCAGCTAAAAACATTCCTTAAAGAAGCAAGTAACATTCTGTGACTCTGAGAACAAAAGGGCATTCAGGGATTTTGTTTCTCAATCCAAGGAAAGTGCTCAGAATCCTTTCCGATAAGATCATTCAGTAGCTTTAATTTCTCATTAGAGCAGTTTTCAAGAAGTCTAAAGTCAGATTTCCATTCAGACACATCTTGTGAATACAAGTGACTGTGCTGCTAAAGTGTTTGTTAATTAAAAGAACATGAAGTATAGATGTGTGTGTTCTCTTGATCCACTTTAGATAAGTGTGCTTGCCCTCTTTGGAGCACTGAGGAATGTGTTTTACCGTGTTCTTTCTCAGATGGGGCACCTAATAACTTGTGTCTATTGGATGAACAGGTACTGAACAGTTCTCAGGCAGTACAGGCATGCTTCTGACTTGATAATAAAATGTGGAAAATTCATATGCCTCTAAAGAAAAGGAGAAATTCACTTGTAATTAAAATCTGAGGTAGCAGTGGATCTCAACTCACATGTACGATGGCATGTACGAAAACCAAGCATTGCTTACTGCTCTTATGCAAACTTTGTTGTTAGCATTACATTGTGGGCTGAGAAGAAACAAGCTGCAGAGTGTTCCCACTCCAGCTCTGGGGCTCTGCTTCAGGAGAGAAGGGGTGAGGAAGGAGTGCAATCTTGGCTTTTATCTCCCTGACCCTGGGCAAGATGAGCAGCTGTTTATGGTATGAGGTTTGACTTCTGCCTTAGAAGAGAGAATAGAAAACACAGGCTTTCCAAATAAATGCTCCTGAATATTAACTTGCTCCATGATTCCCCAATTTTACCCTCGAATAAAAATAATAAAAAGAAAAATAAAAGAGCTCTTTCTTCTCTAGCTACTGACTTGCAGCCCCATAACGCCCTTATTCAACCATAGCCAAGGTAACAAACTGCCATTGCCACACCATCATGGGAGCCCAGAGCCAAAAGCTTTCCCTGAAAAGGCTCTGCTTTCACTGCCAGCCCACAAGTAAAAGGCACTCAGTAAAGAGTGAGATGACAAATAGCAGGGCCACACCAAACACTAGAAGTCCATAATTGTGTTTGAAAAGGAGGAGGAGACAAGGGAGTGGGATGCCTGATAGTCTCTTGTGTAGTATGGGAAATATCACTCGTAACAGATCCAACATAAATTCTTATGATTTTCTGCCACATGCAGCTTTTGTGCTAAGCTCACCATTTTCATCATTTGTTCCTGAACAAGTACCTCCTCTTGGGTATTACACGGAGTGAAGCAAGGTCCTTCACAGATATGGTAGATGTTTAGAACAATGGGTAGCTGAAACCCCTAAAGTACCCAGACGGATTTAATTCTCTAAAAATGACCTTCCTGGAGAGCTGTTTCTCAACAGAGTAAAAACCACAGGATTAAATCAATGTATTACTCACCTAAGACATGTAAGCAAAAGTTTGACACAAAACATTGCACTGATGGTAATAAATCCAAAAATGTTCAGGAATGTTCTTGCACCCTGAATCAAAGTAATCTTCACTAATAAACCATTAGACTGTTCCCCAGTATACACATGGGCTTTTCACCCCATCTCTTTTACTGAAATCCCAAGTACATCCTGGATGTTAAACTGCCCAGGAACCATTCCCAAAAGATAGCTGGCTCCACCCTCTCTTGGTGGCTTGAGCACCTATCTACTGTAAATGGGAACTGATCCAGAGCAATATGCCTCCACACCCAGCAGTTTTCACCACCATGCATAGTGGTGAGATAGACACGGATCAAAGGTTCTAAATTAATATCTTGCAGACAAATAAAAGTATCTTCATTCTCACAGTCCTGGAGTAGCCCAGTACTGCTAAGGTCAAGGGCAATGACAGGGTACTAGTGTCCCTGAAAGTTAATTTAGTTCTATTTGTGTAGAGTTTGAGAAGTCTGGTGATAGGTTTGGACATTTTGACCCAGCTCTGTGTGACAGTCTTTAATATCGGCTGTATTATTCCCACAATCTCCTTAGAAAATACAAACACCCAACAAACAGCCAACAAAAGTCAAGACTGACATGTTTGCACTACCAGAACCTGAATGTGGCTGAAAACGTCATCTTGTGTGGTATAGGAGGTATGTTATTTGAATCTTAACTGCAAAAGTCTCAGCCAGTGAGATAATAAATTCTGAAACAAAATAGATCAAGGCCTTTGCAATCCATGGTTTGCATCTGTTTCTTGAAATAAAAAGCAGGTTGTGGCTATTCTTTGTCACAGCTGGTGGCATATAAAATGTGAAAAGGATTTTTGGGTTCCAGTCTATGGCTGTTAATAATTCTTTTGAAAATCCTCTGTTTATGCCTCATTAACAAGTTGAATGTGGTTCCACAGAAGTTGCACATGGAATTGCAGAATGGACTCAGTCTTGAAAATAACCTGTGATTAACCAAGATGAAATCCCTGCACATTTTTAATTTAGTCTCCCATTTCTCTCTAATTATTTGGTGCAAGCTATATAGTGATTCCCTAGCATGATGGGGTTACAGTGTGCTTGTCACATCTAAGTCTAGCATGGCTTACAGAGTTGACAATATTTTAAAAAAAAATTTTCATTTTAGACCTCTCCCTTTAAAAGGTAAGTTATATGTTTGTTGCCAAGATATTAAATCCTACTTTGTCCACGAATATCTTTTTGAACTATCCTTATTAATCACTGTTGTTGCAGGAAAGTGACTGGAGGCAAAACAGAAAGTCAGCAGTGATTAAAATAAATGATGAGAGAAACGGAGCGATTGCATGGACACAGTACTTTTAATCTATAATGAAGACTGATGCTTACACTGGAAACAAAACTATCCTGGCGGTCTTCAACTCCTCTTCAATTGATCTCCCATCTGCATCTTAAAAAGCAGGCTTGACTCTGTCTCTCTCTTCACAGGGGGAGATGGTCGCTTATGATCAAGGCTGCCAGCTGGCTCTAAGTGGTGTCATTCTGTCTGTCTTCATGGAGTTACGCTGCTTTAGGCTGGCCTAAGACCTCAATATACATAGCAGGGGTGTCAAAGGGCAGGGAAAAGGTATGTGCAACACCTGTCTGAATACAGCAGGACACTCACCTCTTCTGACCACTGGTGATGCTGCGTTTGATGCACCCCAGGATGGGGTTTGCCCTCTTGGCTGCTGGGGCACACTGTTGGCTCACACTGAGCTGCTGCTGACCAGCACTCCCAGATTCTTCCCTACAGAGCTGCTCTCCAGGCATTCCTCTCCCAATTTATACTTACACCCAGAAATACGTGCTTGTTCTTGTCACTTTTTCTCCCCATTTCAATACTGCTGTTCTTCAGCCCTGTGTCTGTGAAAAAGTTATCACAGGTCTGGTGCTTTACAAATGCTTAATTCAACACTACTTTACTGAAGAACAACTCCAGTGAGTTCCCCCCTCCAATTTTAGGACTGCCTGAATCAGCTGAAACAGCTGTTATGTCAGATTTTACCGCTTGTAAAACAGGGATTGTGTTACCTGCCACCTTTGTTCTGCACAGTGGAGCCTCCATAGGCAAAGTGTTACATAAATGTTCCACATTTACCATTTCAAATAGTAAATCAAGGGCAGGACAAGCACAGCAAACTGGAACAGGTCTTAAATCTGCAGACATAAGCAGAGTTGTGTGTGCAAAATGTTTCAAAAATAATATGAAAATGTGGGAATAATTCTCTGTAGTGAAGGAATAAGAGTAATTGCAGAAGTGTAGGGGTGAGATGGGAATCAAGGGAATTACCACTCACACAAAATTAACTGCAATAGTGTTTTGCAAGCACACAGGACATGAATATGAAAGATTAGTCAAAAGGACTGGAAAAGTGGTCCAGCAGAGCTGTATCAAAAGCCAGAGTCTTGGTGACTACTGTTAGAAATTGAGGTCTTTATGGTTCTGCTTCATATGGACTAAATGAACATTACTGACAGGATTCTGCTTGTATTGGAAGAATTCATTTTCCCATTAAAAAAAAAAAAGAAAAAAGAAAAAAAAGAAATTACTGCAGCAGCTAAATCCATAGGAAAATTTCTATTAAATAAAGCATTAGGTCATTGTATATGATTTCAGACAGCCATGACATAAGTGATCTATGGGAGTACAGTGGTTTCTGGAAGTCAGGTAGTATTATATCCTTAATTTGCCTGAAGAGGTACAACTCCATTTCCAGATGCGGGGCAGGTAAGTGTTCTTCACTTAAAAACACACAGAGGAAGATTGGTATTTGTTAAGTAGGAGAGATTGTATTTCCATAGAACATATACTGAAGTACATAAGAAAGTATGATGTGGCCCATCTTCCTGGCTTTGAGTATGCCTTGAGTGAAAGGGGAGATCAGCCTTGGACACAGCAGAACCAGTACAGGTGTATTCTGGATTTGAAAAGCATATGCAAAAGATATTTGACTCCTGGGTACTGCTCAGCACAGTTCTATTAAGAACTCTCTGATTACAGGTTAAAAACATCTGTTAATCAAAAAACAATTCTTCACCAAAAAATGAGGCTTGCACGAAAAGTTGTTTTTCTTTAGACAAGCTTCATAGGATTTCCCTGTGGTATAACAGGAGAGGCCCCAAATACTTAGCTAATTCATGTGAAAATGTGATAACATAAGTTACCTATTCAACTGAATAAAGACAGGTTATGCCCCACTCCCTTAAAGGCAGAGCTGTAATTGTAACCCCTCTAACAATTATCTCCTCTGTGCTTTCCTAATGGCAAAGGAGGAGGCTGCATGCTGAGGCCACGGGCAGTGACATGGGACAATTTTGTGCAGGAGCAGTACATAACACCACAAAAAGCAGTGCTACTCCTGGGCTCATGCCTGACGTAGAAATTCCAGCGGTGGCCAGCACTGCTGCAGGCACTCCTGGAAGTTGCTGAGGCTCCTTAATGTCCAATAAAGTACAAGGAAATCCAGGCTGTGCACATCTGTTGAAAGACACGTTCAGCATTTTGAAGTGACTCTCAGAGTCTGAAACGTGAGAGCTTGGTGCCTGGAACTGGTATTTGAAGGTCAAGAGCTTGAAGATAATTTCCCTCTTTATATACAGTATCTGCAAGACAAGAACCTTACACAAGAATCATGTTGTTTCTCATGCAGACATCAACTGTAGCTCAGATAGGGAAGAAAAATAGAATTGTAGAATCATAATTCATGGAATCATAGCAAAATTTTAGTTCATAGAGCCCTTACAGATCATCTAATTTCAACCTACCATGGATGCCACCCACTACTCACCCATGAACACCTTCACTTCTAGCTGCTGGAATCCAAAATATGCCCAGGATGTATACTTAGGGAGGAGTTTTCTTTTCTTGTAAAAATACTCAGAGTCATCAGGACATATAATTCTTCAAAGCCCAGAGATATTTGCAGCTAGTAACAGCATTTTCTGTAACTCCTGAATTTTGGACCTCTGAAAACCAGAAAATAACAGAGATAAGTCATACATATCCATTATTTACCCAAACAATTTTAATTCTGGCTGAAATGATAAAAAGCAAGAAGCACCTGCCAGTAGTTTAGCTGCACCCAGTTTATTAACTATAAGTGTCCTGAAGAGCTGAAGATAAAATGGAGCAATCAGGGGAGCTGTGATTTTGATGTGAAGTGCTTCAGGCATCCTCTGTGTGTGTGGAGAAAGGAAGAGCTGCAAACGCACCTCAGCAGGGGCTGTGGTGCCTCATTTCAGCAGTGTGCTGAATAGATTGTGCCAGGACCTTAGCATAATTTCTCTTCTTGTCTTGGGGATTATAATCCATTAAATGTGAGATGAGTGAAATCTGTGGATTTTTATCCTTAGAAAATGCAAGAGGTGTGTTAGATGGTATTGTGTATGAAAGGTGAGGGGATTACAAAATGAAAGTGAAGAACCATAAATATTAGCAGACGTGTGGCTTTTTCAGAGCATGGGAAGTGTGTTACATCAGGCATTTCCCACTATTCATTTCCAAGACAAGGAGCACGCATGTATGGTAAAGGCACAGCACACCACTTAGAGATGACAGAATTATGGATGTGCTGCTCACCTGCCTTTGCTTGTAGAGATGCAGGATGATTGAACTCAACACTGCAGAAGCACGTGGGGCATTGTGGAAAGCCTTAGGTCTAATTAACAAGTTCTGCCACTCCATTTCCAAAGGGCTGGCTTGCTTCCTCTGGTAGCTTGGTTTTTACCTTGTCTTCCTGCTTTTGATGGAGGAAGGCTGGAAGGGCAGCACAAAATTGGGATCTGTTTCAGGAAGAAAAACTGCTTTTCAGACAAAAGAGTAGTCATGCACAAAATAGTTTTGCATGGATATACTACCATGTTTAGATAGAATGAAGGGATATAACTTTCTTCTGGAATAGTCGTTTGCCTGCTGTATACATTGTAAGCATGATGTGAAAGATATGTATATGCTTGGAAGTGTTTTTAAAGGGTTCATTAGACCCCTGAAAAAATCCCAAATGTAGTCTGTCCTTGCATGTTCGCACTTCTATTGCAAGGTGGGAACAATGAGTGGTAATTACAGGTGTGAAAATCACGTCTCTAAATACAGTTCTCTCAGCAGAATGAGAATATCCACCAGTATAAATACAGATGGAGGAAGGAAGCTCAAAAAGCTTTGAACTGCTTTCTTGCTATCACTGCTACACGGCAGCACAAGCACCTGAGAGTCTGTGATGTGCATCAGGGGCACCTGTTCTCAGCTATTCTATCCAACCAATCTCTTTAAAGTATATTTCAAGGGCCTTTTCCCCCTCTCTATTCCCTTTCCAGAGAGACAAGACAAGGCATACAAAAGAACAGAAGTCCTGGAATTCATAGGCATTCACAAAAGATGGAAAAAGGAATGCAAAAGCCTCTGTTAGATTGACAGTTGCAGGCAATTCACACATTTCCAAAACCAGAGCACATTGGAGCATGCAGGAAGGTAACTTCATGCATCCCTCTCATAGTAATTGTTAGATCCCATGAGAAAGCAAAGTCCCCACATCCCACCAGTGCCCTCTCATCTAACTTTGAGCATGGTTCCTTAGCTTAGGACCAATAAACTCTTTCTTCTATACTTTTAGATGATTTCTCCATGAGTTCTTGCCTCTCTCTTTGAAAGCATTTCTATTTGTAGTTCACTTTACTTTGCAAGTACATCCTTAATTTCCTGCTGAGTTCAGATGAGTTTATTCCCCACTCTCACTATCCCCTACAAGAATATTCAAGGTTGACAGATACACAGATGATGACAATATGAATAGCTTATAGCAATAGAATGATTTAATTTTTCTTTTGGCTTAACACAATGGAAACACATTAAGAAAAGAGAAAAAAAGCCCTCCACTGTGTCTTCAGAAAAGAGTGAGTTCATTTTCAGACATTGTACATAGAAGAGCAATTAGCTGTTTTTCATGGTGAAGTGAATATTCAGTTCTTAAAAACATAGCTCAATGTCATCAACAGACTAATCTGTAGAAATACAGAGACTACCAATTCAGTTCTTCACTTTAAAACTTTGATTTAAAGTGTGATTTAAAGGCCATTAATGTCAGTGGAAGACTTTCCACTGACTTCTAAAAGATTTTTCATCAGATCATAACAGATGTAGCTTTTCTGGGTCCATGGAAGAAATAGAAGTCAGACATGAAAATTAAATCACTTAACTGTCGATTGTGGACAGAAGGAAAACACATTCAGCATATTAAGATGAAACATGCCTTTTCCTCTAATGCATGGAGAAACAAGAAGTGCAATACGCTAACGTTCTAATAAATTACCTATTCAAGCACTTGTGTATGCTTAAGTGGCAGACATTAAGATATTTTCAGACAGATGACTCCATCCTGTCATTTGGCACCTTGTTGCCACAGTTGTCTTCTGCTTAATTCTAGTCACACCTCTCCTCCTTTGATAGAGTTCTTGTTGTAAGGTCACCTTGTGGTTCTCACATAGCCTGATTCATTTTTTTACTTTACAGCTTGCCTGATCTGCCCTCTGTGTCATTACATGAGAACTCCACCACAAATATGTGCTTGGTGGCAGAGGATAAACCATGGGGTATTTGCAAGGCAGTCTTTGTAAGGCTGAGAAACAGCAGGGCAAGAATAACTGCTGGAGGATTAAATGTAATGGCCACCCAGGTACAGTTTTTCAATGTATTATCAGCTCAGCTTGCTGATAGGAGAGACAATATTATGAAGAATGAAAGCTACTACCTCTGCCTCTGTTTTTTATTCAAACTGAAAGCATGCAGATGAAAAATACCATACTCTAGCCATCAGATTTTCCTCCCTTCTGAGAATGATACCACAGTTCTCCTGGAGGTAATGGTGGTCTCAAAAACACTGCAGTTTGTCAACTAATACAGTCATCATTTCCTACTTGACCATAGGTGCTGGGAAGCTTTCACACCTCTTGTGTGTTCTTCTAGACAACACAATGCTAGCAAATGTTTTTTCATATGAATTGCTAAAATAATCAAAGTAACAGCTTTTGCTGAGCTGTAATTTTAAAGAGAGAAAAAATATAGTCATTCATTGAGACAAGGAGGGAGAAGAAGAACTGACCCAGAAGTTTCCCCTTCTCCCACCCTGCTTTAATTCTCTGAAAAGTTTGTCTAAGAGAAGTTGAAAGTTTCAAATGATCCCATGACCCTGCATCTCTCTCTTTCATGAAAACAAAAGAAACACCAAGGTTTTGTTGAAAAGATCAGAATAGAAAGAAATACTGATCACTGCAAATTACGCTGAAAAGTTGTGGGAGACAGATGACATCTATGTAATCGAAAATTTCTACACATGGGTATTCAGTTCATGGGTATTGAATACCTCTCTCCATTCCCTACTAGAAAAAATAGATCTTGTTCAGGATACAGAAGATGGAAAGGAGACATATGAACCTTCAAAACTGTAGAAGAAAGTGATACATTGTTTTTCATGTTTTCTGAGAGTAGACACAAAAATTACAGGACTATGTCAATACAATACAGAATCATTCTAAATTCACAGAATTTCACAAATATTATTCATGCAAACAGATTGCCTAGAGAGTGATGAATTTTCTGACTGAGGCAAGAGAAGAGGAAGGTTATCATAAGTATAGAGGGATAACAATTGAGGCAGATGACTAATGTCCCTTTGAATTCTGCTGTTTCATGATTCACCAACCACCATTATTCATCAGTTGCGAGCTACTCTAGGTTCAAATCTTTTTGAATGCCGATTACCTCCTTAAGACTTACTAAGATATGAGGCATTATCATGAGATAGAACATCTTTACTCCCACCATGGCACCCCAATTAGCTCACTGCCACCTTTGATGAGAAAGGGATCCAGGTGATGAACGTGGTCCCGAATAAATGAACAAAAATAGCATTTATGGTCATAGTAGACTGTCCTTTCACCAGAAGGCTTTAAAACGGGCAGGACCATCAAGCTTAAACAGATTTATTGACATGGAAAAACACTGTTATTTCCTGTCTGTGATGGAGGTCAAGCTAAAGTAATATTACTTGTGGTTTCCAGTGAGTAGTGTCCACACCAACACTTGATGGCTTGGGGATGAGCAGAAATGGAAACTCCTGAAGGGCAGGAAGCCATATCTGCCTGCTACAGAGTTTGACAGAAGTGTAGATGGCCTTTTTCCTGTTCATTTCCCTTGTCTTGACCAATAAATAGGCAAGCTTGAGCAATTAAACCATGGGGAGGAAAACTTGCTGACTAACGAACTGGATTTTTTCTCATTCCTGACCTTGCTGGGCCATTCCACCAGTTTAGAGGATCATTAATCAACAAATCTCTTTCATTTTATCTTTGCCTGGAAAATGAAAAGGTTCACACTTTGTATTAGTGTCATGCACATCCAGTTTATAAAGGCATGTTCAATGAATAAATATACACTTTAATAAGTAATTTACCAGTTGTTGTTGACCTTGGTCAACAGACTGCCTCTATACCGTGGCTTCTCAGTTCCCACCACCACTCCTCTTTTTGTATTCTGCTCTTTTACTTTTACACAGTATTTACTATTAACAATAAATTTAACATTTTAAAATAATGTGACTGCAAAGACTGAATATATTTTATTTTGAGACTCCTTCTGTTATCAGGAGACAAATACCTTATATATTCCCCCAGTCATCCTCCTGAAGATGAACAATAGAAACCAATGTAACCACTAGCAAACATATATTAGTCTCTTGGCTTTGTTTCTGAAACTTCTCTATTAGAGCCCACTTAATTAGATGCATAAATCCTGTAAATGATGTCAATGTTCATAATTAAATGAGACAATTGTGAAATCAGCTGCAGCACAAAATGTAGATAAATGTAGGAAGGAACAATAAGGGATTGCTTTATTATAAATCTGCATGACTAGCACTACCATAGTGATGTAGCAGAGAACTTATAACATCTGCTTCATACATATGAAAATTCAATTAAATTATCAGCCATGAATTACTGTAGCACAAATACCAACAATAAAAACTTTGACCTAATTATTTTAAGATTTTTCAGAAGGAAAAGGTCACATTTCAGTACAATGAAGTTGGTAGATTCATTTTTGTGATACTTAAGAAGCTTAATCCTGTAAAGTCTTTTAAAAATATATCTTTCACCAATGGAAAGAATACAAAAAGAATAAAGAGACAGATTTGAAATCTACTGCTGCTCAAAATAAAATCAAATAACATAAAAATGAAAATACAACTTAACTGTAAATTCTTGTAGCAATCAAAGCACTATTAATTAGAATATTTTATCAGAGTCCATATCTGAACTCAATGTGCATCTAACTGTTTATTTAAAAGAAATATCTATTTTCATTAAATAAGCTGGATAGTTCTGTCACTCCAATAATTTGGTAGAAGAGGAGTTTGGGGGAAAAAAATGGCTGGGGAAGAAAGATTTCAAGTGTTTTCACCCTCCCCATATTCATGCTCAAAGGACTGACAGCAGCCTTGACTTTGACTGCAATATGTAAAAATGCACATTTATTAGTATATTCACACACATGTGAATACACAGAAATATATATGTACATATACATATATCCATATCTATTCAAAATCATATCACTCTCCTTTTTCTCCCTTTTGGCCAAGTTTAGACTACTGACTTCTAGTCAGTCTGCCATCCTTAGAGAATATACACCAGACAGATACTATCCCATCAAATCAGAAGTAAATTTTAATATTTACTCCCAAATAAATCTTGGTGACAGATAGACTGTTCTTTCCAGGAATAATAATTAGGAGTTAGGTCCTCCAACTGGATTTGGCAGCCCTCTTGCAAAAGCAATCCTCAAAGTCTTTGGGCAGATGCTCAAGTCCACCACCATGAAGTCCCAGCTGAAGGACTGGCTCCTTCAGAGCACTTGGAGTGCTCTGCAGTTCAGTGCTTCAGAAAGACCCTGCTGCTGATGTCACATCCACTGCTGTGAGAAACATGAGAGCTGAGCCCAGGGCACAGCCAGTGCTCCATGTCCACATTCTCAACCCTGGCAGTTCCAGATAGCAGCATCTTCTGCTGTTTTTATAGGCTGCCAAATCCACTGTCAGTGCTTAACAGAGAACAATACCAATGGGGCATATCCAAAGCATTGACTTGGCATTATTGAATGGCAGATAGATGGAGGGGTCACAATAAAATTATTTATCCCTGAAAGTTCTCAAGTAAAGCACCAAAGCAGAGACCTTCCTTCTACAGCTCAGCATGGCCTTCATCCTTGCATAGGCTCACAGAAGAGTATAAAATTGTTCTTCTCCTCCTCCTCCTATTCCAAATGCCAGTTAAAAGCTTAGGGACAAAGGTTGTCATAGGCCTAATAGAAAGCAGGCAGTACACTTCCTTGGACTTGGAAATTGTTGCAGAACTTAAAGCAGGCCTGGCTAGAACACAGCTGCTGAACCACACTGCTGCTTAGCTTTGGAGAAGGCAGCTCACTGCCCTGAGTTTCCCCCAAGATTTTCTTGGGTCAGCTCACCCAAGCTCACAAATGCCCCAGAATTTCTGCTGACCCAGATTTATACACCCAAATCTCTAAAGAGAAAGCCCTTTGGATACAGAGGGTTCAGCCCTGAGGTAACCTTTGGGTCTGAAGGCAATGAAGCTTTAAGAAAGGTGATGTGAATCTCTGAAAAAAATTTCCTTAAAGAAACCCACAGATAACTCCAAAGCTTGCATTCAGCAAGAAGAGCTGAGAAGAGCATTTGGGATGTATGGGAAGGTGATGGCACTCATTCATAACTCAAAGCTAGCTGGCCACAAGCCAACTCTGGCTCTGGTGCTCTCTAATCAACTGTGAGTGCATGGCTTCCATATCAGAACTGGATGGGGTCCAGATGGCTCAAGGCACAGGTGGGAAGACACAGACACATCCTTGACAGATGTGCCCTCAAGCCTGATCAATCTTGCATCTAGTTGGAGTCCAGCGTTTGCTCCTACACAATTCCCTCTGGTACTCTGCACCAAGGCTGGCAGCTCACGTTTCACAGCCTGTTTTGAGCCAGCTGTATTGGATGCATAAAGCACTAGTGCAGGAGAGGAGCCATAGTGGTGTAAAAGAACAGGAGCCAAATCCCCCTTACCTTAAAATGGCATATTTTCCTTCTGAAATTTGATTTTGGGCCTTGTCATTGCATATGGTCCACAGCAGCCCTTTGTGTCTCACATGATCTAGAGCACCAGGTATTGGTGTTGTGATGCTCAGTCACTGAGAATACACCTGCACTGCCTGGGCATTCCTCTATCACAGAAAAACAGATTGCCTAATATTAAAATAAAAAAAAAATAAAAAAGAAAAATAAGGAAAAAATGCAATGAGCCAGTCATTGTGCAATTCTGCCCTGAGGCTGAGATTGGAGAGAACAAGCTATTCCTGACAGACATCACATAAAGCATCACCTGCAGATGGTGATGACCTTCTGAAGGGTTCAGGACACCTGCACAATGCACCTGCATAAACTAAACTGAGTTTTGCCTTATCCACACATACATACACACATACCTGCTGGGCTGCAAGGCTCATATCCTAATGGATAGGTTTCCCATGGCACAGTGCCAGCACATTAGCAATGTTTGGTTTAATTACCGAAGTTGCAGAGAAAAAGAGATCTAACCTGTGTCATAGATTTGCTTCCAGTCAGAAGGTAGACAGAGAGCCATTATCTACACAAAGTCTATATTATCAACTGAGATATAGGTCCTATCTTGATGGATGACTAATAAACTTGCATTATTAACTGGGATCTATACAGAGTAAATGGAGTCAATATAGCAAGTAGAGTTTATAGTGATAATCAAAAGTAGTCATCTACTCTGTTCTAAGGCACTGACAGAGATCACTATGCTCAGTCCGTTGCCATCTAAGCTGTTCTGAGGGCATTGAAAGCTAAGTGTGACAAACCTACATCTCCTGCACTTCACAATAAGTTGCCATGGCCTGTGCACGTTCCTTTCTTTAGCTGCACTGGTATTTTATGAGCGTATACTAACTGCAGATTTCAGTCTTAACAGCAGATTTAATACCACAGGATTACAGAATGGTTTGGCTTGGAAGAGGGACATTAAAGACAATCTAGTTGCAATGCCTCTGACATGGACAGGGACACCTTCTATTAGAAAACCTTGCTCATAGCCCCATCCAGCCTGGCCTTGAACACTTCCAGGATTGGGGCATTCACAGGTTCTCTGCACAGCTTGTGCCAGTGCCTCACCACCCCCACAGTAAAGAATTTCTTCCTAATACCCAATACAAACTTACTCTCTCACCACTGAAAGCCACTCCTCCTTGTCCTATCTCAACGGGCCTTTGTGAAAAGTCCCTCTCCAACTTTACTGTAGCCCTCTTTAGGTGCTGAAAGGTACTCTAAGGTCTCTCTGGAGCCTTCTCTTCTCCTGACTAAACAACTCCAACCCTTCCAAGTCCCAGGGTGAGACCAACCAAGTCTGTTTTCATAGTAGAGGTGCTCCAGCTCTCTTATTGTATTTGTGGCTTCTTCTGGACTCACACCAACAAGCCCATGTCCTCCTTATTTTGGGGGCCACACAGCTGGATGCAATATTTCAGGCAGGGTACCCCCAGAACTCTCACAGGGGCAGAGCAGAGCAGCAGAGTCCCCTCCCTCACCCTGCTGCCCACGCTGCTTTGGATGCAGCACAAGACAAGGTTGGCTTTCTGGGCTGCCAATGCACATTGTGGGTCATGTTGAGTTTCTTATCAACCAACAACCCCAAGTCTTTCTCTACAGGCTAGTCTTGAATTCTCTGCCCAGCCTGTATTTGTACTTGGGATTGTCCCAGCCCAGGTGCAGGACCTTGCACTTGGCCTTGGTGAATTTTATGAAATTTGCATAGGCCTGCCTCTCAAGCCTATCCAAGTTTCCCTGGATGGCATCCCTTCCCTCCAGCATGTTGACTGCACCACACATGTCAGATTAGAAAAATTCCTCTCTGAGGAATATAACTGAACCTGGAATCACTATTGATTTTTACAGCCTTTGCTTGTTCGCCTTTTCTTTTACCTGAAATTACACGTGATGGTAATTGTTAACACATGTAGCAATACACTCCTGTCACTCTCCCATCACTCCGTCTCACAGCCCTGCTGAGACTTGTTTTCACTTTTTTCATTTTTAATTCACTGAAACCAGGAAAACCCTAAACCTTCTACCATGACTGGAAGCAACTGCCCCAGATCTGACTGACATCCTGGTGAGATTCCTCTGACTGACAGCAAACCTCCACCTGCAGCACCTACAGCTGAACCTATCACCTTCCTCTAGGCAGGGGATAAAAAAATGCAATTCAGTGAATTCTTATCATATTGTTTTCCCCTCCAGTTTTGAATGCTTCAATGTGGCATGTATTTAAATAGGCCTTAGAAAAAGACTTCAATTATATTAAAAAAACAAAATATGCAAAACTAGAACCCCCTTGTATTCATTTTTTTTTTTACTTCACTAGTAGGTTAACAAGACCAGACAGGAGAACTATGATATTTTTGTTCCAGATGGACTTTAGATTCACATCTATTATAATCAAAAATTATGGTTTTAATTAGTTTTTTCCCTTTCCTAATAGATATTCAAATAACTCAAACAGTAAAGTGTTAGATGTGTTGAGATTCAGAGCTAGTCAGAGTCCTTTGTGTTTTCACTTTTCTAAGGTCTGGCTTCTCAATTTGATTACACTGCTGTAAATCATGGCCTGGTCAATAAGGTCACACAGAAGGGCAGTCAAGAAAAATGTTGGAACCTCTACAGGAGCTATACGAGCCTTGGGTCCCAAACCTACAAGGTCCCGTGTGTCTTGTACATCCTAAATTTCACTGGCTTTTGCAAATATTTTTATGCACCCAGCGTGTTTGACTTTTATGGGTGCGTTTTTTGGCTACTGAATAATCCTAGATTATTCCAGAAGAGTGTAAAGCAGCCTTGGCGTAGCAGATTAAGAATTAGCATCCAGTCAAGTAACAGAAGCTGAAATATACATAAAACCCAAGATACTGTGTTGTCACTGTATTCTAGGGACATATCTCAGGATTAATTTGACTCTTTTCAGCTTGTTCTATTTTAGTATTCATTCTTTGGCAACAGAGTTGATTTAGGAAAGAGCCATTTAGTTAATTAGGAGTACACAGGTATCTCTCTCTGACTCAGTGATATCTTCTGCAGCCAGGCCTTACCTGTCCTATTATTTATTGCCATTTCACAGCAGTCTCAACGGAAGCACCCCAATTCTTGGATGGTCTTTGAACAGCAGCAGACATGGTGTCAGCACAGCTGAACAACTTCCTCAGCTCATGCCCTGCGACTATCCAGAAACAGCATCATTTTCACACTGTAGTTTCAGCTTTTCTGTCTCCCTGAAACTTCAGATGCGCCTTTTTTTACAAAATATTTAAAATGTCTGTGAGGTCAGGAGTAGGAATTAAGTTCAATAGCCACAGAGTACAAAGCCTTACTGGGCTTGGGGGACCACTGGAGCTATAAATCTCTCTAAAAGCACTTGATATCACATTCTCCAGGACTCTCCTCTGGCTGGTTATTCACTTCAGAATCTGATTCTCCTGGAAAAAATGGCTTGCTGGCCAGTGTATCGATAATGTGTCAAACTATCCTGAAGGGTAACTACTCTGCATCTTTAGAAATACCCGCATGCATTCATATTGGCATTCAAAAGACCTCATCTAATGTAGTGGGAAAATGAGGAAAATGAGCCTTACCTTTCAGATTTTGTCATCCCAAAACAAAACAAGAAACAAGTGGATCCAGTTAGGAAAGCACAAAGAGACCATGAGCTTCTGTTTCTTTCCATTCGGTTCCATTTCAGCCAGCAAACTGAACAATGAAATAGTTAAATAGTCTGGATTAAACATTTATCTTAGTGTTTGCCTTTTTACACATAAATTAAATTTTCTTGTTTAATCTCTGCTTTTCTTCTAATTATCTCTCTCCACACACACTGTTGGCTCTCAACTAGCATATCTCTTAAAGCAAGATGATTAGGAAGTGTCTGTTGTTGTTGGGCTTTCTTTTTTTTTCTTTAATTTCTTTCTCCTGGAGATGATAATACTATTCATTTGCTATGCAGAAGTGGTTATAACAATATATAAAAGGCAAGAAAAAGACCAGTAATTTAGGCACTTTCTACCAGAATAGGACACAGCTTACATTTTTGATATCACATTTTTACAGATTTTTTTAAAATGAAAATTCCTGTGGTAGTTCTACCTTGACATGTATGATTGGTTGTTCAGCTTAAACACTGATCTTTGGTGTGTGTATATGTGAATAATGCTTTAGAACTAACTACTAGGACTCTATTTCAAAGAAGTCCAAGTTTGTTTCCTATGCATTTTAGAAGTATGGCTGTGAGAATGGGTAAGAAGTGAGAAAATTTAGGCCAAAGAGGTAAATAACTTCCTTCTAGACGCTACATGGCTAACAGAAAATAAGCACAGGGGTGGACCCTAAAATTTCTTATTTCAGTTGCATAAAAGGTAAATACAAATCTTTGCTCCTCTAATGAAAGCCTGTCTCCAGCCCTAGACTGAACTTTGAAAAGCCTTCCTGAAGCATTTCCTTTTATATATGGAAATACATGCACAGTTGTAAATATATATTTATTAGCAATAGATAGAAATAGCAGTACAAAGCATTTGTCTCACCGCCTTGTAAGGGTTAGATCTACCCACATGTTGCAGATGTACTCTTTTGTATGGATTAAGCATTCCCTTTGCTGTTAATGCTAAGTTTTATGTGATCATGTCCTTTAGGAAAGAGACAGCCTTTAAATCCTCAAGTGGACAAAGCTGTAGAGTGATAGACATCTACATCCACCCATGCATGCTCTCAAAAACATATACAGTTTTCTGCAAGATTGTGTGCCTCTAAAATATGTTATTAGGGACATTGTCCAAATGTCACTTAATCCAAATAGGCTTGGGGCATCAACGACCCCCCTAGGAAGCCTGTTCCCAAATATAATAATAAAATTGTGCTAAATCATGATAATACAATTTAAGTTTTGATCAGCCCTGCATTGGTCAGGTTTCTTGCACTAGATGACCAATTTAGGTCCCTTCCAACTGAAATATTCTATTCTATTCTATTCTATTCTATTCTATTCTATTCTATTCTATTCTATTCCATTCCATTCCATTCTTTATACCCAGTGAATTTTTCCCTCAGTCTGAATACACAGCAGAAACACCAGGATACACAGAAGAAAAGTGAACAGCACATTAGCTACCATCTGTATCACTGTGACATTTAATCCTGATGTGTTTTTTCATTTCAAAAATATGGCTTTCAGTTGACTTTCCTTCATATACATCCCCAACAAGTGCTTCTCACTCGCATTTGTGCTCCAATCTCACAGCTCATCAGAGCATTTGGCTATCATTTGGCTTAAAGCATCTCCAGCCTTGCCAATTAATTGATGAAGAACTATTATGAGACAAATAAATCATCTGCATTTTAACTGCGTGAATGGAGGGTTATTGAAGTAATCACTGGCAACATCTAAGCCATTAATAAAATATGGCCTGGGAATAGCAAATTACAAATTTCTGTACCTAGTTCCCAAAATAAATTTGCTCTTGAAGGTAGTTCTAGCACTCATGATGACATAGATGAATGACGCTGATTAAAAAGAAGTGAAGAAAAGATTATCACTTCAGCATAGAAACCACTGGTGTCATTATCAGTGTCATCCATATGAAAAGTGTTAAATTTTTCAATGGCTTCATTGCCTTGTTGTGATATTGCAGGTGTCACTGTATACTGGCAGTTGAGCACAAGATAAGACAAAATTGGAGCTACCATGGGTTAGACCATAAACAAAAACCCACAAATCAGGAGAAGATATGAGAGTCCTGTGGCTTTAAAATGGACTCTTTGTGGTCTTCCTCTTGGGAATGAAATATTTTCGTTGCTTTTGCTGGTGATGAGATGTTCCTTACCACAGGAACAGACATCACTTTGAAGGAGCCAATCTCTAGTTAATGAGTGAAGATGTAAATAATCAAGTGTGCTTAATATTGTTATCACAACCCAAAGACATGAATAAGCTTCCTAGAGAGGAAATGAGTAGGACACAAGGCTCAGAAGTATTGTCTCTCTCTCTTTCCCCACTACATATTTTCAGAAAAACTGTATATGTGCCTCTTTCCTTCTGTCTACTCATATTTCCTCTTCCACTCTCTCTGTCTTCTTGTCAATTTAAAATTTAAACTCATTGCAGAAAGACTGGCTCTCACTATGTAGTTTGTACAGTCCCTCACACAATTGCACTGGTGTAATGCAAATTGTAGTATTAAATATTCATACAAAAGCTTCACAGTGTGGCTGCATGAAATCAGAACAATCAGGGGACAGGCAGAAGCTGAGCACCTAGGTAAGATGGAGAACAGAGATTTCTATTACAATTGCTGCTTCATTACAGAGAGTGTGCTGACACAAGCTGTGTTTTCATTGTCATGAGCCCAATTTCATAACCATGTATTAGAGTTATGAGTTCTCCTAGCAAGCCATAATGTTTTCACTTTTGGCTGTGCAATCACATACTGTTAGCTTAAGACATTTAAACTTTATAAATGGCTCTGTAATATGTGGTCTTTTCAGCTCTAAAATTATTCCTTAAAAAATAATCCGAGCCATTGGTCAACATAGTCAATGTCACCTAACAGCAAATAAATTTTGGCAATGAATTAGAAGTTAACTACATAGCTGTGAGCAATTCCTTCAACTAAGAGTTGGACATATATTTTATTTCTGTCCAATAATGCAATTTTCCTGTTCCTATCTATCGCTTTGCTTCAGAAATGATAAAGGATGTCTAATAATGAATTATTTCCAGCACTTTGCAGGACTTGGTGCTGAGAATGTTAGCTGGAATGCCTGGATTGATGCAGCCAGTTTAGGAAAACTTGCCTTACTCTATAACCCAGATAAGGAGACAGAATACCCACACTTGAATGGTTTCATAACACAAAAATACACTGAGTAAAATCAAATTCACACTCAATAAAAAGCACTTTTTAGGTCCTTTATTGAATGATTGAGCCTGTCTCCAGCTATTTTATCTGTCTATTTCAGTTGTAAGCTGTTCAAGACAGCTTTTATCTCCCGTTCATCCTGAAGCATGCTTTTCCTGTAAATTATAGCTGGAGAAGCTCATTCTTACTCAATACTTCATAATTAAACTGTTTATTTTTAGAGAAGGAAAACAAGGCTCTATGTCCATCACAATGAATTTATATGCAATATAGTCTATATAACTATGTTTTTATCACAGGGGACATGTATTAAAATCTCAGAGATTTGACTTAGGGTTAATATTTTGCACTTTAAAGCTTTAGACTGCAACTCTCCAGCATGCACTCTAAAGGCAGATTTGGGGCAGTATTTTCAGAAATGATCAATAATTCTTACACCTGAAAGACAAGCAGGCAGCAGATTTAAGTAAATAATTCAGCATTTAGAAATTATCATCATTTTAAGAGATCAGAGCAAGTTGTTACATCTTCATGATTCTTACCTTCTCCTGGAGCTTGATGAGAAAAGAGATCCATTTGTGCCACGATGCCTGTAGGGCCTCATGGGTGCCACTGAGATGGCAAACTAAGCACAGCAGGGCCAGTGGCACTGTGCTGCCACCAGCATCACACCAGAAAGGGATAAAAAACACCCAAAGCCGTGTCAGAATTATGCATTGAATTTTAGAGTGTGCAGAAACCTTCTTCACTGTCAACATGATAATGAAGTGGCACTCAGAAGCATCCTCACAACTCACCTTTGTGAGAGCAAGTGAGATCTTCATCTCTCCCACTCCAATCCAGAGCAACTGAGAAAGGTGCTGCTGTGAACTTTCATGCTATGGCTTCCCCAGAGCTGCCTGGTCTGACCTTTGACCAAAGCTCCATGATATCAAAATCTTCACCAGCTCCAGACTGCAGCTGTTTCACACCAAAATCCAAATTACATACCAAATATATTTTTCTCCAAGTTGTAAGTGCACAGATACATCTTTGTGAGAGACCTCCTTGCCAGTGATCAGATAGATAATTCACTACTTCCACATCCAAAAAAGAGGGGAAGGGCTGAACAGGTTCAGGATTTTTTTCATGGGAGACCTTCATAGACAAAATGTCACGGTGCCAGAGAGAAGAGAAAGCAGAAGTTTGGTGTGGGTTGCAAGCATATTCCAGCTTAGCTGCTGGGCTGCATGTTGGCACAATACTGTGTAGTATGTCTCGTTTCCCTGCTACCCACAGAAAAAAAATGTGGGCATATGGTTTGGCCAGGAAAGCCTTGAACTGGATCCAGAGAAGTCAACAAATCTTGACATAGAGAGAGATCTGAGCTGGCTGATATCCTGATGCCATGGGCTTGGACAAAATACTGGCAGCATACAGACCTAGGATATTTCTGCATTGATGTCTTTAGGACTTTGAACTGATTGTATAGAAAAAAAAGCCCTTTTTTTTTAAAATTTCTTTTACTATCAGCAACTGTTGTTGTGGCTGCTGACTTCTGATTCAATAGCAACATGGACAGATTTCTTTAATAGGAAAGGTTGTTCTTTTTCCCCTGAGAACTTCATGTTCTGAGTGAGTTTATTCATGAACCATGGAAACATCATTAACATTCACTCTGGGCAAAACAACAGCTTTTGCTGCATCCAGAATCATTGGATGTCTCACTTGATCCCATTTCTGCCCATCACACTGAGCACTCGCTCCCCTGGACCGTTTACCCCCAATAAACAGAGAGCATGTTCTGGGAAGTACAACAATGTATCTTGGGAAAACAAACAGGTTTAACTGCAAAAGAAATACAACACAAATGTTTTGAGTGATGAAACGGAGACAAGACATTTTCAATGTGCTTCACAGGTGTTGCTGCAACACTGTCACAGACCTATTAGGTCTTAGAGCCGTGTTTAACCATGTGGAGAAGTGTCTGAGGAGTAGCTCAGCCTTGTAAACACCAGGATTTGTTTTTTCACCGACAACATGTAACTCTTCCTTTGGATTCAAGAGTGAATTTCCCAACCAAAATACTGAAGGAAAGAACAAAACAAAAAACAGCAGCAGCAGCAACAACAAAAAACCAACAAACCACAACACTGTAAGGTTTTTAAGCTTTTTTTTTCCCCAGATTAACCTGTGCTTCAAAGTAATTCTTGAGAACTGCTGCTGTATTTTTTATCTGTCTTGTACAAGACATATTTCTTTCCATTGCATTCGTACAATAAATGGTCATTGAACACACACCAGGGGCAATTAGGCATTATTGCAACTATCACATTTATTAACAGTTATTGCCACCAATCCATTCTGCTGCTTGCCACAAGCTTCTTTGGCTGAGCTGGCAGTCAAAAAAGAATAGCAAATTTAAGGGAAGATTTCTCCTTCAGAGTCACAGCCATAAGGATTATTTCCTCTCTTTCTTCCCTCTATTTCCAAGTCTTAGAATTTGCATATCTATGACATTCATCCAAAACCAACTCTTTAGATTTCCAGGTTTTCATTCCTTGTTCTGATGAAGTGAATACATTTTTATTTGGTCTCCCTTTGCTCTGAAAACTGTGTTAGTTAATCATCTTTAAGATATTTCCAGCTTTATAGCAATCTTAAACGAACCATGTCTGTAGACAGCCACTGTGACTGAAGAGCAACCTGCAAGGTATTCAGATATATCAATATCACTGTTTCTGACTATGGTGTTACCCAAGTGTTTCTAGACTGCCTAATTTCATCCTACCTATCCATGTAACTATGGGAAAAAAAAAACCAAACAGATATATAAAATAAAAAACCCTACAAATTGCACTCAGATAGGTCATGATGGGCCAGATCTTTAAAAAAAAAAGAAAATTAACAATCTAGAGGGTCTGATTGATGCAGCAACATAAGTCTCTTCACAACTTCTACTTCAATTCACTGTGATAGCTTTTCAAACATGATCTAATTATGGCATGAAGGTCATGAAAACTAAACGAGATGGACAAAAAATAAAAACTATATATATAAGGTGTCTGGATAAAATTAACTGTAAGGTTTTTAAAGGAGCATCTAAAGTAAGTGTGGTTCTTAAGATTTTTCTCACAAATTAATAATGAATATGCTCTGGGTTATCATTTTTAATTGGGAAGGGGGGATTTAAAATAAGAAAAAACAACTTGAACCATGCTGAATTATCTATTCTTTTGAGGCAAACCAGCTGCAGAGTGAAGGGGATCAGATAAAGACATAGGAAAGCATGAAGAGTTCAAGCTGATAAGCACCTTCAAAGCCTGTGGGCATTAGCCAAACTGCAGCTGAGAGTATATCAGCTGATGATTAATTCCAGTAAAAGTAGCTTCTCAGGGATATTCCTTGTTTTCCACAGTTTTATATTCTGTTCCTATGGCCTATGGAAAATCACCTGTGTTTGAAGCCAGCCACCAGCATTGTGTTGGCTCCCAGCACAGGAAGAAGAGAACCCAATGCAGTGTAAATCGTGTAAATCCTACTTGCCAGCAGCTCATGCCCAAAAAGCTGGGTTACCAAAAGGAAATTTCATACTTCGTCCCAAACATATTCTTAACCCCAGCATCCCATTTATAACTTCCCTCCTTTCCCCAGAATGGTGTAAGGCTGTGCTATAAAATATGTGTGTCTTTTGTTTCTTTTTTTTGTTTGTTTGTTTTTTTGGTAGCTGGCTGACAGCTGGTTTTGCTCACTGCCAGTAGATAGTAGCTCTCCCAAGGAGAGAGTGTTTGCTCACCAGTCAGCTCTTTGTCAATCAAGAAGATCAGTCACCTTAACAAAAGTATTTGCAACCTGTGCTTTTTTCAGTTGCAGCTGGAAAAATTGTTATTCCAGGTGTTTCCATAGCTCCTGAAGGCGAAGGCTTCCACAGCTCCAAGGACCCTTAAGGATAGGTCTGGACTAATTATGTTTTTAGAAGCCCTCTTTTCTCTGAGTTATCAATCTAAGATAAGAAACATAAACACGAGGGAAATGGGAGCACTAGATGGAGGGATCACTTGTGGAGTAAGGAAGAGAGCTTGACTTTCCCAGGCAGAGGTTGGTACCCTGTTCCACAGAGCACCATGCACTTCAGCAGCTAAAAACCCCTCCAGCAGTTTAGGGACAAGACTGTTGGCATTAGGCACAGAAAGGCACCTGTGGAACTGAATGAAGAAAAGACAAAACACAGGGGTCCTTGTGCAGGAGCCTGTCTCCCCTCAGTGGGGCAAGAGATGCTGGTGGGAAGGGAGTCAGGTGGAGGATTTTGGTGCATGTGGACAGCGAGCAACTGTTATCCCCCAGGGGAGCACCCAGAGGAGATGAGTGTTTGTCCTGTCCTTTAAGATGTGCTGTCTACTTGCCTGGCTCTCAAGCTCCCTGATAGTTTGGGTTTTGAGGTATTGCTGCCAGCCCTTTGCATGAGGTTTCTGTCTGTTTTATAACTCTATTTAACACCAACTTACTCAATATATCTTTTGTATCTATAATGATAAAATAAACTGCTGTAAATTTACCCAAAAGGTGACACTTCTCAGACATTCCCATTCATGCAAACAATCTGCTTTTAATTGTAGCTATTGGTGCCGAAGGCATTCTTAACTGCAGCTGATCCACTTTTACGCACAGAAACATTTGTCTTGTTTACTCTCACAAAGGAAAATATGAAGAATATAGAAATGGTACAAATGAAACATGCACAAACTCTTGGTCATCACAGAGAGGCTTCACCACCACTCCAGCAGGACACATGCCACCAGCTGCAGCCACAATGGGACCAGGTTCAGCCCTTCAGCTACTTCTCCACCCCAGGACCAGGTGAACATCCATCTCCATACTGAGGCGGCCTGCAGCCACTTTGTCTCCTCTGTCACTTAACCACTCCTTCCCTGGTTAAATCAGTGGTGATATTAGTGGGTTTATACCCCAGTATTGGATTTATTGCAGATTGACATCCCCAAAAGGTCACCATCCTCAAATCATTAGCCTGAAATTCAGACTGGGGAACTTCAATGAAATGATATATTTTTAAATGTTTCTTTACCTCTTAAAGCTGACTGCCAAAAGATATACTCACTAATTCCCCCCTTTCTTTCACAGCATGCTCAGCAACAGGAAACCTATGCATTCTTCCAGCCTACAAACCCCTGTCAGCTCCACTTTTCCTTTCCAGTGGGGTAACAAGGAAGCAATGCCATTGGTAGCACAGCTGAGGAGCAGAGACACCAACCATGTCCATCCCCAGGACAGCAGCCAGTGGAAGCTTGGCCATCTGGGGGAGCTGCACAAGGCAGATAGCTGGAGCCTGAGTCCCCAGAGCAACTGTCATTTGTCATGTCAAACAATGACAGGAAAACATCAGAACAGAGATGTGAAGAGTGAGAGATAAGCTGACATCTTCCAATATCAAGACTGGGAAATCAAACCTGTGCACAAATAATTCACCAAAGTAAATAGATTTATATCACTTGCTCTGCTTTCAGTGAATATCCTTGTGCAGAAGATCTCACCTACATCTGCCTCAGGATCTTTTCTGAAACTCAGTCCCTGAACAGCATTACTTTTTCACCTCTCTGGTGAGCCAAGTTGACAATGATTTCTAAGGAGGAATTTTGAATCATCTGTATATTAAATGTTTGTTTTTCTCTCTCTTTCTTGCTGTCAGTAGATTGCATATTTCGTTCATGGATAAACCACCTTATCTCTCATATTACTTTATTTTGGAGCTAGTTAACATACTGTTGTTTGCAGTTTCAGGTAAAGTTCTGTTTAACCTTTCCTTTGGCTGTTTGGCTTTCTCTGTGGTAAGCAATACGAATATTTACTCTCCCAACTCATACCTGCAGTGAGCTGTGACACTAATATATGAATTGTGAAGAAGCTAAGAGTGCTTGTCCAGTTGGTGGAAGGCCAGCAGTGCCCAAGTCCTCACCATGGAATGTATCTTAGCCAAAATTTCCTGCCATGAGGGGTAATATGATGACGTGTAGAGTGAGCAGTTGATCTCAGTAGACACAACAGTTCTGTTTCTTCCCCAAAGGCTTTGAATAATATTTCTTGACCTGCCCAGTTTTGGGAGACCTTAAAGGGAAACCAGTAGCAGACCAGAGTCCAGATGAACCCTCTTGGTGGGTCAGACACCCACCAGAGGCAATAGATGAGGCATTTAATGCATGTAATGGTTACATGGTACTTACTTGCATGAACAAGTGCAAAACTGAGCCACACTATGACAGAATTATGTAGATCTAAGACTTGGAAGTTTAAAATAAGACAAGATTATTCAACAAGGTAAATAAACAAGCTCACTATATTCTCACAGCCCGTTCCTGTAAAAGCATAGATCTCAACCCTTCATTGCCAGCACTGCAGAGGAAAGGTGGGTACACTCTGCTTTCCTTCCAGAGGACACTGTGGAGTGACAGCAGGCAGACTAATATTCTCTGTTCCTCCTCAAGGAATTGTCCTGCCAGATAATAAAGTGTAACCACCTACAGAAAGCTGCAACAGTCAAAGCAAAGACTGATCAAGCTGCTTACAGCACAGCTCTCTAGGCCTCTGACAAAAATAATCCCCAACACTGAGCATCATAGCCAAAATCCACAGTAGTGTATTTCAGTGTATATCTGTGTATTTTCAAAGCTTCAGGTCCTTTCCCATTCTCCAATTAAGATGTTTTCATGAAACTGTAGAATCTACAAACTGATTTCTTTGGGGTTGAAGGCAATAAAGAAGCATTGCCAAGATATCCACAGAGTAGTTTGTCTTTGATCCAGCCTACTTATCAGCCTGGCATATAACCAGGAATTGTGTATAAAAATACTCAGCTGAAGGATTCTGAAATGCTAAGTTATATAATTCTACTTATGTCTAATTTCAATAATTGCGATGAACTGTATAACTACATAGTAGTTGATATTCTAAACTAAATTTGCAGCCATCATTGAAAGAAGAGTTCAGAGGCTGAAATTAAAACATCTGTTTCTCTTTTTTCAATGTAAAAGATGACTAATACTGAAAACACTGTCTGAGTGATCAACTTCTCTGTTATCCCTTAGCTTGTTCATGAATATGAAGGGAAGTTTAGAATCATAAAAGTTTTCTATACCTTTTTCTCTCTTCCTATTTCTAAAGATGCTTATGATAGGAATACATAATGGATGCATTCTGAGTCTGTTTTATTGACTGACTACTACTGTGTTCTCCAAGCATTCTTACTGAAACCACTGGGATCACTCCTGAGGTAAAGAGGTAGTGGTGAAAGAAAAAGATCAAACTCTGGCTCATTAAAATGGAAAGAAAACATGAATAAAAGTTTTATGACTTCCTGTTGTTTGAGTTTTATTATTATACTCTTAGCATAAAATTTTGAGAAGGTACTTAGGTTTTAAGATAGCTGTGGAGACCATCAAAATGACAAATGCTAACAAAAGGTAAGAGAGGGAGCTATTAAAATATGAGAGTATTGAAATCCATATCGACCGACAGGCTACTCAGAGCAGAGAATACATGGATCATTACATATTTCAATTCAAAATCCAAGGTTGAGATGCTTAATTTTTTTTTAATAGGCTCCAAGTAATAACATATCTTTAATCAAAGAAGCTCAGTATTGCACATTATAGTGTAATAATATTTGGCTTTAAAAACTAACTTCCAAATAAATTAACGAAATGTAGACACATTAAACAAGTTTAGGAAGAAATCCTTTAGAGACTCTTTTTATTTCCAATTCTGCAACAAAAAGCCTTTGGAAATGAACAGATACACCTCACAAAGAGCTACATCCCGTCTTTCACTGTAATACAACTGATATAGTGATGCAGAATATTGGAGTTTTGACTTCCTGTCAAACACAATGACAATTAGCATTTTACATGCAAGATTGGATAGCATTTTATGTAAGATCAGATAGACTATTGTCTCAGAAAACACTGATCATTGTCTCTTCATGAACAGACTATATTAATATTTTGGCAAAATCTGATAATCACAGCTGATACATAATTACTCTTGGCCGTTGAGCCAATGGACTTCTAAAAGAATCTACAAGATATAATTACTCTTGGCCATAAAGTCAATGAATAAGACATCCAAAAGTATCTACAAGATGTAGGACTGTGAGTCCTTGTAACTTAACATTAAGTTTTGACCTGATGATAAGTGGCCTTGTTGCATATTCAGGAATGTAGCTCCAAATCCTAAACCCATCATAACTAAATCTACTTTTAGCCTTATCAGTTAGCTACAACAGAGTCTTCTGCTGTACCTCAGAATGTGTCTTTTCAAATTAAAGGAAGCTTCTGTGTTCATGGAAAATGATCTGAACTTCTGTGGACACTTTGTGTAGGAGGCACCCAAACAAGATTTCCTACTGGATGCATGACATCGGTTCACTCCACCATAGAAACCTAACAACTGCCCATTTATCAGTACATCACAACAGACCCTGAGCTCTTCCAAATTCCTCTTTTCCAAAATACCATTCCTGTGACTTGAAAAAAAGCAAGAATCAACAGAGAATCCCAGCACACAGCCAGTGACTTCATCAAAACAGAGACAGTTTAAAAAAAGAGAGAAAAAGCATTCAGGTGGCAAGATTTTCCAGAATGCACTGCATAGACCTAGTGCTCTTGGATCTGTCCAAGCTGAGTCAAGGGAGAAAATTAAATGTTTTCACTACCCTCCACAAGACTTCTTGCAAAGCAGAAATGAACTCTTCAGTCAGCTAAAATGGGAATTTAATCAAGTATGATCTATAGGCAAAATTTACAGTAACACCCTGGCTCCTGGCTATCTTTCTTAACACTAGCTCCAAAGCAATTCTCTTTCATAAGAAAGCTGTGAAACAAACAAACCAAAACAAAAATTGTTCTTTGATTTATAGCAACTTGCAAAAAGATAGAACTTTTTTTTTCAGTCAAACACCAGAACCTTCTTCGTTTTTAATAAAGATGATACTGAGACTTTCCATGCCTGCTGAGGAAAAACAGAAAGAATAATTACAATTTACAAAGAAGCCCTCAGTATCATCTAAATTTAGAGTATCACACCGTTATCTCACTCACATACTTTATTTCTCACCTGTTAAATTATACTTGCTGGGAATACAGCCAAAGAACAACTGCTGTCATTGTCACTCTTTGTAAGGAACAACATTACAAATATTACTTAGAGAATATGGGTGGATTGCAGACTGTTTTTAAAATTTGGATTGGAAAAATATCATAGGACATATTAAAGAGAAGAAAATTAGCTAGGAAATTAATCCCCTGCTTTGTTCTTTGGAAATGGCTAAATCTAATAGCTGTGAAGAATTGTTAGGGATGTTTGATATCTTGCTCAAGAAAATATCTATCACAATATATCTCTCACCACTCCAAACCCCAGAGTAAGTGTCATGAACACTCCTCAAGGTTACGGGGAAGGCAGAAAGGAAAAGACTAAATATTTTCTAACACAGCATTAAATCTCTGAACACTGCGCAAACAAATAATTTAATTTAAAATTTTCTCAATATTAGCTGTCTGGAAGTGGAACAGAAAGCACCTAGCTCTGCTTGTGATTCAGACTCTTTCTGTTGCTGAAATGACACGGACAGCAACAAGCTCTGCCCAGGCTGGAGGAGCTGTAGGGGCAAGGGGACAGACTGCACCGGGGCTGCAAACAGAGCCCACTGCGGCTGCTCTGTGAGGCCACAGATGATCTCACTGTGTTAAGCAAGAAACAAATAAGGTGACTAAACTTCCACTGCTTCTGATCTTCATGGTTTATGTGCTTTTTATATTCATCTATTTTAATGCCAATTATTCTTATATATTTCCTAACAAATTTTTGGTAATAAACTGTCACAAAATTAAAAGACAAGAAAAAAACTTTGCTGCTTTTCAGAAAAGGATCCTCTCTGTAGCATTTATCCAGCAAATGTTTGACAGTTTTCAATGTACAGTACAACTGGGTTATGCTTGGGTTACATATTTCTGGGACAACTTTTCCATTCTTGACATGAATAAAGCACCCCACTTTTAGGCCCTGAAGACCCTGAAATCCAAATTAAGACAGGATTTTACACTGCACTGAACTGTTTGTGATGAGTGCATGTGTGCAGTATCACTGCACATGCAATGGCCATATGTATGCAAATCCTGCATCTCTAAACTTTCAGTTTGAAAACATAGTTAATCTCACCAGTAAAAATGGATTAATACATCCTATATTTATTTTTCTCAGAAAAACTTAGTGCAAAAACTTAGTATAATAATGCTGGGCATGAAATTCAAGGAAACAAAGATAAATTTTTCAAGACAATAATTTTAAATATATATATTCCCCCCTCATCTATTAAGATGTAATATTAACCAGCTATTAATATTGTAAATATAAAAATAAAACTATTAATCCAGCTTTTTGGATTATATTGGAGTTGTCTTTCACATTTTCCAAGCTTCTTATGTAAGTGTCTCAGTTGTGCAAAAATGGAAAAATTTGTAATTTTTTTAATCTCTGGTGCATTTCTCATGGCTATAAATATAGTCCCAATGTGAATGGCACTGTTTCATTTTTAAATACAATCCTCAGTAATCACTGGCAAATGGCTCTGCTTCGAGGCAGTTAGACACTCAGATGATCTGCAAAGATTGTTTGTTGAAGATAAATACCCCAGAAGGTTGTAAACAAGATTCAGACATAACAGAGATGCATTGCTGTTACAGGTACCTTGACTCTGGTGGATTCTCGAATCCATTAAACTTGCTGGGAATTTTGCCACTGACCTGTCTGGGGCCAGTATTTCGGCTATTTGTTCTCTTTTAATGCAGAACCATTGAGGATTTCAGAACATCCCCCAGTGAAAAGGAGATCTAATGTTTAAGGCACAGATCCCCACCTTAAAACCCTCAGGAAAGCAATAGTACTGCATTGTCTGCATCATCCTGGAATGATTATGAAGGCTGAACATCAGCTCCCAGATAAAAAAGTCCCCTTCCTGCAGCAACCCCAGCTGGGGGTGGTTGAGGAGGGACTAAAGTCCCCTGCAGTTGCACAGCATCACAGAATCATGGAAGTGGGAAGTCACCTCTGAAGATCAACGAGTTCATTTCCCTGTTCAAAGCAAAGTAAGTGAAAGTAGGCTGCTCAGGACTGTGTCCAGCTGACTTTTTTTTTTTTTTTTTATAATTCAGGTGGTTTAAATAACCTATCTGGGTGACTTGGGCTGTAGTTTGGCCACTTTCATGGTGAAAAAGCTTTTTTTTCATGTTTAAAAAGAATTTCCTGTATTTCAGTTGAGGCCCATCACCTCTTGCACACACACTGGACACTGCCAAGAAAAGCCCAACTCTGTCTTTTAATCTCCTTCATTAAATACTTATAGATAAAATTCCTCTGCAGTTTTCTTCTCCAGGCTTAGCAGCCCCAACTCTTTCAGCCTTTCCCTGTGTAGTCCTGATTCAAAAAACTGTTAAGCATGTGCTTATCATGTGTTGAAAGGTCACCATGTTTCATGGGGGCAGGCAGACATGTCGAAATTCTATCAAAATTCAGGAAAAAAGAGTCCCAATATTTAAAAATTGTCTGAAAAAGAGAACTCTATGGGCTCCCTATCTAATCTGTGCAGTTTCTCAGCAGCAAAGGAAGGAGGCCCTAAAATCCCCAGCCTCATAGCCTGTGGAGTTATGGAGTCTGCAGCAGCCCATCTGGAGAGCTGCCCTTTGGTCAGGACTAGAGACACCCCTTGTCTGCAGTTCTGCAGCACCCCAACTTCCATTTCATGTATTTGAGACAGTACAGTTCCATTGCACGGCTTGTCTATTTCAAAGACAATAACTTACTTAAAATTCACAAAATAAATAAATTTCTCCCAAGAGATTTATTTAAATTAAAGCACTTCCTGTAGAACAGAACTTTAAATTAGAAAATAAAATCTCATGGAGGCATAAAGTTGACATTTGAGTTTAATTAGGAAGACTCACATACAAACACTTGTTAATATCAAACCAAGTCAGACTCCAAACTGCTGATAATAATGAAATTAAAATTAGGTGCACAGATGAGACACTGAGTTAAAATTTGGATTTCTCTTCACTAATTCTGATAGGCAAAATTCATCCTATTAGTGAAGATCAATAAATGGTTCATATATCACCATGCACCACCTGAGGCCTTGCTTCACATAGGAGGTAGGGCCTTTATATTGGAATTCAGAAATGTAAGCCCTCTACTCTGGTAGTAAAAGGTGATAAAAGCCTGTGATAGTGTTTTACATTTCTACATGGAAAAATTATATTCTCACTCTCATAAATTATTCTGTGACCCATATATGACAAGCTTTAAAAACACTCACCAGCTACCATAAATGGAAAGTCAGAAGTGAATATGTTCTGTGCTGAGCTCATGTAGGGGAATGCATTTCCTTCGCTTAGAACAATTTAATTTACACTTACTTCATACAGGAAATCCTCGTGTCATATTAACAAGCTGATAATGATCTGTATGGATGTGTCCAGCAATATGATATTTTATCACAACAAAAGGAGTAAGATTTCACTGAATGGAATTCAATTAAAAAAGCAAACTGCATCAGCAAATAGCACACTGGCATTCATCCAGCTATTCCTTTGGTGGTTCTTAGTTCAAAATATTTAAAGGATTGGGGTGTAAGTGAAGAGCCCCAGAGAATATGTTGTCAGGCTTGTACTCAGAATTCAAGCTCCTTTCTAACCAGCCCAATCAGAAATTAAAGCTTTGCCTACACAGCCTATGCTCATACAGACCCTGCAGAGAGGCAGGCACTTCTTAGACAGGGCTTCACCCTCCCCTTGAACAGCATTCTCAAAATGCTCTTGGTGCTTCGGTTTCCCCAAGGCCAGGAGGAGAGCTGAGACTGGCAGGACAGCAGGTCTAATCTCACCCATCATCACCCTGGCCACAGACCTGCATGACCACACAGAGCAAAATACTCTGTGCTGGTCTAATTACTGATCAAAAACACACATCAAGGACACCAGGGAGTAGGTCATGATTCCTTCACCCAAATTTGCCCAGTGTTCATGGGGCTGTGATTCTGATTTACAGTTTACAGCTTAATTCTGGATAAGACTCTAAATCAAAGAGCAGCAACAGAGCAGCAGAGCCACCTGTATGAAAGGGAAATTCTCCAACAGCATTTGTTGGTTCTGTTCATACGGTAAAAAAAACCATTTCAACTGAACATAGTGCACAGGTGTTCTCTGGAATAAAGCACAGGTACATTTTATGAAAATGCCTTTTCTTTTTCATTTCTGCTGGCTCTCAGTGAAACATTGACTTGTTGGGCTGACCAACATTCATGGCCAGCCAGTTTATTATATTATATTTATTATATTTAATTCTTTTAAAAATCATTAAAGTGCTTACAATGGTTTCATATGAAACATACATCAGGCATCTTCAGATGCTATTCAGGACTGACTTCCTTTGCAATTGGAACTGAATTAAGTGGCAGCTGGAATATTAAATGCAGATTTGTGGGAAACAAAGCATCCAATTTGCATAAATTCCAATATTCCAACAAGAAACAAAGCAGCAGAACTTCCCGGGGTGCCTTTTCACAGTGATTTCCTGGTGTGAGATGTGCCCCTTTAAAGAATAATTTAGTACAACCCTGAGGAAAGATGAACTTCAAACAAACCCCTGGCTTATCATGACATTTCTTGTCTGGTTGCTAATAATGTTGAGATTTACCTGGTAAAAGCTAAGTATGAAGATATGGCCTCAGTTTTCTAGGAACATGTAATTTCTTTAAAAAGTACATGCTTCTTGTTTTTTCAGTCCTCTGATGCTATGTAACATGCAACATTTTGATGAATATAGGTTGGGCAATGCAGTTTCCTTGCATGACACTTACTGTTAACAATCTGCAGTTCCCCAAGGAAGGCATGAGAGCCTGTCACCCGCACTTATTTGGGTACAGGCCCTAAATCTTGAGCTCCCTGCAATAGGACGGTTTCAGCATTTTGGCTGAATCAACAGGCTGAGAAAAGCATCAGGGACTAGGCCACAGACCAAATGGAAATGTGTTGGATGTATGTGGATCACCATCCTTGTTAACCACTAAGTGATCCATCCTTTTGACCTACAAAGGAAATCACATTAATCAGGAAAGGTGTGGAGATTTGCCACCTACATAATTTTTATGCCAAATGACCACAGGCTCCAGTACTTCTGAGAACTACCCATGTGAGAGCTCAGCAGATGGACTGACGAGGGATTTACCAGTGATTGCGTTACTATCCAAAAACACCATTAAGGTGAGTAATGGGAGCACCCAGGTTTGGGCCAATTTATCTGCGTCATTTCCACTGCAGCCTTATCTATATTGAATAGAAAAGCAGGTTCTCCTGATCTCTGACTCATCTTTTCTTACCCAAAAACTACTAGTTCAGCAGGAGGCCAGCTAATTATCTTTGGCACCTAGATTTAAAAGTCTTCAGTGTTATCTTTGTCTAAACCTAAATGTTACATCTTGATTTTGGTGTGACTTCACTTAAAAAATGGAACAGAACATTTTGACCTTCCATGATATTCTGTTTCCCTGTTTAACTTCTGTATTATACATTAGGCAAGTGAAGAAAGTTTAAAAAAATGGAATGCTTTATATTTTGTTATCAAAACAAATCCTTTCTGTTTTCTTTATATTGAATTTTTGGCTTGAAGCTTGGGATAGTTGGGTTTTTTTTTAAAAAAAGAAGTTTTATGGACATTATTTAAACAAACACATAGCTTTCATTCCATTTTGGAACGAAGCAAAATGTATCAGCATTGCATAGTGACTGAGAAAAGGGAAAATCTTGATCATACACAGCTTAACTCAGCAGTCATTCACCTCCAGACCAGAAATAACTGCTTTATTCTAAGCCACGTTACTGGGACTGTACAGTGGAAACTGGATGAACCTTATTAGCTTGAGATAAGTATAGCAGAGGTCAGGTTAGATGATGAACTGGCTGGTTCTGGCCTCAACTCCAGGAAATTTTCAAGCCTGTTTGGGGACTGAGATATTGCAGTTTCCATAGCCTGTGTAAAGCAATCTGTCAAGTCTCAGGAACATGAGTAAAGTCAAGCCTCTAACAGGATTTCTAGTATGATCATCAATTGTTCAGAGTTAAAATAGGGAAAAGGAAGAAAAGAAAAGACTTGTGACATATTTCCAGGTCTGTAGGTAGCTTGTCCTTGGATTTATGTCTTGTCCCCAACTACTGATGCAGGTCTTTTCCTGGCTATCAATCAATAACTGACTCAGTTGCCAAAGTAATTTCAGAAATACCACTCTACTTCATTCCAGGAATTCAACATTTTGAATTTTCACTCTCAAGCAGTGTTGCCTCCAGTAGTACCACCACAAAGCTTCCAGAGCCAAACCATCTGCCCAGAGCCCAAGCCAGCTGCTTTCTTTCTAATCAGCTTCTTGTATGTACCTGGGATTGAGTTGCTAAACAGATTAATTATTTAGGCAGACTTCAGCCTTGTCCTCATCATTCTGTTTCCTGAGGGCTCTTCAGAGTCTCTTCAACTCCCTGACTGTAGATTCATCCATTTCCCCAAAGTGTCTGTTAGTACATGTTGCTAAGAGCTCAACATATGAACACATCCATCCATCCATCCATCCATCCATCCATCCATCCATCCATCCATCCATCCATCCATCCACCCATCCATCCATCCAGACACACAGCAGTGCTTGTGGTCATTGGACCACATGCACAAGAACTGCAGCAATTCCTCTCACAGGGCCTGACCCAGTCCTATCTTGAGACACAACTGATAAATTTAAGTTATGCGAGGGACATGCATCTGGGCCTTAACAATCAGCATTGTTAAAGGAATGTGTAAGAATTTGGTCAAGATGGCCCATTTTGATACATGCACTCATTTCATATATTTATTATGCATGCACAGGATAAGAAACACCTGCTTTGAGCCTCAGGCGTGTCATGGGATTAGCCTCAATTAATACTGAGCTTAAATGGTACTAGTGGAGCTTTTATATGGCACCTCCCCTCCAGAGTGTTTGGCACCACAAGGCTGAGATCACTTTACCTTGTAGAGAACACTCTGACAGATAAGAGCATTCATAAACCTGGGTAGGAGAAATGGGGGTTGCCAGAGGTGCATGTAGACAGTCCTGATGCTTACAAAAGGCTTCTAATCCATGAATTCCCCATGCCATGGTACATCCAAGTTTACATGCCAATGATTTGTTCCTAAAAAAAACCTGACAGATGCCCATGCTGCTTTTCTAGCCCAAAACTGCTGGACGTTTGAGAATCCTAAGTGAATCTTGGGAATTGTGGCTGAACATCAGGGGCTGCTGATCTGCATCAGCCCTAGGCAGAAATGAGAACACCCAGCAACAAGTGAGGTGATTATTCACAGCACCATAGCCTTGGCCATTTGACTGATTAGATCCCACATAATGAAATGTACTAACCCTGTTTCTGAGCTTGTCATTGAAAATCACTTTTTTCATTTTTTTTATACTCAGATGAAATTGCAAGAGACTCTATGATGTGGTTATGGCCCATTTTTTGAACTCTCTTTTTCCTTAGCTGCCACTGAAAGAATAAGATTTAGGATCCTATCTCCATCCTGCTTTTGGCACCTTTAGATGAATATTCTCCTAATTTCTAAGTCTTAGATGACAATGGCAATTTAAAGTCTTGAGTGAACTCTCAGCATGGAAAGAACATAAATGATTTTCTATTCCAACAGCACCAAGGAACAGAACAAGGTCGTGTACTGTCATCAATTTATTTTATTCTTTTATTTAAAAACGAATCCAGGGAAAACTCATAAATTTTTTTTTCAAAAAGGAAGCCAAATTCACCTCTGTCTTCATCATGATTCACTGGATTTGCACCTACCAGAAATAAGATAGAAGATAGCTGCTTCCTTTGAAACTAAGACTCCTTCCCCAAAGCACATAGATGCAATTTATCTCCCTCCTAGTCCTCTGCTGTTCTGATTTCAGCATCTGAGATAGACCTGGCAGGTCCCTGCTGTAGCCATTGGTCTCATGACTAAACACCCATGAACAGTTCTGACATCTGACTTAACAGTCACTTACCCTATGATGAAATTATAAAGTCATGTGCTGAAGGATGCACTGGATGGATGGATGGATGGATGGATGGATGGATGGATGGATGGATGGATGGATGGATCTTTGGTCACAGATCAAGGGCCCTGTGGAAGTGGGGGAGAAATTGCCTCTGCTATGGCATGTTTGATATCATCTGTTTTAGCCATCCACCTGAGAAAGAGATGAATCACACTCTAGAGGTTCTTGCTTCTCTTCTTTTAATAAACAGGATTCAAGACTGACTGCTTCTCACACAGCTCCATTGGAGAGGTCTAAATCCAAACTGGGAAACTTTCACCCATCTTATTTTTCCTCTCCCACAAATATATGGCAAAACTCAATTTATATGCTGCATCTCTGTAAAGACAAAGGCCCATCTTTTTATGTACACTAATCTCCCAAACAGTACCTCAGAAGCTGAAAAATAAAATATGATGCCCTGCCTTTTTTTTGGTTTATTATATTGAAAAAAACAAACAGATGGTGCCCTAGGTGTGATTTACACTGAATGATGTGTAGTACTTTTCTTCCTTTACTAGGTATGCCAAGATTTTTTGAATAAATATAGAAAACGTGAAAATTGTAATGTGTATAGGTGAGTTTAGTGCCTTTATATAGAAAAGTTAACTAAGTTTGCATCAGAATATTTATTTCTTGGCAGCTTCTTTGTTTTGAGGTAGAAAGAAAGTTCCTTGTGAAACCATCTACTCTTACACGTCTTTGCATGGGTTAATTTCTCACTCCTTTTCTCTCCGCAGTAATTGTTTTTAAATCTTAGAGGGGCATGCTTTTGGTTTACTTTTTTTGTTTTAAGTGGTGTTAAGAGGAAATTGTCACAGACATCAGAGCTCAGCCATTAAGAAAAAGAAATAAAAATCCAGACAGATTTTTTTTTTTTTACATCTCAAACTTCAGTTTTGCATCAGAATTAATTATATCAACTTAGACCCTGTCACAACTCACCACTATAATGGAAGGGAGGTTTCAATGGAAAACCTGCAACTTTATAAAGGAGCTTGACTTCAAGTCACCCCCCAGTGAAACATCAGGAGATCAATATTGCACAGTGCCCCAGTACTGGATTATTGTGAACACCCTGCTGGCTACAATTCAGCTTTCCATTTAATTGTGCTCTTATTTAAAATTCTGCTGTCCCCATAGAAGAGCAAGAGAAACCCAACAGGCATTTTGTAAGGTTATGAACAATGAAAACTCTAGATAAATGTCAGAAAAAAGATAGTAGGCCATAAATCATCACTTGATGGTATCAGATGAAATAACTTGTTCTCTCTCCCACCTCCCCGGGGCAAGCAACCATGTGTATGTTAAATGCTAAATTTACCAGTGATGCAACATCCCCACTGACACTAAGATATGAGGCCATTTCAAAAGTGATGGAGAATTTTTTTTTTCATCTTAAAATTCTTTTGATTTTTCCAGGGACAAGACGTCTCAAGTGACTGATAAAAATAGGGCAGAGTGGCAGCAAAACTTAAAAATCCAGCCTCACAAGTGATTGCATCGTATCTGCCTTTGAAAGAGCTGTGAAATAGATATATTCATATCATAAGAGTAGGACAATTTCTTTTCCATCATCTCTTTGATAATCACGAATGCTAATGGCCTGTCTGCAATATTGTCTTGTCAAATTATGGCATCCCAGGCACTTGGACTGCCTGATGTGGTCTCTCTGTACCTGGATACATACAAAGCAGTGAAGAAGAAAATCATTCCAGCCTAAAACCAAAGGGAGAATCATTAACAAATGCTTCCAAACCAAAACAATTTTTCCTTTTGTCTCCACATTTTCTCCTTCATTTTGTACCACAGTGGCAGGGGGGAATGTTGTCATCTGGCACTGGTAGCAACATCACATGGAATGCAATACCCAAAGGAAAAAAAAATTCTTTCTTTTGATTGAAAAATAGAGTCATATTTTCAGAAGAAGGGAGCTGAATCATGCCTGCCAAGTAGCGAATCCTTGCAGGCACATGCAGCCGCAGCCACGCAGAGCATACATGTGAAGTTCTGCCAAAGCTGGGCTGAGGAACTGCCATGCTCCTCCTTATTCCTCCCTTTGTTTCTCCCCACAGAGCAGAAATACAGCCCTGGGGCCTCTTTCCCACTCTGTGACTTCTGGCATCCTGCACCACAGAACACAGGATCTTGAAACAGGATGATGGTCACTATCTCCTGTCTGCAAGCTGAGAAAAAAAAAAGCCACCTAGAGGAGATATCCTTCTGCAAAGGAGCTCTTGCAGACAGGACAGTCTTTGGGACCCCATTACCTCCATAGTTAAACAGAAAAATTGCTTAACTCAGGAGAAGCTTTTCACAGGAAGGAACCCACAATTTGGAGATCCACACACGATTGCGCACTGTGGATGTGGTGCACCTCTGGATAACATTCGTGTTTGCAGCCACCTATGAAGACAAGAAAACCCAGCTCCCTCTTGTTAAAATTAAAAGCTCTGTGTGTAAATATTGTTGTTCTGCATTCCTCCCAAGGAGAGCCCAGCACATGTCAGGACGTGGAAGCGTGACTCAGAGAGATCCCTTGGGGAGCACTGAGCAGAGGGCGCACAGGCAGCAGATGCAGCAGCTCTCAAACAGTGTGGTGTGTCCATCCTCCTCCTCTGCACAGGCAATAGCTGGTGGTAAAAGCTAGCCCAGATAGCTGGAGGGGTTGGCCATATTGCAGTCCTCTGACTTGGGGACAATGGTGACCCACAGGGATGAATTGTCTGGGGACAATTTTCAGGGAAGGGGGTGTCCTGCAGGTTGAAAAAGAGCCAATGACTCTGATACTTCAAACTTTGTTCAAGACTTTAATTTTTGTAGGTTTTGAAGAGCATCCAAGTAAGTTAAGGCCACAGATGGGAAGAAGTGAACTCGATTTAAATTTGGATTTCACACTGCACATATGCATACATATACGTGCACACAGCACAGCAGTTTGTCTGATCTGAGACACAGGTTTGGGCTGCTCTTGAGACAGAGATCAGCCATGGCACTGCACCCTAAATCACCACAGCCCTATAAATTACAGCCACAGATATTGGGGGAAAGGGAGAAAGGGAGAAGGAAATATCTTTACCTCTGCAAAAACAAGTTTTAACCAACCCACAGAAAATGCCTCCTCTTTCCCATCTGTCTCCTCATCACCTATGATAAATAGAAAGTAACACCTTCTCTCAGCTCCAGGTTTCTTCCACTGATCTTCTGCACGGCACCTTTCATATATGAGCAGACAAGGACCAAGCCATTATTTCTCACCACAGCTCTGAGAGGCTTATGGCTTTCCCTTCCCACAAAAGGGAAATGTCTGAATACTCAGGAACTCCTTGAATTTTTCAGCAGTTTAAGTTTCTCCTTTAGTCCTTTGCACTTATATCTGCAGAGAGGACTGGGAAATCACATTAAGTCTCTGATTTGCACTTACAGTACATATTCCCATGTATGTGGGACTTTGAAGGAGAGTTTCAGACTGGGAGAAGAGTTTGTTCTTTTTAATTGATTTATATTAGCAGCCAGGTTACATCAGATGAAATTGCCACTTACCTGATCCTTCATGGATGTTTAGGCATCTGGATCTCAGAAAGAAAGGTGCTCTTGCACCTGATCTTGGAGGCCAGAGATTAGGGTTATTTAAATTATTTAAATTGGATTATTAAAATTGTTTTCTTCAGAAATCTGTGTGATTTAGGGGAAGAAAAAAGAGGTTACATGTGCATTTAAATACAACTGTTAGCATGTAGAGATCACTTGAGATGAAGAATACTGAGTATAATGAAGGTCTTCTATTTATTGCATGTCTGGTAGTTAATAATTTCTTCTTCAACTCTGTTATTCATAAAATTTGTGGAAACTTTGTGGTATTTTTAATATGACTTCTCTTTTTCCTGTTCCTGGGTACTAAAAACAAACCAAAAAAAAAACCCCTCCAGCAACAAAACCAAACAACCCACACAAAACTTGTGGATTTCTAACACCAAAGCAAATGTAGTACTTTTTATCTTTAACCTCCTTCAGCAGCAGGGTGTATTAACTATATGCAAACAGCACTAAACGAACAAGATAAGGCTGTTCATATAGGGAAAAAAACAAACCTCTAACTCAAAGAAACATTTTAAAAATGCAGGTATGCATATACCACAACTTCCTCTTCCAAGGGCAACAACATAATCTGCTTATCAAGTCATCTGTGATTGTGTATTGGGTCTTCATTTATAGCAATTGGTTCTCATTGGGATGGATATTTGGACTAGCATTCTGAAAATAAAACCACTAAATCTCCTAATCTCTGCAAAGAGACAGAGAGACATGCAGCAGAGACATAGCAACTATGCCCTTAGAACAAGGAAAGAAACCTATTACTCCTCCAAAGTAAACACAAGAAAATGTTTCCCAACCCAGCTAAATGCTGAAACTTCTCAGCTATGTCAGTGCCCCAGTCGAAAACAAACAAAAGGGTTGCAAAAGCCATTGGAGCCTTTCAGCTTCAAGTACATACTCAGAAGGGTTCTCCTTGTGAGGTTAATGTCTAATGAATATTGCAGCAGAACTTGCTGGTTCTGGCTCTATCAAAATCTGGCTGCACAAAGCAATAAACACACAAAAGGGAGCCACAAGTGGACCTTTTATACTCAAGCTGGAACAAAGTTTAACTGGGAAAACATTTCAGAGGCCAATTTTGATTCCCAAACACTTAAATTTATGTATTTATGTATGTATGAATTTATTTACTTATTTATCATGTTATATTTAAATGAGAGGGAGAAAAAAGCTGAAGTTCTGTTTTCCAGGTGTGTGGAAAGTGATATAAGGGATGACAAAAAACTGGAGCAGCATAATGCAGAATATGACAAGGGAAATAATGAATTGAAATGAAGCATTAGAGTAACAGATGCATCACTCAGTCCAGAGCCATATGCACACAGAGCCCTGCTAGAGGGGGAAATGTGCCCTAGAAAGAGAAATCCTAAATTTTACTACAAACCACATGTGGGATTGGAGGAAACGTGAACAATAATGGGATAAAGGGCAATTCATATTGAAATCACAAACAGAAAACATATACATAAGTTATAGAAAATCGTACATGCAATATATTCAATATACCTCCACCATTTCTCTTGGCTGGTTTTGTGTTAAAACTTCAATTGACTACTATATTCAAACACATGAAGGTCTCCTCGTCCTCACACTGCCATTATCACATAGCTGCTTAAGCACCAGGATGAATCAAAACCTCAGCTGTCCCTCTCATACCACCCTCCAGTGCTTTCCTCTTGTCTCTCATCTGGGTAGTCTCCACTGCTGCCTCTGAGTACAGTCCCCACATAACTACATTCCAGGCAAGGAATTCACTCTCTGTCAGTAACTTAAGTGTGTGAGGAATATCAACAGCCACGAGGTGCCACTTAAAACACAGTGGGAAGACAGAAGCACTGAAGAGAGTTGGTCTCACTCCACTGACTGTATTTTGCATGCAGGTGCCCAGCAAGGAAATCAAACCCTGAACACACTTTGCATGGGTTTGCCCACCTCCCTCAACTTCCCATGCTTCTTTAGCAGCAAAACTACTCAAAAAACTCTCTCTCTGACTTCTGATTACCATTGTATTTTTTAAAGGGAAGAAAGATTGTCCCAGTAAGAATAAAATGATCCTCTTGTGTATGAGAGAAAGCAGCCAAGTGCAGGCCCATGGCACACACAGGGGGACAGGAGATGCTGGAACTGAAAAAGCAATTAGATCCACAGTGTTTCAGGATTTCTTTTCAATGGTTTGTTGTGGTTCTTACCACAACACATGCATGATTTTTATGGAAAGCAGATAACACTCATAAAAAATATCTGCTTCACTAAAACTTGATTTCCTGCAAAGATTTTCCTAACTGCAAATTTTCAGTCAGTTCCAGACACAATCATTTGCAAATGACATCAAAACTGTTGATTTTATTTAAAATAAACACAGAAACAAACAAAAATCTTTTCCCTTACTGAATCATAAAATGTTTCTGGATGTTTAGATTCAGTATGTCACAGTTAAGAACTAAAAACTATCTAAAAAACAGCTCAAAAATACGACTGAACCATAAATTCACTGTGATTTGTTAACTGATCAGGCTGGTAATTCTTTTAGATCTGAAAATTGTCTAGTTATTAGAAGGGCATTCTAATTAAAGGAAATCTGGACTGTCTGTAACCACAGCAGTGTGATCACAACATCAGAGAGTTGCTCCTTACTTGTAGGTGCACAAAACACTGGTAACACCCTCTCAGTGCCATAGACCTCTGGCTGAAACATTTAGGTAGAAGACTTCAAACACAGGGGTTGTGTTTTCATTAACAAGTAAAGCTGTGTTCATAAAACTCAGCTTTGGCTATAACAGGCTCTCTGCCACTGGTGATTTTTAAATTAAGAGTAGATTTTGTGGTCTTTGCAAGATAACTTTGGTTCCTTTTATGCTACATACACAATTGTGTATGATAAACTAAATTATTTTTAACTGCAATAATGGCTTCCTATGCATGGCTGAAAAAATGTTTTTGCTGAAGTAAAAGCATGGCTCCAGCCATGTTCCATAAATTCATCACAGTACTACCAGTGTTTCCAAAAGACGAATTCCCACAGACCTGGAACTGGTATCCTTCTGCCTGACAAGGTATTGCTTATGGAACTGTAAGAAGATAGAAGAAAAGAAGGAATTCATGGAAGTAAATCCACTCAGCCCCCAGTGCAGGTTTTTGAAAACACCCAGAAAAAGAAACCTCAGGCGTGTATGAGTGGTAGAAACGGAAAGGTTCTCCTGGCACCTGGCATGGAAAAGAGATTGAGATGAGGAACTCAGGGTGAAAGGAGGAACACAAGGAGAGGGAAGGAGATCGAAGTTCCTCATGTTCAGATCATGTCTCACCAGGAGTCTGTTTGCATAGGACAGAAAGACCTGATGCACCAGGTACAGCTAAGGCACACCTTGCAAGTCACCACTGTGGTTATATTCCTTCCTGGAGGAAATCAAAGGAAGTTCTAGAATCTCCCCCCTCTGGTTCTTAATCTTTCCCCCCTGACTCTCAATGTGCAACAGCACGTCTCTCACAGCTGAGACTCTGGGCTCATTTTTAACATGTCCCAGATATTTAGTGGATAAGCTTAAACATAAGGAGGTCAGTGAACTCTTTAATGAGTTTCAACAGTTTTATAAATCTATTTAGCACCTAATAATTTTCTACAGCCTTCAATGGCACTTATGCATCTGGTTGTAACTTTGACGAATGTCCAGCCCCTCAGCCGTACGCTAAGATGGAAAGAGAATTTGAACTGAAGATTTGTAACTTGAACTTGACATGGCAAGATATTTAGCAACTAAGAAAAGGAAATGCCCATATGCTCTTTCCAGTTCATGACACAATTTCCTTCTGCACAGGCTTACTTTGGAGCAACACATCAAAATAAATTCAGTAATAGCAATAACGTTTTCCATTGTTACAGCACTTGCCACAAGTGTGTTAAATAACTGCTGCTCTTCTAACACTTTCACCACCACCCTGGATTTAGGATATTACAGGCTGGTGAGAGATATTAAGTAACACATCTCAAACCATTCTTGACATCTGTTGCTGAAGCAGGAATAGACAGCGAGTCTCCTGGGTATTTACCCATTCATTTCACCACAAAACGATCATTTCTGTCTACGATATGAGTTCTTCAGTCAAGAGATTTCAATTATACAGCCCATGCACACAATTCACCTTTACCCTTGGAGTAAAAAAAAAAAAGCATTGATTGAAGGAAGGACCAACTTCCTTTTTTTTTTTTTTAATTAGAATTTAAACTAATGGTCTTAGACAGACTTGACAGTGCCAAACAAAGGTTGGCAGCTGACATCTGGGAATACTCTGAGAGTATTAACTTGTCCCAGTGCCCTAGAAACTAGGGCAGCTGAGGCAAAGATGCCCATTGAGGACCACCGGAATACCCAATCAAGTGTGATCTCCATCCTCATCTAAGATGAATCCTCACTATATAAACATTCACAGTATCTCCATTTCAAACGAGAAAGTTAAAGCCCCTTCCAGATAAATGCTGGACACAACTAAGTACTACAAAGATTTTAACTGATAGTTTTACTCCATTGTGCTGGTGACATTCAGGGCCACAGGTACACAGCAAGGTGAGACCCTGGACCACATTCTCACCATTAAATATGTAGCACTTTCCTACTGTCCTCAACTGCAGTAGGACTGTTCCCTTAAGTTTCAGTGCTGAGAGACAATGAGGGCTTTTCTTCTCCACTGAAAATGGGGATTAAACACACATTTATAGAAACATGGTTTTCACATGCTGTGCTGGATCAGTGCCAAGATGCTCTGCATACTACAGGCTGATGCTGTATTCTCAACCCAACAAAACCCAGTAACATGATCAGAAACAGATTTTGCAGTAAGATTTTCATCTAAGGGAAGTCAGTGCCTATTGCCTAAGATACAGTAGAGCTAATATTGCTGCCAAGATTATCTGACTACTGTCAGAATTGCTCATCTTTCAGCAGACATCTTGAAGTAGATGTTTTACCTGGTACCATTTCTCCAAGCTTTTCAAAATGACATGAACATTTTATAACAAGCTATTATAGAGCAAGTCTTTTTTTCCTTTGTCTCCCTTACAAAGACATGCATTAGAGGTTGAAGGTCAGGGACTTACCTGGAAGATTTGTGGAAACTGAAGGAAATAAAATTAATTCCCCATGAAAAAGCCCAGTACAGTCCAACTTGCAGTGAGAAACAGCAGTTTACATGGTTTTGTCAACAGCCTTTGGGTACCCCATGAAGGGAAACAACAGCAACATTTCTATAAAGAATTAGAAATTTTATTTTTAACTACTTCAAACTCTTCTCTTGGAAATTGGTCATCACTCAAATAAACTGTTAGTCTTTTCCCCAGAAGAAAGACTGATTGCATTATGTAGATATGGTACAGCACATTCCAGCTGTTCCTGCTTACTAAAGAAAATACATCCTTTCCTCAATCTCTTTACCTCCAGAATTGTTTTACCTTAGTATCTTTTGGGTGAAAGGGAAGGAGGATTCTTCTATTCTACATTCTATGAGACTTCTGTGTTAAATAGTGTTTCGAGCTGACTTCTACTTTATTAGCGGGCAATAAAGAGCTGTTGTGCTATTCTCCTTATTCTGTGCCCTCAATTTTCATACTCACTGAAACGAGTTCAGCAACCATCTGTAAATCCACTTCTAGCAAGTTGAATGTCAGAATTCCTGGGGTTTTTCCAATGCTAGAGAGCCCTAGGGAAGCGACCATTAGCTTACTCAAGTGTCAAGGGATGTGACATTTTCTACCACCGATACATCACCTTTCAACATGAGAAACTTGAAAAGTCCTCATGTCTCCAAAGCAGAGAGAGTATAAAAGCAGCTTCTAATATCTCCTCTCTCCCAGAGGAAATGCATGCTAATGCACAAGTTCAAGGTAGAGCTGAGGAGACAAAACTTCCTTCAAATCTGTCCATGCCAGGAAAAAAGCATATGCTTTGAAATATGATAGCAAATACACTGTAAAGGCATCATGGAGACAGGGTATGGGTGAGGTACATCTGTATTTTGCTGGTCAAAATGACTGCAGTGTTCTTTAGCCCTGTGCATACGTGGTCTGGAAGAACCCAAAACATCTTAAGAAACTGACCTACCTCATTGCTGATGGCAGCAGAAGCATAACATGGCTGTTTCTAACTCAGGCACACAAATTGCTGGGCTCTTGATCCAGTCAGTGATGTGGCTCTCTCTACAGCTGCATATTAGAAAACGGGATTGCTGTGGGTTACACTAAGGGTTCTGAAGAGTCAAGGATTTTTCACTGCTTAAGCATGCTGTGCTGCTTTCTGGACATATGCATAAAAATGAAATAACAGAAAATAAATAAGGTTGCATGGTTAGTGCTCCAGGGCTGCCAACCTTTGCTTTTTATTGAGGCTTGAGAAATTTACTGATTTACTTAAAGTTGCAGCTCCTTGGGTCTGGTGTCTATACATCAGTTTTATTTTTATTTTTCAAGAATGATTCTATTTTTTTATGGCTGAAGAAGAAATTTTGAAGCTTGAAAAGTATGATAACAAATTAAAAAAAGGAGCCAAGAATACAGTAGGAGGTGGAAGGAAGAACTGGGTTTTCAGTGATTTGATAGTCTCCTGCATATATCTCATGCATTTGGATGAATCCTGGATTTTGAATGTCCAGAATGTACAACACTGAGTGGGAGAATAGTTTTAAACAGCCCAAGATACACATATTCCAAAGAGATCATATGTGTTTGGGAAGGAACAAGACAAAGAACACTTCCATTTTCATGTCTCCCCTCTACCATTAGACTAGACCTTTGTGTAGATACTGGAATACCTAAAATGGGCAGGAATGTGTCAATTTTCAAGGACTGATCCCCAAAGCAAAGGACCTGCAGCTCTGGAACAATGATTGCAGCTGCAACCTCACTTCTGTTGGCTATAGCATGTGCTGCAAGGAATACTGACTCCATAGATAAGGAGCATATTTGCCAATGGTGCTTCCTCACTTCCATAAGGATCTGCCTGGGGAGAATGCTGCAGAAGACTTTTCCACTTCAGCCAACAGAAGCTCTGATTCTCACAGTGCTACATGTCCATGGCCAAACCCCCATCTACCAAATGAGGATGATTTGCTCACAAGGAGAACAAGGAAACATGGAAATGGCTATGAAAGAGAGTGTGTGTTAGCTCAGAATTTAGTGGGCCCAACCTGGGTGGGGAACATGAGAATTTTAGGGAAAGATGACAGTATTCTGGATTTGAAATGTACATTGAGCACCTTCTTCAATGAATAGCATGTATTCCACACAAAAAATTCCACTGAGGTGATGTACTGAACTTCCCCCTATAAATCAATGGGACTAAGAGAGATTCAGTGATGCATAGGTGCTGGGCAACATTTCCAAGGCAGAGAACTGGGACCAACATAGGAGTTAACACATGATATGTCTAATTCCAAGGTTTTTTCTGTTCTCTTCTTTGTACGATTGTGGGCAAGATTAATCGCCGGACTTCACTTTTACCATATCTAAGAAAATATTTCACCTTTTTTTTTAAATTCCTCCCTTTAAATTCCTTCCTGATATTATCTGGGGACTCTTTCTTTATCCACATGAGAAAACTGGGACCATGTTTTTGCTTCATTACATGTTATTTTTGCAGTAAAAGCAGTATAAAGACAAAGCAACATTTTGCAGGCTCACAGACCGTAAGGATTTTTTTGATGGCATGTTGTCTCTCACAAACAAATTGCTGCTGACTTACTCTACTGTTTCCTATCCTCATTTGCTGCACATACAGAGAGTCTTGTTTGCAAATCTCCGCTTTCACTGCTCAGACAAAAACACTGGAAAATGTACCACTGGGTTATGAACCAGTCAGTTTGCAGAAAATGTGCTGGCTGGCTCTTTCTGTCACAGTATCTGTCATAGGCATATTACACATTTTCAGCCCAAAAAAAGAGAAAAAAAAGAAAAAATACTTCAGCCTATTAAAACAAAGTCAATGCTTCTGCCATGATATAATTAGCCTCTGGAAGTATGTCAAAATAGGGGGTTCTGTTTTGTTTTCTATTTCATTTATACACCTGTAATATACGGCCAACAACATAAGGGATAAGTGGTTAAAAGGTAATCTTAGGGCACAGATCACTTTAAAGTTTTAGATAACTGAAAATACACTTTTGAAAAATATATCTTGTATACAGGGGAAAAAAGTGTATTTGCCAGGGATTATGAAGATATCTATACAGAAACATATCTGTACAGAAAACAGGATGCTTGAACCCAAGGTGAGCTAATAGAGCTGAAACCACCAGGTCATCTGAGATTTCAGCCTGCAGAGAGCATGTGGGAAGATTTCTAAGAAAAGCAAGTGAGAAAATAGGAGATTTCCTGATACTGCTTTGTTGAAGTTACTGGAGGTGCAATGACCATGGCAGGCGTGCCTGCCAACCTCCTCTTAAGTGTCTTGTCTTCAGCAGGGTGGCTCAGGGTTCATGTATTGATAGCAGCCTTCCAAGGTTTCACCTTACTTGCACTAAAATCCACAGTGGTAACCTAGGTTAGATTGCACTGAGATTATTGGACATGCAGGTGCTCGATGTTGTACCTCAGGAGAGATCTTAGTGCAGCCAGCACAACTGTGCCAACAGGACAACAGTGCCATGAATGCCAAGAAGGTCACAGAAAGTTAGAGTCATCAGCATTTCAAAAGACTGGGGACCAACTGATCAATAACAGGCTGGTTCTGGAGAAAGGCTTTCTTCCTGTGATCATTTGTTATCTATGCATGACAAGTGTAAATATATATTTATAAACACTCATGGTGGTTCTCAAACTTTCTGGGCCAAGAGAATTTTGAAACCCTTGCAGGTGATCGTGTACCACTATATCCAACTTTTGACTGAGGGAGTTTTGTTAAACCCTGCTCAGAACCGTGGCCCAAGCTGTCAGTGGGCAATTTCCCTTGGGTCACCACAGTACAGTTTTGGAATTACTAAATCAGCACAAAACCTGCCGTTTCACTGCTGAGGACGGATTCTGACACTGAGACTAGAAGTCAGCAACACTGAGATAACTTTTCCATGCTTCTCTATCTGTAATTCATGAGTGGGCTTCAAAACTGCTAAGCATTATCTCACTTCTCCGACTTCGATATCAGTAAAACATGGTTAGATGTGCCTTCACTCTAATGAAGAGCTCTTCACCATAATGATACATGGTGAATTAAGAGATTAGCTGAATCTCTTGCCTTTGTGATGACAAGCATGACAAATGCATAATTTCAAAATTAAACATCTATGGACAGAGCAGCAGAAAGGGAAAAGCCAGAACCGCTGCTCAGAGCCAGGCACTGAGGAATGAGCAGTCCTGTGTTATGGGTGCACCAACACAGCCCCCATGTGCCACCACACAGCTCTGTCCCTTCCCCATGGTTCATTTTTCACCTCTCCCACCACTTCAGGCTGTTATTCCTGAACCCCTTCATCTCAGCAAGCAGGAGCAATTTCACAAAGACAAAATGTTTGGCCACTTGAGGTGGAACAGATGTGGCTGTGCTGCCTCCATGGGAGGGATGGAGGGCTTAGAGCACCTCTGTGGATATGGTGCTGTGAAACCCCATGCGCCCTCTTACAAGGGGCCAGACTGCAGCACCCGAGGGGGTTGCCCAGTTTTGGAGCCTAGAAATATTCAGCTTCAGTCTGGTATATGGCTACAGGCTGATGGGGTTTAATGCATTGAGAAGGTATCCTCATAGACTGAGAAAGCGCAAGCAGATACTAAAGAGCAGGAGTAAACAAGGCTTCAAAGCCAGGAACGTGTAAAATACTTTCTAATTAGTAAATGACCACACCAATTACAGCCATCTAGTGGGCATATGTATTAAGCAATGAGCTGTCAACAAAGTGGCGTCCCTTGTATTATTGGAAAATGTGCCTCTTTCCAGCTCTCATCCATGTTCCTAGTTAAATCAGCCACCACAGGCAACTAGGAACACAATGCTTTACAGGACAAGGGCTGAGCTGCAAAACTGGGATTCTTTTGCCGACTCCACTTAAGGCTGAAAGTGTTTGCATCAAGAGCTTTGGCGTATCTCTGCTAATAGTGTAAGCATGGGCTGCAATTGCAATAATTCTCCAGCATTTTAAGTGAAGGAATAAGAAAAAAAAAAAGCTCTCCTTCTCCATGAACACTTTGCCTTGAATTTCATCAGCAGGGGATGCATGTATTATTCAATCATACACCTACCACTACTATGAAGTTGCTCTTAATTATACTCCAAGTGGAACCTCTCAGGTAATCAGAATTCAGGGCTAATGCATAGCTATTCCCCCATCAATTTATAATAGACACAATTAATCCAATTTAGAATTTCAAGTTTTAGTGATTATTAAATGCAAACAAGTGTTCATTTTTTTTGCTTGGGGGTGGCCATTTTTTAAAGTGCATCTTTTTTTATGGCTTAGAAATGTATAAAGTAACAATTGCCACAAAAGCAGTTAGAGCATTAACATTAAGGAATCATGACAGAGCATGAACTTCAGTGTGCTTGGACTAAACCCTGTGGGAATTCACTTTACCCATCCTCCCTCTAAATGTCTGGCCAGTCCCCTTCACTTACTTTGTGCCTCCTCTATTGCTCTACTTTTGTTTTTGCCTTGGGAACTATTTACAGCACAACACTGATAATAAACTGGCAGGAATGATCCAGTCAGAGATACTCTGCTACCAACCAGCATCCTGGCATCTCTTTTGTTTCTTGAATTCCTACTAAACATGAAAGATCAAGTGATATGCTTATCAAATTCCTTAAAGCAAGGAACCATATGTCACTCTTAACAGTGAATCAAAGCTTGTAGCTTATGGCAGTATGGTTCCCAGGAGGGGAAAAAAAAAAAAGGCAAAGCAAAGGCATCTTTAGAATCAGAAGAAAAAAAATCTAAAAATCTTTCCATGACTGAGAAGGCATTACATCTCTGGAAGCAAGAATTGCAAAGAAATTTATCTCCTTCTTGCTTTTCCCTCCTAAGTTTAAAATATATCTGACCTATATAATTTTAATGTTAAGTTTCAGATTTACTGAAGTGTAATCATATATTATACTACATTACAACACAACATATTAATTCAAGGGTTTTGCACATCTTTAGAAACATGGATTAAATATCCAAAACTGTTTGTATTTCATGCTCACTGTATATTTATAGATGATGCATCTATCAGGACACTTATTTCCTTCCCGTAGGGCCTTAATGTAAAAGCAACCTTTAAAAACACAAAAAGAATGAAATTAACCCTCTCCCCCCTCAAACCCAACTTTTCTTCCAGGCAAGCAGAAGGAATAGTTGGGAAGAAAGGGAAAACAGAATTCACAATTGTTCTGAGGAATCTCAGCACTCTGTATTTTTAGTCATCTCTGGCTGTCACAACTGTGAAGAAAATCCAAGCTGAGCTTCACTAGAGCAACGGCGTGGGCTTGGAACAGCAGAGCAGCCTGAAACAATCGCTCCAAGAAATATAAACTGCTGCACTCCTCACATCCAAGATGCTAACTCAGATGCTCATATGCTAACACTGTTAACTGTTTCATGGCCCATCAGAGCGCAGCAGAAAGCCTACAAAGCTCTGCGCAGTTTGCAGAGCTTTTGCTTCGGTTTTCAGGATGCCCAGGAGGCCCTCCACAGGAGCAGCTGGTGTGGATTTCCAGCACATATGCTGCTCATGAACCAGGCCCACCCATCCACTCCCATGTTTTGCCACGGGACAGTGCTGGGTTGGTTGGAAATGCCATCTGAGCCTTTTCTAGACGCAGAAGTAGCACAGATACATCAATACAGTGATTCAGCCAGAAGATCTGCTCCGCACTAAGCAGTACTAAACACTTGGGTCCAAAGCTGCCATCTGTGACCATACTGCTTCCAGTATCCACAGCATGGAGAGGACAAGCCTACTGTGCAGCTGTGTGACCAGTGACCTCTGCTAGATCCCTGGTAAGTGGCCCTGGTGTACCTTCTGGGCCTCAAGAAGGCCAATCTCCTTCCTCCTACATGGAAAGAGGGTCCACCAGGTGGCACAATGCTGTAGCAACTTCAAGAAATAGAAAAAGAGAAATGCTCTTCAGTCATTATATTCCTCATTTCATTTTTTAATTAGGACATGTTAATTTGTTCCTTTATTTGTGAAGCTTGCCATTAAACATCCCTGACATGAACTATGTAAACCTCATCATCATACCAGAAATAAGCAAAATATGAACCTATGAAGTAAAATAATAAAAATACCAAAGAGAAATACAATTAAGCACACATTTTTAAAGCACTGAAAGTGCTTCATATCCTGAACAAACTACTAAAGGAAGTGGCAAACTCCCCACCATTTGGGGTCTTTGGAGCAGGACTCTAAACCTTTCCTGAATTCGTGCCTCAGACAAACACAGATTTTGGGCTTCATGCAGGGTAACTGAATGAAATTAAATACCCTGTTACGTGCAGGCAGTTCAGTGATTTAATGGTCCCACATTGCCTTCAGCTTCCTGTATTCAGCTGCTCATAACTAAGGCCTTACTAAGGGCCAATGTTGTGTTGAAAAGTCTCCTGTTGTTTTTTACATTTCTGTACGTGTATGTGGGTATCACATCTATAGGAATTCACCTTCCATGTTGCATTGTGTCACTCAAGTCATGCAGCCTTTCCAATGTAAAAGAGAGCAACACAAAATGTGAATCATTTTTTTATGCCAGCTCCATGGCCTTGGGTTCAGCACACATCCAGCAAAGGCATAAGATTAACCATATCTCCTGGAGAAGCACAAGGTTCCCCCATTATAGGGACTCCTTCATGCATCAGATGCTCTATTTTTAAGCTTTACTGCTGCAATGAGCCCAAGGCTGAGGGACAAGTCTAGGGACTTCCTTGACTTTAGACAATGACATTGCACCTCAGTGATGTTTCTCCAATGCAAGGAATGACTTAGCTCTAGGTTGCAAATCTGACTTTAGGGCATGTAGGATCAGCACAGTTGTAGCCATATGTAAAACACAAAGTCTTTCTGGTCAAAGCTTTCTCAAAAAGCTGCAATAACAAAATCAGCCCGTTGAGCTTTTTCCAATGTAGGTAACTTTCATCTGCATAGTTCTATCCTTGGACCTTTTTCTGCTGCTTCCAGTTTTCTCAGCCTTTTTGGATCCACCACATTATATTTCTCAGATTTTCTTGTTGCTTTTTAGCCTCGCTACCCAGGTGAGATTATTTTCACAGCCATGTTCAAGTCCATATCTTTTCCCAATCTTTTGGAAAAACTTGGTCTTTCTTTGCCTGCTGTCAGAACTGCCTTGATCCAAGCTACATTACCAGTAATGAACATTTCTACTCCACATTGATAAATCAATTTAACTTTTGCCTGCTCAATAAACTGAGCCAATCTACTCAGTGGCTCTTACAGAGAGATAGACAGACAGACATACAGACGTTAGGGCCACAGGTGGCCCATTACACTGAATCTCACAGACTGAACTGAAGCAGGCACAAAAGCAGAGCAGGCATCATTTATCTACAGTCTGGGCTTCAGTGTTATTTTTAGGGCATCTATTGATGAAGTGGGAGCCAGTTTTTTGTGTGTCATTGGAATGATATGGCTGTGATGGCAGAACGCAAACCTGACAGAAAGAGATTGTCAGAGAGAGGAGGTAACTTAGAAAAATTACTCAAAATGCTTTATTTATCATTTGTGTTATTAATACAGTATGTGCTTTTTCAAAAAAAATGCCAAGGTGAAATTGAGAAATTACTTGAAGGGGATAACAGAAATTGTAGGAAATAGGGCTGGAAAAAGATCTCAAATGCCATTTACAACCACTTTCACAATTTGTGACAAACGGCAGGACAGTGGCCATCCTCAAAACTTTTTCAAGAATAAGACAAAATTCTTCATAATTCTCTGCAGGACTTGAATCCTCCTTACCTTTTATGTATGGGGCCATAAGAGGCATGTCAGACTGATCTTGAATATTGGTCACTTCACCCCCAAAATAAATCAGCTTTGCATGCAAATTTTAAGGAGAATGTGAGACACTTTTAGAGTTTATGTAACTGCATTTGTAGTTTATGTACCTACATGCATTTCAAATTAGCTCTGTTAAACACATTATTTAATCTAGCCCATCTTTTTCTCAAGGGATTTTTGAAAAAAGCAACTGGAAATGATCATTTATAAAATGTAAGGATGTGGTTTCACAATGCCAGGTGTTGCACCAGCAGAGGAACCTGGCTTCCTGAAGCAGCTGATGGGATGATCCCACAAGAGCTCTGTCAGCAGGAGGAAAGGTAGCACACCACAGCCTGGGGATACAAAAAATACGCTGTGTAAAGGGAGGAAACTGTTTGAGGCCAAAATCTTTGTAAGATGAAACTCTTGTGCGGTTTACAAAGTATGGCAACAACTTGTGCAATTGTGCAATATAACCAAAAAGTAAATCTGGAGAAACACCTTCAGAGCAGAGAGAAGCTCTAGCTTGCTATATCTGTATTTTCTAATTCAATTACAAGAGAACTGCATACAGTAGGCAAACACAGTCCTATAGACTGTGAGTCATCATGATCGTATTTGGCACAAATTTTAATATTAAATTCCTATTTAAAACAACCAGGAGAAGTTAGGAGTAAGACATGTAACAAAATCAAGGAAGAAACTACTTTTAATCAAGGAAGCAGGAAATTGAAGCTTTGTCTCCTGAACCAAGCCACCACAGTGGTGGGCACAATTCAATGATGCTGCAGCTTCCTATTTTAGTGTCTCACTGAGGCACTGGAATAGCTAAGGGAATGCATCCATTGAAGTAAAATCAAAGGTTAACTTCCATGAGTTGTTTCCTTCTTCAATGAATTTCATAATTAAGCAGTTCAACTTTCTAACTCATTGCTTGTTGCTTTAATTTCAAGCCTGCCTAGCTCTTGAAAAAATAATTCAGTAAATCTGACAGGCAAAAAAATCCATGCTTTTTCAGAAAAATTTCCTCAAAACCACGATATAGTTAAAACCCACTGGAGAGGCTGCAACCCAAAGTACAAGCATGAATCTCAGAAAACAGGCTGTGCTTCCCACCATTCTGCAAAGGACAGGGATACTCTAAGACCTTTTCAGCTGGCATGGGTCACTTAAAAATGATCAAGAAATGGGTATTTAAGAGGAAATCCATAGCCATGAGCAAAACTGGTAGTAGAAAAAAACTATCACAAAATGTAAAGCACAATTTTTTCCTCAATTTGTAGCATGTACTTGTCCAGCTAGGTTGACTCATTCTCAAATATATGACAGCTTTAGAGTTATAATTATTTTTAATTGCTGTTTAAAGACATTTACACTCTTAAAGAATCATGATTTTTCAGCATAATTAGCTACTGACTTCCAGAAACTGAGGATGTATTTACCAGCAAGCTGCAGTGATATCAAACAGAAAGCTATTTCTTTCATCCCATATCCATACTGTATTGGCAATCATCACCATGACCTGTTTCTGGTGCCTGAAGTAGCATTTGTTGACCAGGCGCACCCCAAAATCTGAACTTTATTTTCTCAGCCTTTGTGTGAAGAAACTTGTCATTTTCAACTCTACTACAATCACTATTGCATACCAGCAGCATAAACCTTTCTGAAACACAGCACACATGCATCCTTTTTAACCAGACATGCCTTTCATAAAAGGAGCAGCTTTCAGAGTTGATGCTTAACCAGACTTTGTACCACTGCTTACACAAAGCAGCTGAAGCGAGTTGTCAAATATGACAGACTGCACAGAGTGGTGATACAGCCCACCCACTTAGTTAACAAAGGGTTAACCATCCCATCTGACTAAACCTTCTGAATGCCTTTTGAAGTTATCATCATTTGTGCTTTTGGCACATGCAACCAGTTGAGTGCCCTTAGAGACAGCACCTATGAAAATTAAGTTTTTTCCAAGCAATCCTGATCCCAGCCCGGACCAGATGATGAACTTTGGTCACTTCCCATTCCAGATACTACCACCAGAATAAAAGGCAAAAAATTCAACCTAAGTTCCAGGTGGAAAGGCTGAGAGAATCAGGCTTGTTTAGCCTGGAAAAGAGTGATCTAACTGTGACCTTTCAGCACCTGAAGGGAGTCTACAAGAAAGAGACTATTAACAAGAGCAAGAAGTGTCAGGGCAAGGGGGGATGGTTTTAAACTGAAAGAGAGTAAGTTTAGATTAACATAAGGAAGAAATTATTTATCATGAGGTTGGTGAGGCATTGGCACAGGTTGCCCAGGGAGGCTGTGGATATCACACCCCTGGAAGTGTTCAATTCCAGGCCAGATGGGGCTCTCAGCAATCTGGTCTAGTGGAAGGTGTCCCTACCCATGGCCGGGGGATGAAACTAGATGATCTTTAACGTCCCTTCCAAACCAAACCATTCTATGATTCTCTTCTGATCTGGTTTGAGTTCAGCCTGTCTCCTGTCTGACAGCAAATGTATGCTCCCAGATCCAGTGTGCAACCAGAGTTTTCCTTTCCTGGATTCATTGATTTACAGCAACACTGCCTGCACCTTCTAGAGCAATACTGCTGCCAGGCAGCCATCCCTCTTTGCTCCTGACACGTGAAGTCTTATCTTCTTTTTAGCCCCAAAATGGGTGAAATAGCTCTTGAAAGCCCACAAGTGCTACTCTGTGTGCCAGCTATGAAATCTGCGAGGTACATCTTGAAGATGTATTTGGGTGGATTTTCACAGTGTCTGTCACACATACACAGGAAGAAAGAAAGCCATGAAACAAGGTTTTCTTGACTCCCTTGGCAATCTAACAGCAGGGTGATCTCAATGGGGTTAATCTAAAAGGAGGCCACTTGTCACCAAGAGCAGGGCTGAGAAGGACAGTAAACTCTCTGCTATCAATCTGGTAGTACTTCTCATGGAAAAAACCCAAACACACTTGCCATCATCTGGGCATCTTCATGGTGTGTTAAAGTTGCAACATGCTCTCTCAGACAGAGCCTAGAGATGCCAAGCTTGCCTTTGGAAAGCAGCTTACCTTAATAAAGTGGTGTGATTTTCCTTGGTCTTGGCACTCAGAAGGCATACTGGGTAAGCAGAAAGCCTGTGGGGATGATTCACTAGTGTTTGCACGAGATTTTTCTAATTTCTTTTTTTCTTTCTGCTTTTTTTTTTTCTTGCTACCAGCTGCTTCATATTCTGCCACTTGCTACAGAAGAAGGCTTCTCATCTTGATAGGATCCAGTTCAGTGCATAGACATCACAAAATTGGAGCCGCAAACTGGTTTATTTTTCCAGTTTACAGCTTTTGTTCAAAAACCCAGCAGCAAGTCCTGAGGCACAGTGTGCCAGCACCAGAAACTGTGAGTGATGCAGAGGTGATTTCTGGAACATCTTTTCCATTTATAATTTAGCTCCAAAAATATTTTTATGACTTCCTTCTTTTCCTTCTGCTGTGATCCATAAACAGAATAGACTTTCAAGCTGAAAATTGCTGAAAGATTCTTACTCATTCACATGAAAAACAAAGTTTCGAGCTTTCCTGGCCTAGTGATATTACTTTTGTATTCATATCATAGTAATTTTTCAAAGAAAAATGTCTGTTGGAATCAGATCCAGGAATTTTGTTCAGATTTGCATATGAGTAGAAAAAGTACAAATCCCACTCATTAAGGACCCCCATCAGGAATGAATTTGAGAATAAATTGGGAAAAAATCCAGGAGATCTACATTATGGTCAGATTGGTAAATATGGGCAAAACTTGCAATATCAGCAGGCAGTGAAACTGAGGAAGCCTGGTCTGCTATGGATCTATGCCTTGCAGATGTACTCTTGGTGCCTTAATAACACTTGAGTTCATGCTGTGGCCGTTATCCCAGGGATATTAACAGCATCTCTCTCATCAATTCACCCTCTGTTATATTAGAACTTGTCAAAAAATAATCTCCTTGGGACCATTGCTAAATGTGATTGAAATTGCACAAGCCAAAAAAAAACCCAGGGGAAGAGAGTGACAGATAGATGCACAGAGAATATGAGCACAGAAGCCCTGTTTCAAAATGAAAGCAGACTAAAAGCTGGTGTAGTTGCATTCAAAGTGGTATCTTGCTAATTTAAATCTATCAGTGAACATTTCCAAGTGCACCAAAAAGAGCCAAAAGAACAGGTTGTTTGCTTATAAAGGGAACGCCTTAACCATTTAACTATCACTTCTGTCGACTGATGGGGAAATGCAGTGCTACGTGGGCAATCAGACGGGAAGTTCACAAACACTCTCTGCAGATTTAAAATATGCAGGAGCATGAAAGAGTGTAAAAAATGTAAATCTAAGGAACCGGCTCCTATCTGCACTGAATAAATGAAGGATCATTGAAAAATGACAGGGTTTGTGGGAAAACAGTAGTTAGAGAGTATGCTTACACATATGCTTGTAAACTTATATACACTTCTGCTTACAAATAGCGCCAGAAATGTTCCCAAGTACTGGAAATCAGTCCTGTAGACTGCTGCCTTGTCACAGAGTCCCTGACACTATGCATCCCAGGCCAAGTACCTTCTTCCAGCCATGGATTAGATGTTAGCATGGATCAAAGACCAACAGACAGCCTGGTGGCAGCCTCCCAGTCTCATAAGGTTTAAAACGAGAAAAGTTTAATAGCCTGGAGACAGCCCAGCATGACAGAGCAGTGCTCCTCCAGCTGATCTCACCAGCCAGTGTTGAGGAAAGGATGCCACATGCTCCTCACTGGAGCCCAATGCCAGACCAATGGCTGCTGATGCTGTGGAGAAACTGAGTACCATGCATTGATATCAGCACCACTGCAGAAGATCATCTGCCTTTGTGAGAGATATTATGCAGCTTAGAAAAGGAGGGGGAGAAATAGGAAATAATTATCCATGTACATTTCCCCGCACTGTAGCTTCAACAATCTTTACAAGCACATCCAAGAGAAAAATCAGATGTCCCCTTGGTAGCAGACCAAACTACATTAAGTTCATCTTACCCCTTGAAGGCATGCCCAGCTTTGTGCCCTGATGCTCTGCAAGTGTGTCTTACATCTAAATCAACTCTAAGACAGGGCTGCCTAGCAGCCTCAACACTGGAGAACACCACCGTGGAAAGCTGATTCAAGTTGTTATATGCAATTTATTTACTTTTTCTTTTTTTTGTAACTCTCAGAATTTTGGGAGATGGGACAGCACAAACTAGCACTGATGAAAGTTCTTTCCCCAAATCGCTTCCCCACTTCTTGCACTCCTCCTGTAGGCAAACCCCAAACTCCAGGCCTCTTCCCAGACATCAAGGGTATCTCTCCAATCACAGAGAACTACAATAACCATGTCATGGAGCCACTTTTGTCACTCCCTGTGCAGATGAGACAATCTGAAGTTCAGAAACTTTATCTACCTCATCACTGAGCCACCAGTTTTGACCACCCACCAAGTGACTAACCCTTTTTGAAGACCCTCCTTCTTTATTTAACAAAATGGTGCACCCGCTCTGTGGTCAGAGACATGAGGGGTAAAATTCAGATCGCAATTAAGGTGCACAAATTTCAATGAATACTTGTAGGTGTAGATGATGTCCAGTTCAATCAGTGTGGTGATGGGGCTCCACCCAATCAACAAGCCTGTTCAAACACTGACTAAATCTCATTTCCTCTCCTACACAGGTTCCTTGTCCTTGAGGTGGCTCCAGCCTTCCAGAATCCATTCTCTCTTCCATTCTCTGCCTGCCATGACAGCATTCCCTCTCCTCTCCTGTGCACTGCAGGACGGTATTCCTGACTGCACCTTCCCTGTTATTTGTCCCAATCCAGTCTCTAGCTTTCCCTGATACACTTGCCAGCTCAGTGCTCCCAGTCTATGCTCTTTCACCACCTATGCTAATCTAACCTAAAGGTCTCACAGAAGAATGAAACAACATAAGACTCTTGTTGCCTCTCCAAGACCAGACTTAAGTATGTACTCTAAGTCTCTTTAAAGCCAGAGTATTCTTAGCTTCCAGCCAGGGCACCCTGGCACCTGATGATCACTTCATCTAGTTCATTTTCCCTTCATCACACAAACTAGAGATTTCAAGCAGATGTAACTTTCTTTCACATCCCAAATCCACCACACAAGCAGAGCTGCTAAAAAAAAAAAAGAAAAAAACAAAACCACAACCAAGCCAAACCAAGCCCAACAAGGACCTGAGAGGGGATTAATAAAAATGGTCCAAGCAAATTGGATCAACATGTCGAGTGAAACGTCACCTGTGAGCATGATAAGCAGGGACTATGTAAGGAAGTGCTTGAGTGGTGATGGGAAAGTCTTAATCCTTTGCTGAAGGCATTTACACTGAAGGACTAAATTGCTTCCATGTTAATTTTGATGTTTCCGTGTAATATCTCTGAGTACTCTTGGGTGAAGCTCTAATACCTTTGCAAAAGTTAATGTTTTATATCCGATTAACTCAAATGGGTAAGATATGTTATAATGATGGCATGTATTTAAGAAAGACAGGGAAATTCATGGTATGGGCATAACTCCCTTCTACTGTTTTAGATGGAAAACCCGTGAGACAAGGACTCTCCTGTTCTAATGCCAGCTCAGGTACAGGAAACCCTCACCAATCCACTTAAGCTCTGTTCTCAGTTTCCCAAATGATATAGGAAGGGAATATTTATCCTTGAGAGATTATAACTAACTCCCATCTTTTGAAGATAGAAATCTCAACACAAGTGCTGTATACTATTAGGTGTACAGAAGCAATGACAGGAAAAAATACTTTATTTTTGAAACAGATTTTTGCATCAAATGTTATATACTGTGTAAACCAAGCAAGCTAGAAATTGTTCTTTCCTCACAGTATTGAATGCTGTGTTGATTCTTCAAAAAATATTGCCTGAATTGATTTTTTAAAGATATTTTTACTGTTTGCATCTCTTTCAGACAGTCCTTTCCTTACCAAGACTAAGGACTTCATAGCTTCTGTAGCTATACTTCACTGTCTTTTGAACCATGGTTCTGTGAAAGGAAATGCCAATCCCTGATCACTTTTAGTTTCAATGATGACTTTTCTGCATTCCTAGAGGAGTATTTCATTGTGATCTACAAAAGCCAAATTAAAATAATAACACAGAAAATTATTTCAAGTGATGAGGAGTGCAAAATAACATATGACTAAAAAGGCAAAAGTGTTGAAGCAGGCATTTTTTTCTACATTAGATCTCACTACAGCAGAAACATGTTTGGATTAATTCAGGCGATGATGGACTCTCCCATCCCTCTCAAACTGCAGCAAATGGCACTTGGAAAGGAACTCTTCCATGCTACACTTGAAATGCTATGTTCTTCTAGCTTTCTAAAGGCAATATACAACAGAAATCCAGACTCCTTGGGCTTACTGATTTCCAGGAAGCATAGAAAGGCCCTGTTTTGGTCTAATTTCTTCCAGGAGAAGCAAAATCTGGTTTTCTAAATTTCTTAGACATGCTTGACTTGATGAGGAGTCATTCCTCCTCTTTGATATAACTGCAGTTTATCTGTAGAGCCAACGCTATTAAACACCTACTGCATTGTACTCCAGAGGTGGCTACATGTGTGTGGTGAGGAGGATGATCCCCATCTACAGCTCATAAAGAGTTTTATATAAATGTCCATTACCCATGTAATGGCAACAGCCAACAGTTTTATTAGGCAATATAAAACTATATTAGGGATATAAACTGTAATGCCTCAGGACAGAAGCCAATCAATGGCTCTCTGGAGTAACCAGAAGAAACTTTCTGTTTGCAAGTTATTCCCTCATCATCTGTTGGGCTGTTTCTTGCCTCTGTCTGCAAAGCATCAGGAGACAGTCACACTCAGAGCCAGGTTGTTGAATCCTGATGGGGTCAGGTTGGATCCAGTCTAGCAGTTCCCCAATTCTTGTCACAATGCATAATTGAAGTGTGGCACTTCACTTCATCAAATGATTGATCTCCAGTGAAGACCAATCCAGGAATTCTCACATGAAATTCTTGCTTGAGAAAACAAATACATAGGGTTTTTTCAACTTTTTATTGGTTTTGTTCAGGACATTTTCTTGCTATGTTCAAGCCCTTCAAGTAGGAAAAGAAATTACAATAAGCTCCTGCATTTCAGGTGGTGAAGAGGACCTAACAGTATGATGAATCCTGCAATCCAAAGAGACACAGTCTCAGCTTTTGCCTTAGGAGTCCAGTAAAATCTGTTGGGATTTCTTCATATCACAACACTGCATTACCCATCTTTAGGATGCACACAACCCTACAAATTGCCTCTAGCTTTCTAAACCACCTGCTGAGCTCTCCTCTTGAAGGCCAGGCCTCAAGTGCCACAAACACTGCTGTCAGGTTTTACTTTGCTTTAGCCTTTTAAAGTATCTCTCACAGAAGCATCATTCCCCAGGCAGCCGAATATGTGTCCCTTAAGCTCTTTCCTTCCTCATTTTCCCCAGCTCTCTCATAAGCGCATCCCTTAATTCTTTTGTCTCCTCTCCCTATCCTCTCCCTCTCCTCTCCCTCTCCTCTCTCCCTCTCCTCTCCCT
>VZTZ01038418.1:344839-486378 GCA_013400955.1 Drymodes brunneopygia | reverse complement strand
TCTCCGAACCTCTCCTCTCCTCTCCGAACCTCTCCTCTCCGAACCTCTCCTCTCCGAACCTCTCCTAATCGAACCTCTCCGAACCTCTCAAGACTGATATTAGCTTTGTCTTTGCTGCTTCTTCCTGTAGTGTGTAGTTAATCCCAGCAGCTAATTGATATGTAGGAAATAAAAGTGGCCTGACAACCTTATTTTGTTAATGCCACACACCCTAATGGCTCCAGAAGCCTTGTGGAATATATGGAGCAACTGCAGGGTGGAACAAAGACATTAAAAAAGGCTTCAAATTTTGCTACTAAAAAGATGATTTTATTTGCATTAAAATACATTCATTAATTGAGATTACTGAGTTATTTTGTACGGTAGCCTCCCAAATATAGCAAAGAAGCTCATGCTGCTTTCAGGATATGGCTTTCCCACAGATTGCTACCTCTTCCATGAGACAGAAATAGCCATAATCCCATCTAACAACCTGCTCAGATTGTAATGCCTTTCTGTCTGAAAAAAAGGTTGGCGAGGGAAGAGGATGGGATCTCTTTTGGGTAAGAGTCTTGGTTTGTGTTGTCTTTTTAGGGGTGGCCGGGAGAAGCACATTTGGATGGGGTCAAAGTGAAGAGCATCTCTTTTGTGTTGTTTGTGATGCAGAGCCTTTTGTACCATTGCATTTAATATTGGTTTGGCCAGGTTGGTCTCACTGAAGATCACAGCCATTTTGCCTCTGAGGACTGAAAGGAAAGTGACATCAGTCAAGGGCCCTATCTGCAGTGGGTTCAAATCACAAAAGTCAAACACACTGAGGCTTTCCCTATGTCACATCTCAATGAACCTTCTGCTTTCTGTGCTTGCATACTGGTTTGCTGAGACAAAGCTTTGTTCAGTCACACTGTGCCTTACTGTCAGGCAGTCTGCTAACAAAACTTCTGAATCCCTGTTTAGAAGGATAGGGATCTATGAGATATTAAATTCCTGTAGGAGTTATAAAAATATGTTGCAAGAAAGGAGAAGATTGAAAGAGGCTTACTAGATACTGAAGAATTCATTCTACAAAGAGATACCATCACTTCTATAAAGTGGAAAAGATGTCAATTTGCATCTTAATAGAAGCCAGAGAATCCATTTCAGCCCTTGTGGCCCCAGGGTAAGAGTTGCAACTATGATTCAGTTTCCCAGATGGAAGGAAGTGATAGAGCTTCCTGATTTTCAGTGAGTATTAAACAGCCAACAATTAACCAAGTCCCTTTCTAGTTGTTGCAAGCTGCCCTCCAAAACTTGCATCATCTGTAACTAGGCTCTATTAAACATCTTCAGCCCTTGTACTTCCTTTGGATCTTCCCTTAACCCCTAGAGTAACTGACCTTCTGGGTGTAAAATGAGTAGCAACCTTTGCAGCTATCTCCAGAAAACTGCAAAAATTGTACCAGTAAAAACCAGAATTCTTCCCAGCTGGATCATCTCACTTCCCAGGTCTGTTGGGGACTTTCAGGAGCTGTGAGGCAGCAGCATGCAGTAGGTAGCAGCACTTAAAAAACAGTGACACCCCAAGATGACAATGCTATATTTGTCTTGATTGACTTTTATCACACTTTATCCTTTCATTTCCAATGTTATTTTGTATTTTATGGTCTCTAGTTTCCTCTTTGTGTCCTATTATACAGCTGACTGTTCTTACCTGCCTTTACTGAAGTCATCCAACACTGGCATATTGGATGTGCCTTTTTGACCAACTGCTATCTGTTTTTTCCCCTTCTCTTTTTTATTGTCTCTTTTCTCCTTGCTTTCCATCATTTCTGTTTGTTATCTCAGTGAGTGCAAGCACCAGGGATTGCGGTTCAGGAATGATTCAGCTGGAAGCAGAGGGCAGAGGGCAGCATGCAAAGCCAGCACTGGAATTACAAAATGCACCTGACAACCTGTCATTAATGCGGCCACCAAAAGAGGGAGAGTAACAATGCAATCAAACAGGACTCAAATTCACATCTCATACTCTGCTCATTACCAAGAAGGCTTTTAGGAATGACAAGTTTTTAATCCTGTAACTCTATTATGAGCTGATGCCAACAGCAGAAACAGGAGCTGTGATACAAGTTAAGCTAGGATTGCTTGGCATGGCAACTGAAAGCCATCTCACCTGATGTGAGATGACAGCTATGGCATGCAACCACAGATAAGCTGGCATTTGTAAATATATACTTTCTAGATTTTTTTTTAAAAACCAGGTACCATGAAAGCATACAACAGCAAAAGAACCTGTGAACCCAAATAAACATGATCATTACCTCCTGTTGAACTGTTATGCACAGCCAAGCAATTCCTTCTGCTCACTTAAAAACTAAGGGTTTGCTAAGTCTGTGTTATACACCCTCTTTATTTTCTGCAGCTCAGTGTACAGCTGGTAAAATTTTTCTCTGGTTAGAAGCTTGATTTATAAAGTCTCTAGTCCTAAAACAGGAAATGACTATTTCATCCCCACAAATTTAGGAGGATTTTTTTTTGCTTTCATGTTCCACAAAATCTGTTTTTATTTCCTATAAAGGGTCCAGTCCAACTGCCATCAAAATCTGTAGAAATTCCCCTGACTTCAGCCAGGCTTGGCTCATGCCCTAAGGCAGTGCTAAAAGAGACAACACCTAATGAAATCATGTGTGCAAAGAATCAGGGAATCCCATACTAAATCCTCACCCCACAAACAGCCATGCCTAAGCTTAAATGTGCATTAAAATTGAAGTAAAAAAGCCACTCATGTCTATCAACTTAAGCACATGTTTAAATGTTTACTGGAGTCACTTCTTCGTACAATGAACAGTAAAAGCTGTACAAAGCTATTGTGGGCAAGATCAATCCTTCCCTCATGCTGCATGGTATCCTGATCCTTATAGCTTTCTACTGTCTGGTTGCAGAACCTTTCACAATTTTTATAAAACCAAGTTGCTTTCCTTTATCTCTTGCATTAACTAACATACTTCTGATGGTGCACATTTCCACTGACCTCAGAGTGCTCCAAGGAAAAATCTCAGAACTATTTATTGTACCTGTTAATAAAATTAAAGGACCTTAGTCAAAGTCAGACACCTAGAAGATAAATCACTTTAAATTACAAAACAACATATATGTCTATTTGTCTAGAAATAGAAGACAGACACAAAGTGTTTCTGGGTTTGCATCACAGACAGAAAACTGAGGCACAGAGACAACCCATGATTTCTCTAAAATCTCACAAGATACAGGTAGTAAAACAGGGAATCAAACTGCAATTTGACTGGTAAACTTGCAAAAATATATCTTTTCTTATCTTATGATCTCCAGTGACTCTGTATTTAATTTTTCAAAATGGGAAATCAAACTCAAGGAGGTTAAGATAAAGGTCAAGAGCTACCTAGAAACTCGCTGGCAGAACTGAGACGAATGGAAACTTCTGGCTCCACAGCACTTCCTTCCTCTCTCAGATTTGTTTCAATGAATTAAAATTTTAAAAAAGCCACAAAACCTGCTCTCAATTTTCTGTGAGCAGGATTTGATACATTAGATCCAGCCATCAAATGCACTATTACCCTGATGGAGGGTAAGGGTTCGAGCATCACCTCCTGTGATTTGCCTTCAGCTCACTGATGACACTGCAACCCTCTTTGACTGGCAGGTCTGTTCCCCAGGAAGGGAGTCTATGGATTTGATGCACTCCTCTTTGAGACAGCACTAAGCACAGCTGGGCCTGAATGAGACTGGGTTATGGCTGAGATGAGCAAAGTAGAACAGAGAGAAAAGCAAACTTTATTGAAGTTAAACAGTCAGAGCTTACCCAGTCCTTCACAAATAGGCTCTCCTAAAAAGCGGTCACAGCACTAAGCCTGACAGAGTTCAAGAGGGGTTTGGACAATGCCCTCAGGCACATGCTGTGATTCTTGGGGTTGTCCTATGCACGGCCAGGGGGGTGGACTCAATGATCACTGCAGGTCCCTTCCAACTCAAGATATTCTATGATTCTGTTATTACTCTATACTTCAAAAGGAAAAAAATCAGACTGACCAGATTGAAAGTTTCCATTCTACATGGGATGATCTCACTCTGTGAGTCTAAGTCAAACCTCTGACATTCAGCTGCAAGAAAGCTAATAACTTTGTGCTGCAAGGCATAATCCGGCATAATACAGGGCGGTACTTCAATATGCACTGTCAAAATGGATCTTTTGATGTGTGATCCCATTGCAGCCTCTAAAGGAGATGGAGATATCTGGCAAAACCCTGATCCTCTTTTTCCTGCATTAACAGATCTTTCTGGTTGAATGGCACCGTAAGCTGGTGATAAGCTTTGTGCTGTACCTATCCCTGTAATTATTCCTGCAAACCCTCTGTTGCTGACCCTCCTGCAGAGCACTGCCATGCAATGCCCTTGGATAACATCTGTGTAGGAATGCTGCTTCTTGAGGAAACGTGAAGAATGGCCTGGAAGCAAATTTCTGGTGTCGTCACCATCATCTGTCTTGTGCTGCCACATCATGTTTCTAGAGAAGTCTTTGAGCACTGTCACTACTTGTTAACTTTCTTAACACTGCTCTAGTGCTACTCACTGTCAGGAAAAGTGAGAAGAGACAAAAAAGTTGCAAGAAATTTGTAGTGAAGTCCTTGGTATGACCAGCAGGCTGCCTCTCTACAGGGAATCAGACAGCCAGAGAGAAACCCACCTAGAGGATATTGGACTGCTCACATCAGTCTTGAGGCACTTCTGAATCAGGAGATTTTCTCTGTAAGATAAAGGAGAGACTGTGAGCAGGAGATACCATAGTATCTTGTTCATAATGGTGGATGTGAAACTCATGGAATCTGCAAAAGGTGACTAGATATTTTTGTATAATGTGGATGACATTTCAAGTAATAAATTTAATTATTTTAAACCCCAGTTTAATGAAGTACTTAAGCCCTGTCTGTAAGTCTAATCATCCAGCATTAAAGCACATTCTTAACCAATACTTTACAGAAATGACAACTAAAACAATGATCTGTAAAAAACAGTTTCACAAAAAGTAACTTTAGAGTGTTGCACTTTTCACCCTTAAAAAAAGGGGGAAAAAAGACAAAAGCATTGTCCATACATATGAGCAATAATGGTGTCTTGCCATGTAGTCATATTCAAAGTTCAAAATTCAGGCAAGTATATGGAATATTTTTGCTACATGCTCATGCCTTGTTCTTCCACTGCTATCTGCTATCCAGACCTTCTATTGGTAGCAAGCTCAGAAAGGCAATTGTAGCCCATTGAATGCCTCTTCCTACGTTGGTGGCCTGTGGCTCTCAAACAGAAAGCAATTGCATGAAAACAAGCAATCTCTCACACTGAAAATCACTGGTAGTATACTGAATCAAGTCAGATTATGGATTAAGGAGCCAGAGAATTATGACTGATTACCTTTTCAAAGTAGCTCACACAGCAGCCCTGGGGGACAGATTGTATTAAAGCATTTCCAATATGCAAATAGTTTGATACTTTGAAAAATAGCAGTGTTGCTAACATTTGGCCTGGTGATGGAAAAAGTGTATTAATTTGCCCAAGCAACTGTCTCTAAAACACCGTATAAATAGCCCTTTGCATTAATTCAAAGTGAAATGTCAATGTTTCATAATTTATGATATGCTGAGATTCAGCTTCAATAGCTCACTACTGGTTCAGTTAACATCAGGTCTAAAACTTGCCTTCCTGTGTCCTGAACCTTGAATCTTTGGAAAAATCTTTCCTTTCTGCTTGGATTTACATTTATTTATACTAGTTGCATTATTTATGATAATTTCAATACAATTTACACAGTTAAGAGAATGTGAAATACTCTGTTGTCGCAGTGGTTTACTCACATCTTGAATCTGATTGTCTTGGCAGGAAAATGAGGAGAAATTCTTGCTACTCAGGATGTGAGAATCTAAAAGCTGTTTCTTGGTCTCTATCTGTAGAACATGATGAAATTATTAATCAGACAAAGAATGACTGAATCATAAAATTGTCAGAGTTGGAAGAGACCTTTAAGATAATCAAGTCCAATTGTCAAACCAACACGACCAGTGTAACCCTTGTACCACTAAAGTACCACTGCCAGATCCAGATGCCTTTTAAACACCTCCAAGGATGGCGACTCCACCACCTCCCTGGGCACCCTATCAGTAAAAAGGTTTTTTTAATATCTAATCTGAATCTCCCCTGTTTCAAGGCCATTTTCTCTAGTCCTCTAATGATAAAAGAGACCAGCTCCCTCCTCACCACAACCTCCTTTCAGGTAGCTGTAGAGAGTGAGCTGGTCCCCACCGAGCCCCCAGTTCTCAAGACTAATTGTGTCACCAATATCATATCATAGAATGCTTTGGTTGGAAAGGACCCTTAAAGATCATTTAGTTACAATGCCACTGCCATGGGCACCTTCCACCAGAACACATTGTTGAGAGCCTCATCCAACCTGTCCTTGAACACTTTCAGGGATATCCACAAATTCTCTGGGCAACTGTGCTAGTGCCTCACTGCCTTCAGAGTAAAGAATTTCTTCCTTAGATCTAACCTAAATCTGCCCTCTTTCAGGTTAAAGCCATTACCCCATGCCTATCACTAGATGCCCTTGTAAAAAGTCCTTCTTTCAGCTTTCCTGCAGCCCATTTTAAGTACTAAAAGGCTGCCATAAGCTTTCCCCAGGACCTTGTCTTCTCCAGGTGGAACAATCCCAACTGTCTCAGCTGCCTTCATAGGAAAAGTACTCCAGCCCTCTGATCACCTTGGTTTCCCTTCTTTGGATTCACTCCAACAGGCCCATGTCGTTCTTATTTTGGGGGCTTCAGAGCTGGATGAGGTATTACAGGTACTACTTCACTCACAAGAGTGGAGTAAAGGGGGAGAATCCCCTCCCTCCCCTAGCTTTTGATGCAGCTAGGACATTGCTGGGTCATGTTGAACTTCTGGTCAACCAATACTCCCAAGCTCTTCTCCACTGAGCTGCTCTCAATCCATTCTCTGCCCAGCCTGTATTTGTGCTTGGGATTGCTCTGACTGATGTGCAGGACCTTGCACTTGGCCTTGTTGCACTTCACGAGGTTCACATGGGCACATCTCCCAAGCGTGTCCAGGTTCTTCTGGATGGCATCCCTTCCCTCTGGCATGTCAACTGTACCACAAGCTTGGTGCTGTCAGCAGACTTGCCGAGGGTGCCCTCAATTCTACCATCCATGCCACCTACACAGATGCTAAACAATCATTTGAAGCTCTTCATTTTTAAAGGCCTGCTGTAAAATAGCAAGTTATTCTGGGGTGTGAAGGTAGGAGCTTTGGTCCTGGCCATCCCTGTCTTGCTGCCTGATTTGGAGCATCTTATTCACCCTGCTCCGAATCATCTTTCACAATAGTGTAAATTTTACTGAACCTGACAGATACACAGCTATAAAATGGTGATATGGGAGACAATATGATTCTTTCTGCCCTAGTTACTCCTTAAGCATAATTTGAGAACTGCTCACCTCCTTGAGAAAAAAAAGTAGATAATGAGATTGTTATAGATGAACAAAAATGTTATATACATGCAAAATGGTCTTGTTAATCAACAGAGCTCACTCCCTGCTGGAGGAAGCTCCAGAAGAACAACAGAAATCATTACCATGCTGGTAGGATTGATTAATTAGGAAAACAGCTTCTACTAATACTCATTAGCATTTATACATTGTAAAATCCACTAAATGTATGTGTAAATAACTTTGCTAAAGTGACAAGTAAGGGTGCCTGAAGGGTGCCACATGATGCTACTGCTGTTTTCTGCTTGTGTGGGTTTTGCATCGCAAGAAATGCTTCTGCTGGAAGCTGGAATAGGAAGAGAACACACGGAAGGCACATTCTGAGATATGAGACAAGTTTGTCATAAGAGCAAACGAAAAGCTGTATGCCAGGGCACATTTTCATGTGGCCAGACAGGGGATGGTGGAATATGGGATTAAATCCAGGGTGCTGCTACCACACAAAGTGCAGGTAAGGACTACATAGCCCCTTTAGAGCCTCAGGAAAATATTGTGAGGAGCAGGACCATCTCCCCCTGCAAGGACTAAGATTTGGACATGCTCTGGTTCCACTTGAGGAATGGGGTAGCAAAAGCAGACACACTCAGAAAGCATCTGTGCTGGCCCAGATGCTATCTGTTAATGCCTTTTGTTTCACAGTATGAATTTCTGGGTAGAGGACTCTCAAATAATGTGGTTTAAATTTAGAAAGTGACCATTCAGCCATTAGTGCAGTAGAAAATTATAATGAAATGGAGCCCAATAACTCCAAAATACTGGTCAAAAGATAATCATCTGTGTAATGTATGTTTTCTGGAGTTCATGTGCAATTTTCAAGCACTATTTTCAGTCTGGGTTTCAGGAGTGTTCTGTTTAGTTCTTGGCTCTGTCGCAGACTTCCTGCATGACCTTGGGCAAATCGGTTTCTTTTTCAGTGCCATCTGCAGCATAATACACTTTCCTCCCACTCTAAATTTGTCTTGTTGATGTGGATTATGGGCCTTTTGGAATAGGACATCTCCTTGCTGTGTTCATTTAGTGAGTGGCACAGTGAGGCTCTGTACTTGTGACTTCTAAATAGATTTTAATGCACCAAGATCACCTCCCATGACCAGTGCAGCCAGGTGGTAGATATAAAATCCTTAGCTGTTTTGGAGATTTTAGACAAAGCTGGGTTTTGTTGCATGCTTCCATTGTAGAATTTTTAATTTCAGCTGCTAGACTTTACAAGCAGTTTTTGTATTTATTTTCTTTCTCCTTTTTCCCAGTGTAGCCCATGCCCTTCTGCTTTGTGGTCATTACCCTGGTGATTAGTGTGGAGCTGCTGGTTGGTTTTGTTTACTTACTTGTTTTTTCACCTTCACACTAAATTACAGCAGTGAATTTCCCAGGGCACGAGTGTTTTATGGAACCAGTGACGGGCGCTATATTGCCGGTCCTCACAGGGACCTTCTTACCTGTACTTGGGTTATGACCTGCAGCCAAGTGGGAGGCATGGACAAAGTGAGAGAACAGACTAGCAAACAAACAAAAGTAGCAGCATTTCAAAGCTCTTGCAGAGCAGGGAATAGCTGAAGATAGATGTTATTAAAAAAATAAAATAAAAAGGAAAAAAGACATTAAAGTGATCACATTCTCTCTTGAATGAGGTACCTGATCAGGCAGGGCTCTACTGCTAGTGAAGGAAACAAATGGAACAGATGATCAAACAGGTGCCTCATCACAATATCCTATTAAAACAGGCAAAGTGAGAACTGGGATATCAATTCACAAGTGCAGAAAATACTTATATATTTCCGTCCTACTAAAGCTAAAGAGACCAGCTCTTTGGACAGGTGTAGCTTTTACAGCAGAGTGTCACAGACTCTCACAGACCTCTGTCTGAGCCGCCCAACTGCGCTCACAGGCAGGCTGGATCGGGCTGCCACCCCGGAGCGTGTCCCCGTGCTCAGCCAGCGGCCACCCGGGGGTACCGTGTCGGAAGGTACCGGGCTGGCGCTGCTCAGCGCGGGGACCCGGCTNTCCCTCCCCGCGGGCGGGAGGCGGGCGCGGGCCGCGCTCCCGGCAGGCTGCGCTGGGCTGCGCTGAGCTCGGCGCGGCGCCGAGCGGGGAGCGCCCCACTCCCCTTCTTCCTCGCGTCTCGCCACAGCCTAAGGCGGCATGGAGACCCAGCGCGGGAGGCCGCGGGGCAGCGCCTGGAGCTGAGCCGGCCGGTGCGTACCCGCCTGGGGCTCGGGGAGGGGCGCGGAGGCGATGGCCGGGAAACTTTCCGCCGGGCAAACTCGGCGGTGCGCGGGGGCTCCGGGGGCTGCGGCCGCGACTCGGGGAAACTTCTGCCGCGGGGACTGCGCCGTCCCTGCACTGTGCCCGCGTCCCGCTCCCATCCCCGCGCCGCTCCGTCAGCAGCCGGTCCCGCTCCCGCTCTGCCCCGCAAGGTGCAGCAGTGGGCGGCTGCCCCGGCTGCGCTCCCCGCCTCGCCCCGGGGTTTAGCTCGCAAGCAGGCACGACCTGGGTTTTCATGTTTTACAGATTTCCTCGCCGCCTTTCCAGTGCTTTGATTTTTTAGGTTTTTTGGTGGTGGTAGTTTTTTGGGGGTTTTTGATTTGTTGGTTTGTTGTGTATTTTTTTAACTTGTGGCAGCGAGGGCGAGGGGGTGTGCGTGTCTGTCGCTGCTCTTCAGCTGCAGTTGCTCTTGGCTGAGCCTGGGGACTGGCGGCAGCTGCTTGGGCTGGGGAGAGACGGGTGTTACCGGAGGACCTGCCTGTTCGTATTTCTGTCTGTCTATCTGTCCATCTATTTTTTTCATCAATGTTTTTAGGCGGGAGGGCTCGCCTTGCCCTCCCCGTTCGCAGGCTCCGGAGCTGGGGCGCTGGCTGGAGCTGGGAAAGCAGTGGGTCCGGGACAGCGGGGGCAGCAGCCGTGTCCCCGCGTCCCTGCCGGGCTTTGCTGGGGCTGCCCGCTGCGGGCTCTCCATCCCGTCCCCCCTGCCCGGGGCTGCCCTCTGCACGCCCCGAAACTCGGGCCGTGTGTGAGCGTCTGTGACTGTCTGTCCGTGTGTGTGTGTGTGCAAGGGCTGGGGCGTGCCTGGGGTGTGCCCCCCGGGGAAGGGAACCTGCTCCGGCTGGCGATGGGTTAAACGTGGCGCTCCCAGCTCGAACTTCTGCTATTAAAGGAAGTGATCCAGCCTCTCTTGCCCACTTTTTTGAATCCCGCTGGATTATTTGCAGGAGGAAAGGAGAGCTGCAGTGCACCGAGGAATGCATCAGTGGGTGTATTTTACCTTTTTTTTCATTTTTTATTACTATTTTTCATGGTGGCTTAGTGCCCTTGCTTTGTGTTGGGAGGATTAAGCGTTGTCAAGTGTCCTTAGTCCCAGATTCAATTAAAATAAATACAAGTACACGGGACATAAAGGGAAATCAGCACTGGCATCCCGGCAGAGGCACTAAGGCTTCAAGTTTGGTTAAAAGGAAGGGACTCGAGGAAATGAATGCTTCTGTTTGTACTCATTTGCTTTCCCTTTGCAGTGCTGTCAGACCGCTTAGAGAGGTGTGTATCTTTTGATCAGGGTTTGTGTGTTCTTAACCAACTTCTGTCCAGCAGAAAGAAAGAAGTCGTCTCCACGGGCCACAGTTGTTTTAACTTATCTTTCATTTAGCAAATGCTTTATGAAATTCGGCTTGAGCTCTCAGCAAAGGAATTAAAAGTCAGGAGAGGATGAACTATGAGGAATGCAGAGGAGAGTTGCTGCACCATTCTAGTTGCTGCCTGGATGCGCTGCTTTCACTAAAGTCTCATTCCTGGTCTGGAGCAGTTGTGGGAGGCTATAAGCATTAGCTGGGAAAGCAGAACAAGGCAGAATAGCCTGACTAGTACTTGTCTGTCTCTTCCTGCTGACATTCAGAGGGTTGCTCCTTCAAGTTAACAAAAATTTCCTTTTTTTGCTGGAGAGGACTTGGTGATGGGTGCAAGGACAGAAGGAGTGATCCCTTTGGATCTAGCTTGCTGTTGGAGAGTGCTACTGAGAAAGAGCTTACAGGTGTGATCGTTGTGCTCCAAAAAACACTGGAGTCTTGTTGAGAGAGCCAGATAGGAGAAAATGTACTGCAGGACTGCAGACTATGGATATCCCTCTGTCTGATCCTTTGGTGGTGCTAGTGTTGTAGAAAATCAGCAGGTTGGCTGTGCTTGTCTTGATGCAGCAAATTATAGTTGTATTTACTTTTGTTTCTGTTTATTTTTCAGCTTGATTCTTAACATAGCATCTGTTGGCACTGTAGTGACTGTGCTCCATACCTGCATGCTGAAGGTGTGTAGGATGATTCCTGAACTGTGTGTTGCATTACTGTATTGTTGTCCTCTGTGCTGGACAGTGATGGGGTATAGCCTTCCCCCACTGTTTCCCTAAATGCTGGCTTGCTCTGGTTCTCACACGAGAGCCTTCTATTCCACCAGATTATATTGTCATGGCTCCTAGCATGTTGCACTACTGTGACCTGATGTACTCTGTTTGATGGATTCTGTCAGGTACAATGAAATGAATAATTAGGAGGCAGTTAGGGTGTTTAGCCATTGCTTGTTAGGAGCAGTTTGTAGGTGCTGTTCCACTACTGATATATTTCTGTGATGAGTTCTAAAATGTCTTCCGACACACGCCAACTGCAGTCATACAGCTTGTATTTACAGGCAGGTTTTTGTGAAGGACAGAAAGTTGGTTAGGATAAGGTTTGTTTTAGAATGGTATGCCAGTGTGAAACATCATGCTTCTGGATGCAGGTTTGAATCCCTTACACTTCAGCAGTGTCTTAAATTTCCTAACTGATGAGTATTTGCTTGCTTATGTGAAGGGTTTCATGACTTCTGCCTGCAGTACATAACACTAAAGCTCTTGGCACTGTTAAGACCCTTATTGTGCAGGCTGGAAGTTGCAAGGCAGAATGGGCAGGGACTCAAAATTCCTGTGACAGAGGTGAAATCCTGGCTACACTGACTTCAGTGGGAGTTTTGCCATAGATGACAATGGGCCAAAACTTCTATCCAGAAGTAGTTCTCCCTTCTTGTTGGTAGTCCTGGTGTATTCTCTAGGGAAGCTTTTGCTTTTCTGCTGCCACCCAGACTGAGTCTGTTAGGCAGAGAAGATAGAAGTCTCTTAGGATGTCATGCTGTGCCTTTCACAGGCACAGCATTCTTGGGAAGGAAATCAGGGCAGATAGGAGTGGAAACAAAACCCCAAATGTGGACACATGCTGACTGTCTTGCTGCTTGTGTCCTGAGTCATTCCCAGGAACATGGATCAAGCACTCTGAACTGAGCACAATTAGCTTCTTGAAACTGCAGAGGAGGGATCTGTCAATGCCTGCAGCCAGTGCATCTCCCAGTCCCTGCTTCTGCATTTGCAAATTATTGGTTTAGTGACAGACATTCAATATGTGAAGCAACAGTACATTCATTAATTCAACCTGCTTAGCCTGTGCACACTGCGTTTTCCATGTGTATGTGATCTAGTGAGTTATTCTCAGAGACACTTCATATATCCAGCATCTAGATAAAATTTTATGTTACATGACAGTGACAAATGGGAAGTGTTTGCTACTTTTTTCCATGACTTGAAAGGTATGTGGTACAGAATATCAGAATATGCATTTAATCAGTGCTGATTGAAAGCTGGTCCAGGTCATGGCCATGTAATAAAACTGATCGTCACAACAAGAATGTTTTGCTTCAGTTTATTATATTCAGTGGAATAGAAGAGCGTTTGTTAGTACATACCAAAAACATTGACTGGGATTGAGGTATTTGAATCTGTCAGATTTTTAAAATTTTTTTTTCCAGTGGAAACACTGTAGTGTCTGCAATTCCAATGTAGACAGTTTTCTTTTACAGTACATTCTTCTACCATGCTTTCATGCCAGACTTTTAGGTATTTGCTCCTGTATGATGATGAAAGAAATGAAAATATAAACTAATGTGAAACTGAGTAGCCTGTCTTGCATGTGCATCCTTACTTTAAAAGACTTAAATAAGGAGAATATGTTGAGCAGTTATAAATTACACCTTGTTAATGTCTTTTAGCTTGTTTGCTATGAGGATTTAAGCATCTAAAACAAAACAGTACTAATTCTTAATTACTTTATACAAGTGCACAGGCCTCATTTTGTCCCAGTATAAAAAATTATAGATATCGTAACAGGCATTGTATTAGACCCTGAAGTCTTATGAGTGGTTAGCATCTGGATGTGTGTATTAATGGCACATAAGTTTTGGGCACTGTTAGTACTGTCAGGATGCAAAAGATGGCAGTGCTGTGAAGAGGGATCTGAGCAAACCCTGCTGGACTGTCGTTCAAACCTCTGCTCTGGGATCTGCGCGGACTTCCAGCTTCTGGGTTTGTGTTTCTGTTATCCTTTGCTCTGTGTCTAAACCTTAACTAATGTATTCTCTTCAGTGCTTGAACTTGAGAGCGGAGCTGGAGGCAGGGACTTGCTGGGTGCTGGACTACAATATGCATGTGTGGTGTGAGAAATGCTGTTCTTAGCTTGCTTGTTTTTCTTAACTTCATGTGCAGTACTATAGGCTGGGGGAAGAGTGGCTTGAAAGCTGCCCAGTGGAAAAGGACCTGGAGGTGGTGGTCAGCAGTGGCTGAACATGATCCAGTGTGTGCCCAGAAGGCCAGTGGCATCCTGGCCTGTATCAGCAATGGTGTGGCAAGCAGGACCAGGGCAGGGATTGTCCCCCTGTCCTTGGCACTGGTGAGATTGGATATTAGGAAAAATTTCCTCATTGAAGGGGCTGTCAACCATTGGAAGAAGCTGCCAAGGGAAGTGCCAACATCCCTGGAGGGATTTAAAGGATGTGTAGATGTGGCACTTGGGAATACGGTGTAGTGGTAGACTTGGTTAATGGTTGGACTGGATGATCTTAGAGATATTTTCCAATATAAATGATTCTATGATTCTGTGAAAACTAAAAAATACAGGGTTTTTTTGGGGTGAATTGGTATTGCATGGGATTAGTAGCAATGCTACCACTGATATGAAAACTTCCTGATTTCACTCTTTTTTTTCTTGAAAGAATCAAGAGCAGACCTTGAGTAGGGTTGTAGGGATGTAGAGAGATGTGGGGTTTTGTGTTGGAAAATTCTCCATTGTCTTATTGAGCTGTTGTTGTTTTGCTTCTGTTCTTGGAGTATGAGCCTGGTTACTATAATAATTATACCTAAATGTGTCTATGCCTGTACTGCCTGTCATCCATAGTAAATCAAAGGCATGGACCCTGCAGGCACTTAAAGCAAGTTAACACAAATTAAAAACACCAGTGGCTTTGCCTGGGAGAAAACAATATTTTATTTCTTTTTCCTAGATGATGACACTACTGATTGTATGGCTTCCAGTGCGTGAGTGTAACTTCCTTTGACATCAGCGCGTGTTGGCTTGGTCATTACACGTGTGCCAGCACAGGGCAGCCCGTGCTGCAGGGCTTCAGTGGTGCTCTCCTCTGCTCCTGCAGAGTCCACAGCTCCATCCCTTGGCTGCAGAGTTGGTTGGAGAGATGTGGCAATATGTGGGGTGTCTCCTCTGAACTGAAATCCTCCTTCCTTTTCTGTTATGTAAGCTGATCTCTCCCTTCTTTTAAAAGCCATCCCTCATGTTAAAAATTTTAAATTTTTAAATGCGTTTAACAGCCCACCCTGAGATGTTCTGGGCTTTCCAGGCAGGTGGCCATCAACAGGCTGAGTTAGTCCACTTCTGTCTTTAGTGGAGCTGGTGGTGGATTTTAATGCTGACTAATAAGAATTGCTTTTGAGCCATTCAGAGCTCTTGAAATCCTGCCCTGCAGCGTTTCCAGCTTCTTAGCTTGGTCCTATGGAGCATCTGGGGAGAGGGAAATAGTTTTGAAGACTTCCTGTAGTGCTGGTGAGAAATGATCTGTCACCAGCACTGGAAATGCACCAGAAACACAACTTGTTTCTGCTTGCACTGTGCAAACCAGCCATAAATAACATTTCTTCCATGTCTTTGCAGACTTCAAAGAGTCTTCCAGCTGTTGCAGGAAGCCTTGTGAGAGAAGGTAGCTGCAAGTTTAATTGTAGCTTCAGGACTTTAGCTCAATCAAAATCCAAACAATCTGATAAAAAATTACAGACGCTTGAATGTTGTTGAAGGTTAAAAGTGAGCCCTCTTCAGAGCAGCTTTTAATGGTTTACATCTTAAAATAAAAGAGCTTATTAATATTCCTAAATAACATTGAACATACATTATATTTTGCCTTTGAACCATCTGAGCACTTCACGTGACAGTGGAGGTTACATTTGGTGGTAAGTGCATATAATGACAGTGTAAATGTCATAAAAATGGTAGTTTTTCTATCAGATGTGTAGCACTAGTATCTTCTTAATATTAAACATGATTATATCCCATATTGCTTAAACAAATCATGGTACCCAGAGTCTTAAGAGGATGCCTTTGAATTCTGCTACAGGCTGAACTTTTTTGATTATTCTTCATATTTCATGGTATCCTAGAATGGTTTGACTTGGAAGGGACCTTGAAGATTAGGTAGTTCCAACCCTTCTACCATGGGCATGGACACATTGCTCAAACATGGCTTTGAACACTTCCAGGGATGGAGTAGCCACAACTTTGCTGGGTAACTTGTTTCAGTGCCTCACCACCCTCACAGTAAATATTTTCTTCCGAATATCTAATCCAAACCTGACGTCTTTCAGTTTTTAGACATTACCCCTTATTCTATCACTACATGCCCTAGAAAAATGTTCACTGGTGTACCTATGGAGGTTTTTCTTGTTGCCCTTTACATCTCTGGCCAGAATTAATTCTGTCAGTTCTTTAGTTTTCCTAACCTGTTCCTTGTCTGCTTGGACAATCTCCCTCTATTCCTTTCAGGCTGCTTGTCCTTGCTGCCATCCTCTGGAAGCCTCCTTTTTGTGTTTGAATTTTTTCAGGAGCTTCTTGTTTATCCTTGTGTCCATATTTAAAAAAACAGTTAATAATTTTGAGACATATGTGTGCAGTGGATTTGATTTGGCTAGGTTGATTGTTCAGTTTTGGTTTTTGGGGTTTTTTTTGAAAACTGGTGTTTGAAATTCTTTCATTCATCCTCTATATGGCACTTAGATAACGGCAGCTCTTGCTGCAGTAGGTGAGTGAAGTCACTGCTTGCATGGCTGCATCTTTGTTGTGTGATTGCTTGTGAGGTAGAGTTGCCAGCTTGTGTTGGGATGACCTAGCTTTATGGATTTTTGCTGTAGTGCAGTGATGAGTACACTGGTAGTCGATAAACTCAGAGCTGAGGTTTTGCATGGACATTTTTTTCCAGAGGCTTGCTGTGATATTTTTTAGTCAAAATTGAGACACCACTATTCACTGCTGTGATTTGCAAGGAAGCATAATTGCTGGTTTCATTTACAGAAGACTAGCCTTTTTCTTTGTTCTTGCATTTTGTAAGAAAAAAGAAAAAGAAAAGAAAAAAAGGATGTGTTGCTTTTGCTTTGCCCTTGATAGTGGGTGTCCGTGTTATTTTAGTGGTCCAAACCTGGACAAAGTCTGCACTGTCCAGAAGAAAGTGTTCCTCTGGCAGAGAAGCTAGAGGGCTGGGTGGAGCAACAGCAGGAGTAATTGTTACTATTGTCATTTTAAGCTGGAGGTTTTCATTTGGGGCAGGGATGCAAATAGAGCGAAAAGGCAGATGTTGCTTTCCAGTAGCCAAAGCCTTCCATGTTGTCAGATACTGAACAGCTGGAGGCATCGTGGTGGTAAAGCGTCTTGACACTTCTGTCACTTGCCTGGACCCAGGAGGCTGTCTATTTCTGGGATTTTTGGGAGTCTTCAGGAAGCAGACTGATTTTAAAGTCTTACTACTGACCTTCCATGTGTGAAGACAGTGCTCTCCAAATGGTATGTGAGCTTTGGATCACCTTTGATGCACTGGACGAGGCTGTGCCAGCCTGCCTTGCTGCCCTGTGCAGGCTGCTGGCTCGCTTCCCTTGGCCTCGCACGGCAGCATCTGTCTGGGAGGTTCTTTACCCAGCATGTTTGGTGCAGGGAGTATTTAAAGATGCCCAAAGGCTCCTTTGGTGTGGTTTACTGCATGAGTAAAAACCATTGTGATTCAGATCATTAGGACTATAAGCAAATATTCTGTGTGCTTTTGCAGCCATACTGTGAGGTCAGGAGTAAATGGTGAGGCCCATATGCTGCTTTTGGGGCTTTGAGGACTGAGCCTTGCCAATCCATGATGCATCTGTTTGGCTGTAGTTTGTCTTTGGGCGAATTTACACGGTGAGGTGTAGCTGGAGCCATGCTGGGCCCTGCTCCTCTGAACTTGCACAGGGCATGCTTGAGTTCTGCTTTGGAGCAAACCAGCAGATCATGCCAATAGCGAGAGCCTGAAGGGTCCTGCTGGAAATTAAGCCAGTGGTGATTCCCTATGGATTATCATGTTGTGGGGAAAAAGACCTACATACCATGTTAAAGCAGCAGGATGCAGGATATTTATCAGCTGATCTAGAGCTGGCTTACTCATGTATAGATCGTGCATGTGGAAAGACTAAGGAAAAAGTGAAAGGGAGGAGTGATTGCAACGTAAGTAATGAATGAGTAGGATGTGCTGCTCTGTCTGAGCATGGGTTAATGGATGTGGAGGAGCTAAGGATGGGGAAAAGAAACAGCAGGAGGGTGCAGTTTTCTGATGGTGGTGACTCAGTAAAGGAACATGGAAGTTTTGGAGTCCTGTACTATGCTAGGTACGTGGCTGGAGAATGGGGAGAGGGAGAAAGATGGATAGGGAACTTCAGCTCTATTAGCCTTTTACTTGTTTATTTATTCTTTTTAAGCTGTCTTAAATACCTGAGATTTTCAGCTTGGCTAGGACAACATAACTGATGTCTTTGTTTGGTGTTCTTAGATTGACAAGCCTAAAATGTGCTTTCAGACTTAGTTTTTCATTAGCTATCTACATGCAGGTGGAAAATGTGTCTGGACATAGATTCTGAGAAACAGTGATGTACAAAAGATCCGGCTGAGATTGAATCAAATTTGTCTTCTCAAATTTGGTGACTTTGGGAATACTTTATCCCTTATGTTACTGGTTTGTTGTTTGGTATATAAAATGAAGGTGATGGTAATAGTAAAAGCAGTTTTTCTACCTGTTCCTAGGAACTTTGACTAAGGCATTATTGTGATAGGCAGACGAGATAAAGAAATGCATTTTTTGAAGAAACTCACATTACTTTTCTCACTAACTTTTCTGAAATACTTCCTTTTGACTTCTCAATTGCTATGATGCACAACTTCTGCTTAACCCAAGTTTCCATAAACATGAATTTAGCATTCCATGACTCCTGCAAATATAACAGTCTATCACAGCTTGCAGCGTATGCCCTGCAAGGAATTCACCTGCAGTGTGGGCTGGCCTTGCTCACATCCACATTAAGAGGGTCTTGGCAAAAGGAGGGAAATTAAAGCATCCTGCAGTGATCTTTTATGCATGTAATTTGCCTTTCTCACTTCTGTTGCTTTTCGTCTACTGTGTGCTCTTCTCCCAGTGCCCAGCCACAGTGAGACCACACCAGTTCCATGTACGAGTGTGAATGAGAGCTTAGCCTTTTACATCAAAAGTAATTTTTCTCCTGATTGATGTGTTGCTGGAGCTGTAGGAGCATTGTTACTCACTTGGGTAGTCCTGTTGTGTATGTCAGCCCTGCATCTTGAGCATTGTTCACGTATTGCCACCAGGACCAAAGCTGCAGCCGGAGGTGAAGCTTCCCCCTGAGCTGGTGAACCCAAGTGCACCTGGTGGTGGCTGGTGCTCCTGGGCAGCTGGGGCTTGCACAGCAGGCAGGCTGGGCAGGGAGCTTGTCATGGCCCCAGAGCATGCTGTGCTCGTGGCCATCCTCACAGATGCCCTTCAGGGGTTATATGGAGATGTGCACTGGCTCTAATAGGAGTCATTAAGCAGAAATTATGTAGGTCATTATCCTGTGTGGAGTGGGAGTTCTTGTGCAGCGCGTGTGTACATTGAGGATTGTGGCTGTTATTGTGGTATGTCCTTACCGGATTTAAATAATGTTGCTCTTAGGTGTTTTAAAGTTGTTCATAATAGGATTGGCCACCTTCAGGGTGCACTTTATGCGTGGGCTGTCTTTATTGTACTGACAGTGCAACTGTATTTGTTGCTGAAGGTCAGCAGAAGTCCTACTTTCTGCTGTCCTCTTGGTTAAGTAGTTCTTGGCATTTTCGGAGTAATTTTCAATCCACCACAGTGAAACTGAGGTTAGAAACTGATTCTTTGGATTTCAGACAAAAGGAATGGTGACTTCTTGTGAATGTTCTTTTCCCTGCCAGTAGAGGCTGGATGACTTAATCTCTGCATAAATCAACATGTTGATCAAGTTCCACACCAAAGTATCCAGGGCTAACTATAACAAATATTTAAAAATGTAAGCCTGGGATGTAATTGAAAACCTTTCTTGGTTATACAGTTCTGAGCGTAATGAAATGACAGCTCAGGGCTGGATTTTTAGGATAGCTTTATCTGCAGTAATACTCAGCTCTGGGTCTATCAAAACAGCCTTCTAAAGCCAGAGCTGCCTGTGGCATGGCATTTGCTCAAATATGCCTTAATAAAGTCAGTGCAGGGTTTCCTATCCAAAGGAAAAATGAAGTCTTTGAGTGTATCTGCTTTTCATGTACCTGCTAGGAAGTCCTAGGGCTGAGATCCTGTGAAAATGGCAGAGTTGGATTAATTCTGTGTGTGGTTCCTGAGGGAGATGTGGCTGTTTGGTTTGCTCACCCCTTCCGTCCTTTTGGGCAATGAGCATAAGGCTGAGGCTGATGTCCTGGGTGGAGATGGGAGCAGAGCCCTTTGCAGAGTGATTGCTGAGCACCTGCTGTTTACAGAGCAGGATTTTAAAACCAACCATCATGCAGACTTGCTTGCCATCCCTTGCAAATGGAGGTACTTCAGCCTGCTTACTCCAGCAGGTCAGCCCCAGGTGCAGCTGGAGGAATCAGGTGGCTCTTGAGCTTCAGATGCAGAAACGCTGTAGACAGAACTCATCTCATCTTTGCTGTTGCCAGCAGGAGCACTTCATTTGCAGTAATTTTATCATGAGCCAAACAAAACCACACAATTAAGCTAAAAACACACCAGACTGTGTGTTTTAAAGGTATCAGTCAGTCTGTTAATTTAAAAGAAAAACCTTTTTCTAGCTTGCTTTCCTGTACTGATTCTTTTTTAGCTCTTAACATCTCTTCCCTGCCCATTCATGAGCTGATTTTGACATCAAGTCATTGGGACAAAACCAGGAATCAGGTGTGTGTGGTTTGCCACCATTTACAAAACCAGTAACTGTTTTCTCCCAAAGAGTGTGGACCCTGAGTTGGAGCAGACTTCATTGCTGGCTGTATTGTGAACATATAAAGGTTTGGGATCTTCTATAATACTCGGACTTTCAAATCTGCCCTGAGATATTCACATAGTAGTTACAGAATGAAGAAATAAGTCTACAGACCAACAGTCCCTCCAAGGAAATAATTTTACCATCCTTGTCCCCATGTGCCTGTGTTTTTTCTATTGAAAACAGAAACTGAAGGGAAAAGTGGAAATCCTGAAACTCCAACGCATTAGGGACTATTTCCCAAATTCATTTGAGGGAGATGTTATTGCCTATAACCTCCAGGTCTTGCATTGCCTTGCGTTGTACAAGTCTGCAGAATCTCTGAGGGTCAAGGTTTCAGTGGTGATGTTAGCTTGTCTCAACCCTAGCAGGGAGTCCCAAAGGTGTCTCCTCTGTCTCCTAGGCAGGGATTAGTGCCAAGCCCTCACACTCCATTTAAATGGACAGACCTGTGCTCCACCTGCAGCAGTAGTGGTACTGCACAGACACAGGATCCTGATCTGTTCTAGCAATTGCTTTCTTTAATGAGTTCCCAGAAATTATCTACTATATCTTGGTATTTAGTGTTGCATAAGGTGAACCTTTAGAAAGGGGGAGATTATGGAGCAGATAGGAATGACTCATAACAAGTTGAAATGCTGCTCAGCAGCCCTGAGCTGCTGCTATCTGCTATGGTCTCAGTGGTCATCCCAGCCCTCTCTTCTGGAGGCTTGTGCCTGCACTGTGGAGACACAGCCCCAGCCCACAAACATGTAATTTGATTCACTGATACCTATCAAAAGGCTTCATGAGTTAGGACAGGATCCTGACTTGCTCCTGTTTTAGAAATTAGGGAATCAAGGCAGAGGCAGGTGAGCTGACTTGCTCCATGGCCCCGTAAGTACTACAGGTTGAATGAGAACTGGGACCCAGGTGTCCTCAGATTTTTGATGAGGAGCAGACTATGCTCAGCAGTTCTGTCCAAGAGTAAGAAGACATATAAGGTTGACCTAGCACTGCAGTGCTTAAAAAGTCACTCGAGTAGGGAACTGTGCATGTTGATTTAACTTAAAGTTTCCTCGTGCTCTTCTCTTGCCTGTGAGATTATTAATAGCAGCATCGAAGTACTCATGTGGTATTTCTCTAAAGAAAACTGATTCAGTTTCATTGAGGTAGTCAAATATCACTCATGAGCTGCAGTTTGTCCAAGTCCTGGGAACTGATGCCCACCCCCCCAAAGAAGACAGGTCTCCTGGCCCCCTTATCATCATCAGAGCTGAAGATAAAGGAATTCCATGCATGAAAGGTCACCCCAGCTTAGTAACAGAGCCTCCCTCTATGGTTAATGATAAGCACTTCCAGGTGGGTTTTGCTCCTTCCTTCCCACATATCTGGCCAGGCACTCGGGGTGGGTAGTTCATGCTGCTTACCTTGATTACCATGGTAATGGAGTTGACTAATGTAGATTAGATTCATAAATTTTAGCTGGCTGAACTGGACGAGAAAAGTTCCCCACTTATCATCTTGGGTAAGTTTAGTGACCTCCAGTAGTGCTGCCACACTAGTGTCTGTTAGAGAACTGTATCAGTGAGAGAAAAGAATAAAGAAAGATAGTAAGGAAAACAAATGAGAGAGACTGTGTTACTACTAGGCTTCTCTCGGTTTGAAGACCCGATGGTTAGAAATTGCTAATATGCATTCTGTAGATACCTGCTATTGAGGGCATTCGGGCATTATGTTTTGTGGAGGTTTTGGATGAAGGTTTTTGACAGAGGTAAGCACGCTTAACTTACAGGAACTCTATTTGGGAAGCAGCAGTTAGGAAGAAGACAATAGAAGAAATTAAAGAGAGAGGAAATTCTATTAATGCCTGTCTTTTTGGTAGCAAGTAGGTCAGTGAGCTGAAAAGGACCCTAAACAGACTTGGAGTCCTCACACAGTGAGGAATTTCAGATGGCAGTTCAATCATGAGTTAGTTGCATAAAGCAAAGGGAAGTCAGAATTGCAGAAAACGGGTTTTATTTTGATTGTTGAAAATAAAGGTAAAACTTGTGTCAGCCCTGCATTCCCATGCAGAGATAGCCAAACCCATTGTCTTTGGGTTTTATGGGTGGAGGGACTAAAGCAGATTAATTGAGGCCATGCAAGATTATTGTGTTGCACATGTGATTGCTGACCTTGGTGTGAGGCACTGTCTTTTTGTGTGTCCCATGCAAGGCAAACCGTGCCACGGCGTGGGTGGCAGAGGGGCCGTGCCCCCCCCTGCTCAGGGCTGCTGTCACAGGGGGTGTGCAGGAGCCAAGGTGCCCTGATTCAGAAAGCCATTTGCGTGATGAGCAAGTGACGACACGATTCCCACTCCCCAGTGAGCATGAGGGTAAGAGTCCAATTATTTTGCACATAATGAGGAGGTCACTGAAAGAAGAACTAGAGTTTGGCAAGGCAAAATGGGAATGCTCTCTTGCTTCCATTTTGCTCTGGGAAGCCTCATTATTTAGTTGTGTGATTATGGTTGTAGTTCTGGCTCTGGAAGTTTGAAGTTATTGAAAGGATTATATGATTGTCGTGGTATATCTGGGGATCATATAGGGTAGAGTAGGAAGGAGGATGTGACCATATAACTTAGCCTTTTTTGGAAACATCCTGGGGATGATGGAAGAGTAATTCATGGACATACCAATGCAAAACAGAATCAAGTCTATTAGTATTAGCCAGTACTTATTTTAATTTTTTTAAGGAAGGAAAAGTTCAAACCTGTCTTTATGCAGATTGATGTTTATTGAATGAGGGATTCAAATAATGACATTTTGATCTAGGAAACTTGAAGCAACTGGAAGGACTGAACTTGGATGGGTGTAATGACAGCAGTGGGTGGGATATAAATTGATAGTGGTGAGCCAGGAATGCTCTGGGGCTGACTGACGGGTACAAAGCTGCAGCAGGAGACCTGTCAGCACCCTGGGAAGCCAAATCTACTGCTTCAGTGGAAAATATGGTGAGAAATTATGAATGAGCCACTGTTCTGAAAACGCTTTGGAACCTCTAAATTTTTACTTATGTTTGTTTGGTTGCTTTGACTTTAACAGGAAAGGATTTTCACCCAAATAGAGTTGTTCAGGACCACTTTTAAAATGAAAAATGTACTTCTCCCATTTTTCATCTCTTCCAAAATTTTTTTCCATTGTTTAGGCAGCATGGTGGAAAAGAACAAGAGATGGTTGTTGCACCTTGAAACCCACTAGGTATTCTTCAAACAGTTTAAAAAAGCTTTCATAAACTTGAATGAGATGCTTTAATAAAAAATAAGTGGGTGCATGCACAGAATTAAAAAGCATCCTCGTCTATTTTTTCTCTTTTTATTTTTGTATAAATTTACTTAACACATAGAGAGACAGCAAGCTGTGTACCTGTTTAGTTACCATATTAATGAAGCTCTAGGTTGAAAGAAGATGAAGTTATAAAAATGAAGTGCTTCATGGCATTGATTTCTCTAGACGCTAACAAGGCAGAATTTGAGTGGAGATGACAACAAAGTAATGTCTCTGAGGGCTAACATGCCAAATTAAAGAAAATGTAAATAAATTAACTGAGTCATCCTGTTACTTTGCAGGCTGAGGAAGTTATACAAACAATTTCTGGAGTCTTCTAGAGGTTTGTAAAACTAGTGATGCAGTGCTAAAGGCATAAGAGATATTAAAATAATTTCTTGGTGTATAACAGGTTTATATTTTGGAGTGGGGAGTTTCTGAGAAGAAATAATTCTTTATTTAATGCACAGCTGTATGGTGGAATCAGTTGCAGGAGTAATGAAAGTCAAACCTGCCAAATGACTGGGGCAAAAAGGTAAATCTAGTCTTCTTCGAAGTATGGAATGAATCCGTGGAAGGGTTAGGATACATTGATGAAAGATATAAATTAAAGAAATTATTAGAGGTGTGAGTGTGGCTCTCTTGCCTCCAGAGGGGGGGTGAAAGTCTCTCTCTGCCATAGTATCTTGTTTCTGCAGCCCATCCTGCAAGGAAATTTAGAACAGCCTTATTGCACGACTCTCTCAAAGTAAACCTGTTCTTTTGGAGTGTTATATTTGTGTATTTCAGTGGCTTTGTTAGTATCACAATGAATTCACAATAAAAGAGCAGTGCCTTTTTCTTCTCTGCCCTGTACCCCTCTTCACTGGTTCTTTGTCTTCAGCCTGGGGTAGTACGATCCAACAGCAAACATTTCCTCATCTGACCTGGCATGAGCTTCTTTAGGCGTGGTACTCCTGCATCAGATCAGATTGTTGGGTTTTCCCTGTTGTAAGCATGGAATTATGTTTTTGCAGAATTATGGATTTCAGGTGGTAGTGTGCAAATACAAGTGTAAAACTGGCCTAATAAAATCTCTAGTATGAGATGTAGCTGTCTGAGAGAAATTTTAGCTTTGCTATAAAATCTAAGCCTAAACTTGAAAGGGAGAAATACTTGGCATGTTCATGAAAACGAAGCATGTGCAACTGGAGTCTGTGATATTGCACAGCTCCAGAACTGTGTTTCACTTCAGGAGGAGTCAACCCAGGAGATAAAAATCATTATATTACATGCTTTGGTGTTGATCTTATTTTGATGAAGTATGGGTATTTCTAATGCAAGTCCAGGTTGCAATTAGGCTGGAGTATTCCCTCCTGTGACTGTTGCATGGTTTTGCCTTTCACAGCTTTAGCAAGTCAGTGGTTGAAAAGAATTCTGGAATATATTTTGGTTGTTTTTTCTGTCTTGCTTTTTCTACAGTAAAGGTATAACCCATAATTTGTAATCTTATTCAGTCATCTTTGAAATGAATTTTTTTCAAGAATTTTTTAAGAGCTAGAAGGTTTTTCTCTTTGCCTCTTGTTTTATAAAAGACATGAAAAACCAGGTTACACCCGCCTATTAAAATTTTCTGTTGGATTTTCTTTATTTGGACTTTCTGTTTGATTTATTTACTTACTCTTTATTTCTTGTTTATTTAGTTATTTAGATTTTTCAGATTGTTTCAGATTCTTTTTAGTTTGAATTTTTGTTGTAGCATCTTCAATCTGATATATCTGGTCTAAGTTCTTGAGGAGGCAGGGAGGTGACTTTCGGGACTTTTATTCCTGTTTCTATGGTGGCCTCAGATAAATACAATTTTTTTTATTACTTTCTGGAAATAGAAATACAGAGAGATAATACACCTATGGAGAAGTAATATCCGTCTGTAAGGAGGTGAGTAGAGAAAATACGTATCCTGCAGAAATAGAATATGTATTAGTTTACATTTCTTTCTGTATTTTGAGCTTTAAGAAGTGATAGGGCGAGCTGTTGTTGCAAGCTTCTGGTTAATCTGATGTTTTTAAGGTCTACTTTCCACTGCAGTCAGGGAGCCTTGCTCCACATTCAAGTTGCTAATTTTTGACACACGGGATATTTTCCTTCTCATTAAAATGTATTTATTTGTTTTGCAGTGAGAATATCTTGCTTAAGATGCTTCTTTTGATCTTTGGTAATGTCACAGACTCAGTGAGACTGCTAGCATAAAGTAGTGTTTATCTCATTTCACTTCTGCATCCACTGTTAATTGGACCTGAGTAATATAACCCCATTGCAATAACTGATTTAGTTTGCCCAGTTTCAATATGATGTCCAAAAAGATGCAGGTAATATTCGTGCTTGGAAATTGCTCCCTGTCTGAAGGCTTCTTCATGTGTTTCTGTGATTTTATTTGCATTTATTGGGTTTTAGGCCCTTTTCAGAAATAGGGGGAGGGGGAAAAGGTATAGCGAGAAGTACAAAGTTTTCGCAAAAACAATTTTTTTTTTAAGCTTGAATTTGTAATATCACGTTTCTAGGGCAACAACTTCATGTAATGCAGATCAGCAGCTGAAATACTTCTGCTAGCAGCTGGAGAGTGAAGTTAGCAGGACCCACGGTCTGTTCTGCAGCTGATACTGGGAACTTTGCGGCTGGTGGGGATTGTCCCTGAGCTGCCCTTCAGAGCTGGTGTCATTCTGGGGAGCAGCAAGCAGCACTGAGTGATACCAGAGCTATCCTCAAGAGAGCTGGTAATGTAGGATGCTGCAAGTTCAGGGGGGTGAATAAAATCAGATTTCCTGTACCCTTGGCTCAGGAGGAGCTTTGAGAGGAGGGAGGGAGGAGGTGACGAAGTGAGCTTTCTCCAGAAACTTGGATTGCGGAGGAATGTGAAACTTCACAGTTTTCTCCCATCTTGCTCTTGAAAGTTAACACAAGAAATAGATAGGAGTGGGAGACAGTTTTCTGACAGGAATCCCAGATTCTTCATCCCCAGAAGCTGAGATGGTGACAAGAAGCTGGGCACTCAGCAGAGAGTTACCCGCAAATTTTGTTGACTGAGTTAAATCCTCCAGCAAGCAGGTGTCGGGTAAATGTTTTGATTCCTTGCAGTATATATTTGCATATTTGAAGATTTCTGGTACTTATGACTCACTTTAGTTTGCCCAAATTTTAAAAAGAGCAAACCAGCAGGGCCCTTAATTTTTATGGGATTGCTGTGTAAGGGCTTTGAGGTGCATGCCCCAAGCTGGGCATGCTGGGAGGGTGATGTACATGCAGGTCTTAACCACTGGCATCGTATGGATAGATGTAGTCACACCTCAGACTGTGTGAAGTGTCTTTAACCATCACTGTCTCATTATTTCCAACCCCAAACCTGTTTTCTGCCAACACCTCTGCTGGGTTCCTCTTGCCCTCCCTGGCATAGGTGTGGCATTATGTCCTGCTTCTTGACCAGGGTGGGTGGGTGTTGGTGTCACAGGTCAGGCTGTAGCAGCAAGCAGCTCTGACTCTTACAGAAGGCCCTATGAAGTGTTTTAGAAGTCTGATGGAAAATGAGGCTTCATCTGTAGTGACATTTTGTTTACACAGGTTTATTTTCTTCATGCAAATATGCTGGGGGGGGAGGTTGGAGGAAGAGAAAACTTGCTGAGAGAGTAACGCTTGATGCCTTGAAGCATTTTTTGCTTGATAAAAAAGCTTTTTCTGTAAATTCTTCGGTTTTGTCACTTGTCATTTGCTGGGATTGTGAAGGGTGGTAATATGCTCTGTGTAACCTTCTTACGTGTATTTTTGTCTGCTACATTAATAGCTTCATTAATATGTGAGGAAAAGCAAGTTTCAACTTACTAGTTGCTGATCAAAATGTGGAAGAGGTATTTTTTTTCTAAAAACTGTAATTCAAGGTTATGCATGTGCAAAAATAGCTTTAGGCTACACCAAATACTTTCTTCAGCAGGTCTAGCTCATTTTATTGACATATTGTTTTGTAAACTGTGGGTGACTTGCATTGTTCTCAACCAAAATAACTTGCATCAATCAACATAAGAGGGTAATTAATTTACATATTTTCATTGTGGAAATGATCCAGACATTTTTACTCTGAAGTGCTAGACTTGAGAGAGGAAAACTGAAATAACATTTTGTGTTTGTAGTTTGTTTTAAGTTATTCTTCATTTCTGATTGTGCTGGAGAAACCACTGTGACCTTCTTAAATTTGAGCTTGGCATAGCATTGAATGAAAATAAAGCAAGACCTATTTCATCACTGTGTTGTACATCAGTACAACCTTAATGAGATGAGGAGGGGGCAGCTATTGGGTGCCATAGCAAAGTGTAGTCCAGAATAATTGCTAAGAACAAATGCAAGAATTAACTATTTCCTTTCTCTATGAGAAGGTGAAGCCAGCAAAGGAGACCATGAGAGATAGGGAGTCTGATGAATTTTTTCAGGGTGTGCCTGATGACTCTGCATGCCACAAGTGAATGAAAATGTGTAGTGTATTGTCTTTGAATAAGCGAGGGCTGGCTTCTGTTTGTATGAGGCAGCAGAAGGTCTCAGAATCATCTGAACTTCTCTAGTCCATTGGTGAAGTGTAGTTAAAACACCAGTTTCTGAGTCTGATTAAATACAGAGAACTGAGTGGTTATCGCTTTGTGTGGATTGACAGGAGGTGGCTTTAGGAGGAGTGTGAACTTGTGTCTCTAAAGGTGTACCTCTCTTCTGCACCCTGACTGTTCTGTCTGATTGATTACTAATAGCTGCTTTTTCTTTTTTACTCCATAGGGTGATGGAGCAATGAGCCAGGATGCTCAAAGCCTCCATGTAAAGAGATACTACGCTCAGGCTATTCAGGAAAATCCAGTTTACCCATAGTGTCCGTAAGAATCAATTCTTACAGTATTAAACCTGAGATGAGGTAATGCAAAAGAGTCTTCATTTTACATTGTGCATTCTCTGTTACAGTGCCTGGTCTGTTACCAACATATTATACATTGCCACTGTGACCTTAATTCCTCACTTTTAAGCACCACCCGATGGGTTAGATAGATACATGGAGGAGAGAAAGCTGATCCTTGAGGCAGGGCACCAGTAAGATTTGCCTGGCATCAACTAATGATGTCTTTGGGGTAAAAAGCAACCAAACAAACCACTTCTGTTTCTTGCTGGTTTTATTCTTTAAACCTGATTCCTGATAGGTTTTTGGTTTTTTTTTTGAGAAACTGCCCATGAACAGAGAACATTTAAGCTGATGATGTTGGCATTTCTAGTGGCTTTCTAGTGGTCAGTATTGCATTACTGGTGCCAATTTTTTATCCTTCTGCAAGAGAGATGGCTGCTGTGATTAAACTATTGCTGCTGTAGAGATGAGTACTGGGATCAGATTTTCTGGGTTTGAGTTCTAGTCCTGAGAGGGGGCCCACAGCAGTACTGCTTGTGCTGACCAAGCATAAGCAGCTTCTCCATGACCACTGCTGGGAAGCAGCAGGTTGGCCCAGCTCACTGGTAACATCCCTAACTTCAGAATATGTTCTGCCTCCTGCTTGCTTGCAATCCTGTGTCTCATTCCTCCTGTGCCCACAGAAAACCCCTCCTTGCATGCAGTGATGTTTTCAAGCTGGCTGTGCTGGTGATGGCTCGGTGCCCATGTTCTGCTTTCACTCAAGCTGGTTACACCCTCCCACTTTTCAGGGAGTACCAGTAAGCTCTCCAGAGCTTTCCTGCACTTTTCCCTGGATACGTGAAACAGTGAATGAATTTCCTAGTTTGCTGGCAAAGAACTGGGGAAGCGTTTGACCCAGCAATCAAAAACTCCTTGTGACTGTTCACTCAGGGGCATGAATAGCAAAGGAAACAACAAAAGATTGTATAGACATTTGGGCATTGTGCGTGTTGGCAACTTGGCAGGACCGGGGTAGTCCCAGGTGCTCTTACCTGTGCTAACTCTGCTGGGGAGTGTCAAGCTGATGGGAGAAATGCAGCTGGGCTTTCAGTACCTTGCAAAGATTGAAATCAGACTTTACTTTGTAACAGTCCAAATGTGTGTTCTGCTTTCTTTCCATAAAACCAGAAGTGTCAGGGTTCTGCAATTCAGATGCGATTTTTGACTCAAGCCCATTTTCTCAGTCTGCTTACTTTGAATCAAGTGGTGCAGGGGCTTGAACTCGGGCTGTCCTCATACCAGGTCAGTACATTTGTCTTTGCTCTGTGCTTAATTGATGTGATCTGCAAGCAAAAGAGAATTGGTGAGCTAATCTAGTGAAAGCCTGTTCTCAGAGCTTCAGTTTTTAATCTCTTCCTGGAAGACAAGTGATGGGTGCAGTAGATGGTGCCAAATACAGGGACCCAAACAGTACTCCCACACTGGCAGGGAGCACGTTATCCCATCCTTGCTCTTTGTAATGACTTTATGCATTATGAAAATTCATGAGGATTTTATTTTCCTTTGGGTTAAGGAATTATCTGATCAACTGTCTGTCATTCTGAGAGTGTCTGGATGCTGACAGTGTCTGGATGCAGTCTGTATTCCCCTTCCATCTTGACTCCTTTTAAAAGCTTCTGACTGGTATCCATTGTCCTGGCAGCGTTCACGGGCTCTTTTTGGAGGCACGCAAATGACTGAGGCCCAAAGCCAGCTGGTACAATGCTCAATGAGCACTGCAATGCTTAAATAGGCATGAAGGCTGGAGTTGTGTTGCCTAAACAGAGATATCTGCTGCCATGTTAGGAGCTTCAGGGTAGTACATCGTTGTTGGTTCAAAAGGGCATGGATCTCTCAGCTTCCAAGATGTCTCTTGGGTGCCACCATGCCCCAGTGACTGGGCAAAAGAAACTCTTGTAGGCTTCTGTTAATTAGGTGATAACTTGCTGTGTGAGGGGGATAAGCACTGGGACACTTCACAATTTTTTATGCTTTCCTGACAAAAGAGCAATTTATTTGATTGGTTGTGCTAGTTCAATATATGATAGAATCATACAATGGTTTGGGTTGGGAGGGACATTGAAAGACCATCTAGTTCCAACCTCCCCCTGCCATGGGCAAGGACACCTTCCCCTAGATCATGGTGCTCAGAGCCCCATCCAACCTGGCCTTGAACACTTCCAGAGATGGGACATCCAGAACTTGTCTGAGCGACCTATCCAATATTAGCAATATCCATTTTTAAGGAAGTTGGAATATTGGACTTCTGTAGGAGAAAGTACATTAAAGACAAGTTAAAGGTTGCAATGTATTAAAGCAAATTCATAGTGATAAATTTCATTGTGATGTGCTTGTATATAATTTTTCAGTAGTGTACCATCACAGCAGAACAGGGAGTTGGCATTACACAGGCATTAGGCATGCATTGACGGGTTCCACTATTTTAATTTTCTTCACTGTCATGTCTTGCAAACTTATCTCTCCTCTCATGCTATCTGGTGCATTTAATAACTGGATATTGTTAAAGTAAATCTCAGGAAAGGGAAGGTGAAAAAATAAATGACAAGAGCTCAAAAACTAAATGAAGGAAGATTCCAAGTTTCCCTGGGGTTGGGGATTTTTTTGTTGGTTTTTTCTTTCCCCCTTTTGAAAATTACTAAAAAACCCTCTACCTTAATCTGGCACTGTAGTAGGCATTTTGCATCTGGCTCCATGAGAACCCATCTCTGAACAGGTAGAATATATACAGGCAAATAAATACAAATACCGACTTGGATTCTCTAACTGTCTGGGATGCCCAAAGTGAGTGAAGCTAAGCTTAAATTTTTTTTTTCTTTTTTCCTCTACTGCACAAAACTCCTTCAGCTCACAGGATCTACCTGTTTTCACCCTTCCTGATTGGGAATGTGTGTTCTTCCAAATGCCATTTTAAAAACATTTCCAGGCAAGACTACGGATCTTTCCTGAGATCTATACTTTTTTCCCCTCATTTGTAAGTATTTTTACAGGTAAAAAGTACTGTAGCACTTAAAACCAGTTTTAAAGTTAATGGCTGAACATGATGATCTTAGAGGTCTTTTCGAACCTAAATGATTCTCTGCCTTTATTCTTTTGGGGGAATCAGTTATTGATGGGGATTCCATGTGGTGTGTAGAGTTTTGGAGGAGGAATGCAGTTGCTGTCACTGCCATGGAAAAGGAGGAGAAGCAGGAGAACCTCATAGGGTGACTCCCAGTTGCAACATGGAGCAAATTCCTGACCAGTTTGGTTACTACAACAGTATTCCTGGGATGCCTCATGCAGAAGGGGACATCATTGCCATTCCCAGTCCTCAGTGAGGAATTGTGCTTCCCTTGAATTCTATTCTCCTTGGCTTCAGTCATTCATCTGACCCTGAAGGGCTGTTGTGACAAGTTCCTTCATGTGCAAGGGCAACGTGAAGCTGGCTGGATTTCAGTAAACACTGGTGCTGAGCTGTGCTTGTGTTGTGTATATACAGTTGCAGGACGCTTTCAGAACGAATAGTCCACAGCAAAGCTGTTTTAATGAGCTGGAATGCCAATTGTAGCATATCCTACCCAATCTGGCAGCGTTCTGCCAAGCTGAAATACCTTCTTTGTTCTTAAAATAGCCCCCACTGATTCAGATTTTAATTGCAGATATTACAGCTGTCAAAGAAAGGGAGAGGTGACCAGATGATTGTGTTGATAGTATAAATGGAAGCCGGGGATATGTCGAGTTCCAGCCTTTAGATCTTCCTTCATTTAAGATATGCCTGTGTGCTGCAGCAGTTGCATAGGACAGAGGCTCTCTAATGTTAAGATGAACCTGAAGTGCACTGTGCCTCATTATATCCACCACGCTGACTAAACTAGTCTGACAAATAAGCATGTAGGGCTACAAGGATTTCAGCACTAGTAATGGTAACAAATAGGCATAGATATTAAATATCTTGGTTAAAGCCTGAATCTTGATAAATGCAGATGGAATTTACTAACATGCTGAGTGACTGTGATTCAGGAAGTCATTTAAAACAAAAAATAACTAAGGAGGTGAATAAAATAAAAGTATTTTAAATTTTGGGCACCAGAATGCATATCTGCATTGCCTATCAGTCAGCACTGGTCAGAGGATGAGAACTCTTCTGAGTAAGTGAACTGAATCTTTTCAGCACAGACGTGTCAGGAGCAATTGTCCACTGAGCAGGCTGCCATGTTGCTGTTTTACTTCAGTATAAATCAAGTTCTCTAAGTTTTGCAAGTTCATCGCTCACCTTATGGAAAGATGCACAGTATATTGTCTTTGCTTTGTATTTCTACATTTCCGGTGCTGGGTGTGGATTTTTAGCTGGATGAAAAGGTGCCTGGCAGGTTCCTCAGACTGCAGGAAAACATCCTAAGTGTAGGGTGAGACCATCTACCTTAGCTGATAATGGACATGCGAGGGAGGGAAGAAAATAGCAAAAACCTTCAGACTGAGTCTGCAGCTCAGTGCAATGCTGACTACACAAACTGACACTGTGATTCTGTCTTTGAGCCTTTCAGTGTTCTGGACAAGGGTAGGAAGTCATTTCTCAGAGGGAGGAGAGGGAGCTTCTGCTAGCCTTGGGAGATTTCTGATGGGAATCTGAGAGAATTACGGATGGATGGATGGTAGCACACCTTGGCAATCTTCAGGGGTTCACCATTGTCCCAGTGTTGCTGTTCTATGAAGGTTTCCATTACATCTCTTGTGTTTAGTATTAATCACCATTAGCTACACATTTGCACAATGAAAGATCAAGTGAGGGGCTGATATGTGCTGCACCTAACAGATCTGGTCCTTACAGATGTATAGGACTTTCTTACCCATTCCTGTTGTGAAAGGTAATATCATTCAATCCTCTTGAAGGTTTAATTATGCCTTTGCAGCATTCTGATGTGCCTGAAGGGATTTTGCTGAAACTTATCAACAACAACAAAAAAAAGCAAGGTACAAGATGGAGAATGTGAATTTGTTTGTGTGTTTTCCATGAAGTACTGAAGATGGAGGGGCAGATCATTGCTTCAGGAGAACTAAAACCTATTTATTTTATTCTGGTGTGTATTACTTTGTAAACACAGTAATAAAATCAATTTGAATTTTTTTTTCTTCCCCTTTATGTGTGATGGGGACGTTTTGCTCCAAAGATACAGACACTGGCCTATGTGCATCGCTACATTAATTATATGACTAAATAAAATGTTGGTAATGGACACTGCATTGTGTGAGGAGAGAGGTGTGTGAGTCCTCTGGGTGCCCTGTGATGCCTGTCCTGGCAGGATACTTAACTCCCACTTCATTTTTTTCCTTTGCACTTGGTTGATGTGAAAGGAGAAACAAGATGAGCTTTCTCCTCTAAAATATTGACTGTCTTATTAAGAGTATTTCAAAAGTGGAAAGCAGAATTGTTTTAAGGTTACAAGAGCCATTTGAGCTGCCTTGCAGCCTCACCCAGGAGTAGAGAACAGCAGAAGGTGCTGGTACGCTGATAGCATATTACTGTCTTAGTGAAGTTTGAAGAATGAATGTGTATGCTTTCTGGCTGTCTTGTGCTTTGGTGTCTTTTATTTTTTTAAAATAGTTTCACAGTAAGTTTTAAAATTACAGCAGGACCTTATGCTGACCATTGATTCAGAGAAATCTTTCAGTGGAGGTATCGGAGGTTTCACTTCTCTGAAGACCTTTACAAACCCAGCATTTTAGTAAAGGTGAGTACCAGACATTGCTCCATATCCTTCTGATTGCTGTGTGTGTTCCACTCACCTTTGTTGGATGGAAAGTGGGAGGAACATCCAGCATCTCATATCGTTTACACTGTTTATGAGCAAATAATTTAAAAGCAAAAGCTTTGGAGGAGGTAATGTGAGTGGAAATTGGGAGCTTAAGGAAATTGCTTCTGATGACCAAACCCTGTAATTTTGCAAGCCAGAAAGTAGGCGTTGTTTTTCAGACAACCCAAAAAACCCCACAACCCTACATCCCACTCTCAGATGGAATTGAAAGTAGTAATGAAAAAGGTATTTGTTCGTGGTCTGTTTGTACTGGTGTAACGAGAAGATTGCTGAGACTAGGTGGTGCTTCAGTCTATCTGGTGGAGGTGTAACACGACCCAGTGTTCTGGAAAGCAGCACTGAAGGAAATAAGGCATACTTGAATTTTTCTTTTCACAGTGAGTACAGTTAATAATTAGGATGAACTCATCCAGAAATGTGATGCATGGCTGTCGGCTGCTTTCACAACTGGATGCCACTGTGAGAGGTGGTGTAGTTCAATTCAAAATGGTACACTAGGTCCAGGGGCTATTTGGCCTGCACTGAGCAGTCAAGCCTTTTGACCTGAAAGTCTGTAAGGCACTCAGATCACTTGTGTGTGTGTGTGTGTGTGTATTTTCCATATATTCATTTAAAGGATTTTTAAAGCTATAAAATGGGAATTGTCTCATCCTGAGAAGGTGGTACATATAAAGCGATGAATATTGTGATTTTTTACTTTGAAGTATTTTTTAATACCTGCTTGTCCCCAGCATGGTCAGTAGTACTGTTTGCTTTTCCTGCTTGACCACCAGTTGGACTGCTGGTGGTATCACTTGCATTAGTGTGCTGGATAAACACTTGAGGTGCACTCTCTTTGAGGAAAAAGCATTTTGCGTGCAGGTGCTTATTTAATGCAAAGTGAGGCTGAAAGATTAATCAGATAATTACGTTAATTGCATAGTGTTCTTTTTAAGAAAAGGAATGTGGAATACCAAGATTGTATTGCTCAACACATCCCTATGTGGGAAATGGAGGAGGAGTTCTTCAGGGACTCTGCTACCCTCAGTGGGTATCAAACTATCAAAATATTAAAATAGCTTTCAGTGCTTGTGGACCAGGATAGGTATGCACCATGTTTTGTGGGAGTTATGACTGTTTCTTATTCTGTAGTCATAGGAGGGAAAAGAAAACATCTAAAGATCAATCTATTCCTGTAACACTGGGAGAAGACTTCCTTTCTTATTCCCCTTTCATTTAATTTAATATTACATAGAGGTGCTTGGAGTTAACATAATAGACCCCCATTTGTACTGGGTTTTAATCTGTATAGACTTGAAATTTTCCCCTGGGCTGCAAGGCTAAGTGGTAGATGGTAATGCAGGGAAATACTGTCATCAGCCCTCAGGAAAGGTTGCCTGGCCAGCTTGTCCTTCTCAAAGATGAATGAGATTTTGGATCTGAAAATGGCCAGGTCTCCATGAGCCTGAGTTCAAACCTGCCCGGACAAAGGAGAGGCATTTTTGCTATGCAGAAGCTGTGGTAGCAGGAGCATGTCTGTGCAGATGGGCTGAGCTCACCATCTTCAGCCAGACTTGCTCTGGCCTGGAGGATGTGTCACTGGGATACCAGTGCCCAGTATGTGCCCGAAAGTGCCCTGCTCAGAGGTGATGTGGGCATAGTGGGCAAGGGAGCTCCTGCTGCAGGACCAGCTTCCTGCTGCCTGGAGGAAGTCTGGTGTGAGCTCTTATAAGGTGCAGATGTTGCACAGCTGGTTTGGAGATCCTAATGTGAGCTCTTAGCCCACTTAGTCAAATTTGTGTGCTTGAAGTTAGGCTCAAATCCATCCTTGGGCACCCATTAGGTCATTTCAAAGCTGTGCTAAGCAACAGTGTTTGCAGCTTCTCTGGGCAAAATATTCCAGTGCTTCACTGCTCTCTGGGTAAAGAATTTCTTCCTGGTGTGACCTGACACAACCCAAATCTCTCCACTTTTCATGTAAAACAGTTCCCCTTTGTCTTATCACTATCTACCCGTGTAAAAAGTTACTCTCCCTCTTTTTTTAAAAGCCCCTTTTAGGTACTGGAAGTCTGCAATGAGGTCTCACCAAAGGCTTCTCTTTTCCAGGCTGAACAACCCCAACTCTCTAAGCCTCTCTCCATAGCAGAGGTGCTCCAGACCTCTGATCCTTTTGTGATCCATCTCTGCACTCACTCCAACCGGTCCACATCCTTCTTGCGGTGAAGATCCCAGAGCTGGATGAGGTACTTTAGGTGGGGTCTCACAAGGGCAGAGTAGAAGAGAATTGTCTCTGTCAAACTGCTGGTCACACTTCTTTTGATGCAAGCCTGGATACAGTTGGCTCTCTGGGCTGGTTGTGGCATGAATGATGGCACAGTCGTTTCCATGCCAGACAGCAGGGAGGCAGCAATGGTTTCAGCACCATAAATGTCTTCAAAGGCAGAGAGAGTGTGCAAGAAACTTCAGTACAGTCACTTAGGGGTAGTTTTCCAGGCAGTTCCTGAGGGGAAAAGAGGGAGAAACGGCGGTTCTGGGAAGGTGGGTGGGTTGCTGCCATGCCGCCCTGGAGGGCTGTACCTCAGCCCCTTGCAGCAGCTGGAGCCTGGCACGGCGGAGGCTCCCCGGTAGGAGACATGGATGCCAGGCCAGTAGCCACTGTGTCTCTGTTAGTCACACAGCGTGTGGCTGCCTGAGCTCCCTCTTGTCATCGTCGTGAAGCTGAAATTCAGTGGCAGTTTCACAATGGCACAGTTCCCCGTGCGAGGGAGGGAAAGTAGGTCACAGACTGCCCTGCCGGCATTTGTTTGTACGGCTGTAGGGCTGTGCTGAGAGCTGAAGGGGCTGAACATCCAGCAGCCAGAATGTGTTTCTCACCTCCTTCCTTTGTCTCTGACTCTGACATGGGAGTTGGCTGGGGAAGAGATGCTGGAAGCTTTGATTGACTTGCCTGCTATCGTTACTACTGTTTCAGTAGGCCCCAAAGGTTTTTGGTATAACTGGGCACCAAGCATTATGCAGACTGATCAGACTGTCCATGTGCCAAAGAGAAAATGCTTCAGGTGGATGAGCTACAGCACAGATAAAGCACATGGAGCATTTAAAGTTTTGGCTGCTGAAGTGTGTGCTTAGTATCTATGTGCCTGAATTGCAGAAAGTGGTTCAGTGGATACCAGTATAAGGCTTTCCAGCCCCAGAGACCGTGAAAGCATAGCAGCAGCTGCATTTCAGCAGTGATACTACATGGTGAGTGGACACCCCCTGCTCCTCATTTTAAAGCTGAGTGATAGAAGAAAAGCAAACAAAGCAGGGACCCAACCCTGTAACACAAGTTATACAGGTTGAGGCTTTAACATTACCAGAGTGTTGCAAAGACTGGGTTAATGCAGTTTTTACACAGATAATCAGAGAACTGTTTGGCAAACGCTTGGATGAGCAGCTGGAACTGAGATCTGCATTCATGCATCAGCAGCTGGAGCTCAGCAGAGTGGAGGGTCTCCAGCCACACTGACCTGTGCTCCGTGGTGTGGAGAGGTTTGGGGCTGGTGCCCCTGGACACTCCTCCACTGGTGCAGTGTGAGAAGTGGACAGACTGTTTTTCCTTGCCCTAGCTGGAGCAGATGTGGGCTTCAAAGTGGCACAGAAGGGAGCACAGATCAGGTTCTCCTCTGAGCACTGGCCTCCCAGTATTTTTTTGGGGAAGTTGGAATTTTTGGTGTAATATTAAACAGGGCCAGGGAGCAATTCAAGTACCTCTCCTATGTTGATTCAGTATTTTTCCAGATTAGTTCCAAGCTTCATTTGGCTCAAATATGCGAACTACTTTAGAAATAAAAAGAAATCCCCTTAACTGGCTTCCTGTGAGGGATGTCACTACATGTTCTGAGGACTGTCCATCACTTACGAAAAAGTTAACTTAAAACATTGTGGCTCTTTTTGACCACCACAACTCTTCAGCTGTTGCTTAGCTACCACTTGGCAATGACCTTTCCCAACGGAAATGATGTTGTGAGCCTCCAGGCTGAAAAGGAAAGAGCACAGAACACCCATAGTCTTTGCCCCGAACTCAGTGTTTTCTGTTCCCGCCGGGAGCTCCTGCATTTTGTGCATGATTTCATAGGATTACAAAATCATAGAGTCATTAAGGTTGGAAAAGTCCTCTAAGATCATTGAGTCCAGCCACCGGCCCATGTCCACCACTAAACCATGTCCCTAAGCACCACAGTTAGATCCCACCAGGGATGGTGACTCCACCACTGCCCTGGATAGCCTGTTTCACCCTTTCAGTGGAGAAATTTTTGCAAATTCTATCTAGCCTTTCTGGAACTTGAGGCCATTTTCTCTTCTACATGGAAGAAAAAATCGACCTCACCTTTCTAGAGTGTCTGTTCAGGTAGATAGCATTTGACAAAGCCATCCGAAATTTTGAGTCACAGTTAGTGGGATTCTATCTCAAATGCAGACTGAGCTCTTTGGTTTCTGAGTCATCATTGCCTTCCAGTTGATTCCTCTGTGGAATTTTAGAATTTTGGTGCCATTAAGGTAAAAGCATTGCCTTTCTGCAGGGAGTCAAAGCTGAGCATACCAACCTTCCCTGGTGTTGGGGTCAGAGCAGCAAACAAATTGCATGTGGCAAGCAGTATGGCACTCCTTCAGTCATTGCCCAGGCATTGCTTGGTTTGGTGCTTCTTGCATCCAGAGTCTCAGCGGTTCTTCCCTGTGAGCCATGGGCAAGTGCTCTTTAGTGTTGGGGTCACTGGCTTCACAAACTGTTATTTCCACGGCCTGGAGGGAATTCTGTGGGATTTTGCAAAGAGAGAGGCAGTCCATGATGTGTTTTTATTTCTTTCTTCCATTTTCAACTTTACATGTTCCAAAAAGTAGCCCTGAATTTTAAGTACTATTTTTACCAGATTCGCTGGTCATTTTTAGAGAGAAGTAGGAAGTTAGTCCACCCTGCATTGCGTACGTTCCATTGAAATTTTAAGTACTGATGCACCAAGAACTTGAAGCTTGACTTCTTTTGGTTTGCTTAACTTTCAGTAACTCTTCTGGATAGATTCAGCCTATAATGTTCACTTGTGTCTCTTGTTCTGTTGTATTGTGTTCTGAACAGGGCAATCTTCTGTTTCTTTTTCTGAGAGAAAGGGAGTGGTTTTGTTTTCAGTGGAATTTAAGTCTTGTTCCCAGTCAAAGCCAGTTCAGCTGTGCAGGTATGTATGGACACAGAAGGACCAGTAGTTACAGACCCAGAAAAACAGCCTGTGCAGCAGAGAAGGCAGGAGGTAATCCTAATGTTGCAGATTTGACATCCGAACAGAGGCTCCTATTATCAAATATGGAACAGGCTGGCTTCATTTTGAAGCCCAATGTCAGAAATCTTCAGCTTGTGTCAAAAGAAGTGAGGAAAAAAGACAGAGGCTTTATCCCAGCTTTCTGTAAGCTGTCAAAAGTAGAATTTTATAATATGGATGCTATAGCCTACACTGCATTTTTTGGATAGGTTATGTAGAATCAGATGGCCTCCTATTCTGAAATGATAAAGAACAACAGATTGCAATGAAGTTATTGAGGAATTGATTTTCCATGCCTTTGAAAATAGAGTTACGAGTTAATAAACTCTTTGTTGGTTAAATATCGTCCCTAAGTAAACCCTAAACAAAACAAAAATTGTCTTCCTCACCATTCATGGTGGTCCTTGCTTCACTTATTTGACAGATTTGCTAGATCCAAGGGTAGCAACTTTGCTACTTGAGATTGGCTGTAATGAGTGCCATAACTGGACCTCAGCTAGCAAAAATAAATAAGCAGAAAATTTGTGTGATCATCAAAATTATGCTAATGGCAGCTTGAGTGATGAAACCTAAGAAATGCATTGGAATTCATTAGGTTTTGTGCCACTGTGAAAGATGCCAAAAAACATTAGTTAGGAGTTATCTAGTTCATTTTTTGTGGGTGGGTGCCAAGCAGTTTGAATAGTGAGAGGAAGGCAGTCTCATTATCTTAGGGGAGTCCAGTAGTAGTTTATTACAGAAAAGGGAGAATCAGGAGAACAGAAGTTGTATCATTTTTTAAATCCTCAAACTTTGACCCTGTACTTTTTCACTACAGTATTATCCCAGAAAATCAAAAGGTGGGATCTCTAGAGGTTTTTGTGAAGGATCATATTTTTGAAGAAAGGTAGGGTTGGAGAAGATGCAGAAAATTCAATACATTAAAAAGTTCCCACTTGCTAAGCTGCTTTGCAAATAGTTTTAGAAGAGAGCAGCGAGGTTCAAGTTCAGACTCTAGCCTCAAGCTGCTTAGGTGCTGCAGTGTTTGATTTCTCATCTGCTGCAGGGCAGATGCCCGGGACACAGAATGAGTCAGAGTTTTAGCTGAAATAGAATATGTAAGATCTTGGTCCTGTGAAATTAAGAAAAATGTTTAAAAATCTATATATTGAATGGTTGCCTGATCACTTTCGTTTATGGGTGGTAACAGTAACACCATTGCAGATGAGAGCAGCATTTCAGACTGTTGAAGGCTTGTGATGGCAGGCTGCTGAAGGCTCGCTTCTAGCTGTATGACAAACCAGAGGGAAGGATCTTGATTAGACACATGGCTAATAGCCCTGCCCAAAGTTCCCCATCCCTCCACAGGACCTGACAGCCCCATCTGACATCTCTGCTTGGCACTGGGTGAAGGGTTTCCTGCTGACCTGCTGTCTGGGGGTGCAGTCTCATGTCTTCCTGCAGATCTGGTGTGGAGATGTCCTTTTGGGCTGCACTTCAGTTTGCGTCTTGGGCACTGTCACTTGGTGGTGTGAGGCATGCCATGCTCAGAGGAAAGGGATGTGCTCTATGGCTGGAGGAGTTCCCAGTTAAAGAGGATACAGGTCTGGGCAGGTGAGCTCAGTGAACGGTGAAGGAGGATGCCGGAGAAGGGCACACAGGGCTGGCAGATATGTGTGTTGCAGTTTGAAGTGTCAGGTAAACTCTCAGGTTTTCAGAGGGTAAGTCAAGGTGGTGACTGGTGGTGCGTTACTTTCCCAGCTGTAACTTGCTCAGTGTAGCTGCCTTAGTAAATACATATCCCTCTCTCTGAGAGCTGGCAGGGGAGTGACCTGCCCTTTAATCTCAATGTAGCAAAATACACAAGAGCAGTTAGAAACACACTCTTAATTTCCCACCTCACATTCTTGCACAGATATGCTTTTAATTATGTCTGGCTTTTTTTGAAAACATTTTGCTGCCCCCGCATGACCCAGGGATTAATTTTTCTAACCTGAATCAATACGAGCTATATGGAAAGAACTGCTGTCCTGCCGAGCTGCTGGAGTGAGTGGGCTGTCCAGCAGGCTGGGCTTCATCTGGCTGAACATCAGTATTCATGAGATGGCAGTGTAGCATGAGCCAGGCACACCAGCCTCCCCTCTCTCCCTTGTGGAGGAAGAAAGCTGGTACACAGCACTGTTTCGTGCATTCTTTTGAGGCATCTTTCTTGAGATGGGGTGCCTTGCCTTGCTGAGGTGCTGGTTGCTTTTCCCTGATGAGGGTGGGAGCCTTCCCCAGGACAAGCCTTAACATGGGTTGATTTTAAATGAGAGTAATCCATCCCTGGTTAAAAATTTTTCAGTTCCTTTTTGTTGGTTTGAACATATTTCATAGAATCACAGAATCGTAGAATTGTTTGGGTTTGAAGGGACCTGAAAGATCATCTAGTTCCAACCCCCTACTGTGGGCAGGGACACCTTCCTCTAGACCAGGCTGTTCAGGGCCTCATCCATCCTGGTCTCAAATATTCCAGGCATGGGGCATCCACATCTTTGTTTGGCAACTTGTTGCAGTGCATCGCCACCTGCACAGTAAGGAATTTCCTTGTAATGTCTAATCTAAATCTACTCTCTGTTTAAATGGTTTGGAATGGAGAATAGGTGGATAGTTTTTTACACAGTTCTGGGATGAACACATGCCTGAGAGTTTGGTTTCTTTACTGGGTGACCTCACTGGTATGAGTACAGCAGTCCCCAAAACACACTGCAGTGTATATGTTGAGAACTAGTTGCAATCGAGCAATGGCAGCAGGGAGCTCAGCACAAGCTCATTTTCCCTGCTGCTTGTGTGCCCCAAGCATCTTGGAAAATAGTACAGACATACTGGTAACACTTCTGGAAGAAGAGTCTTATGTATAAAATTACTCTGATTAGCTGTCTTTGGGAATGGTGGTGATTCTCCCCCCTGAATACTTACACCTGGTATGTACTTGGGCATGGAAGGGTTTGTTTCAGAAATTAAGATTAATGGGTTGAATATCTTAAGTTTATATAAACACTATATTCCATGTATTCAACAATTTCAGTTGTTTTCTGTCCATTATTTCCTCTTTTTCAGTCCATTTATTTAATTTCTTTAAGGGTTTAGTCTAATACCCATTTCTGAAATACAAATATTAGTTTCCATTTTTCCTTTTATGCTGGCCTGAATAAGAGGCCTGATTTCATATGAAAAGTTTGTTGTAAAGATGGGTTAGATGGAAAACCATTCTATTCATGGTATGCACTGTATTGCTTTAGGATAATTCGTACTTCTGCAGTTCAAGAAACAAGAATTTATTTATATTGATTTAAGGAAAAGCTTAGGGGGTTACATTTGCATATTTAATTGTAGTTAGAATTTCAGTTATTTGCATTAGCAATTGCTTCACCTCCAGTATTAATAAGGCAGGTGCTTTTGTATAAATAAAAAATGAAAATACAAAAGAGAAAAAAAGTAAAGAGATTAGTGCCACAGGTTAATTTTTGTATAGAGGTAATGACTTCCAGCTGCCACAGTAACACTCAATATTCCCCTAGTGATACCTTGAGTCAGGAAAGAAATTAACTTCTGTGTATTAAGTTAGCAGTGGCAAACAAAATTGAAGATGAAAAGAAAATAAAGGGGTGAGGAAAAAGGCTCAGTTCCTCAGCACTGCCGCAAGGAACACTCAACTCCAGTTTCAAGATTTGGTTATTTCCTTTAATGCCCGACAGAAATGAAAAATGCTATGGCAGCACTGGGCCATCTGCAAATCCCTTTGAAACTTGAGGGACTTAAATTAGGCCTACCTTTTATTAGTTTATTTTTTGTTTGTTTGGTTTGGGTTTTGGTTTTCTTTTGTTTGTTTATTTTAAGATCTTTTTGGCTTTTTTCCAGAAGCAAAGAGACAAGATAGACCTGCTAATGGGGTGTGTTACAAAACGATTTTCGGGCATATGAAGATCTGCCTTACTTAATGCATCCTTTTGTTTTAATGGAGTTTCACTGGGTGATGTAGATTAAAGCTGCACCTGTGTGGAACTACCTGAAGTCTTTTGTATTAATGCAGTGTTAAGTGCCCACTTAGGAGGAAAGCCTGCAAGTGTTTAATTTTGCACCTCTCTCCCTATGGTGTGTTCGTGTAGCCAGAAGATGAGGACTGGATATGTTCTCCCAGCAATGCCTTAGAGCTTCCCTCCCATGGAGCTAGAGTGGACTTGGGGAAGCTGTCTGATCTCCAGTAATGCAATGACTGTTTTCCCTTCTTTGGAAACAGAGCAACTCTGTTAGGGCATAGGAAGGAAGCCAAAAAGTCAAATTGGCTGAGAACAAATAATGAAATTAGCTAGTGCTCCTTCCCTGACAGAGCTAATAAATGGGGCAGAAAATCTAACAAAAACCACAAATGAAGATGGGGTTGTCTGCTTTTTTTTAAGAGTGTGTATATAATATATATATTTCTATTTCTCTATCTGTGTATATATATGTATTTTATTTCTTTAATCTTGACAGTGTCATTCAAAAACAATGGTGTGCTTTTAGAGTTTCTGGTCCTTGCCACTGCAAATTCTTTTCCTAAATCGTTAAGAGACCCGCAAAAATTAAAGGAGCTTGGCATTGCTCTTTAAATGGGCAGGATCTTGGGAAGAGTTCATTTCTCTAGTAATGCATTTAGTTCTATTTCTGTCATGTTCAAATCCTCTCTGACCAGGAATATTAAATTAGAACTGGCTGTGGATATTAAGCGTCTCCACAGATACCTTTGCTAGTGTTGAAGAAAGGAGAGAAGGCTTAAGGGTGGATGGTCCTGTGTGTGTGTTTCCTGGAGAGGAGCTGTCCTGCACCCAGCTGGCTGAACAGGACCTGGCATGACGAGTTGAGCAAGGTGCTTGTGCTTGGCAGGAGCATCTTGCTAAACAAAAACCTGTTGCCACTTGTGTACTGTGGCTTAGCAAAACAAAACAGAATGGCCTGGAGGAGTGGATGCTTTTCAGACGGCTAACCATCAAGCACGAAAGTCCTGCTATACAATTTAAAGCATCCAAAAACTGGTGGCTGCCGTTGCCTATGCAAGGGCTGAGGGCAGAAAGTGCAAGGGAAAGCAGGTGTTGCATGCACTTGGGTTGCTTCAGGTCAAACCTTTAAAATCTGTTGCTGCTGAGCACGTGGTGTACTTCATGTGAATTGTGCTACTATATGCTTGGCCCTCGGGACCGATTGCTGTGTAAATGCAAATTATTTAATTAACGTTATTGTTTCCGTTTGCCATAATACGATTTTTATGAGCATTTCTAGATTAAAGTTCACTTTAGAAACATAGCAATTGCTTCCAAATTGCTTGGCTGTGCACTGCATTTTAAACCCCCTTAATGCAGTAAGGAATCCTTATCATTCCTTAAGCATCAGAGGAGCAGCCAGAAAAAAAATATAACCGAGATGTGTAAATATAACACTTCAGAAAGCATAACAAAAGCCCTGTTTGTTTTGATGTGGCAGAAACAGTAATTCATGACTGCTAACAGGACAAAAAATATTCAGAGAAGCAAGTTGTGTCCTCTGGTCTTTAAATCATAAGCACAGTTTTAGCTGAATTTCTTTTTTTTTTCCCCTTTATTTCCTTCCTTATTGCTTGGTGCTTTTTTGTTCATTTCCATGGGTTGGAGGATAGCTCACAGGTTAGTTGAAACACCTTCGGAATGGGAATGTATTGTTCTGGACTGTGGTTTGTCTTGTAAAGTTGTTAATGGTGAAAAATATGAGAGCGATCGCCTTTGTTATAAATGTGAAAAAGGAGAAGTGCTGGACAACATCACCTCGCTTTGCCCTGTGACAGAATTTTCCCAGCTTTTTGCAAAGTTATTTGCAGCTTTTACAAAAGTTATTTAACTTCCTGCAGTCTTAAGGCTAAGCCAATTATGTGTCAGTGCATAGAATTCCAAACAGAGGAATGTTTCTATAGCCAAATTTTTCTATCCTTTTTCTTCTGTGGAATTTTAGTCTGCATTAATTTAGCAAATGGATTGGGAAATTTCTTTAATATTTACTGTCTTCTATTGTTTTGTGTTTGGGGCTTGTTTGTTTTAGGTGTTTTTTTTTAAATGTTAGCAGAGCGTATTGAAGGTGCAAAGCAGGCAGAAGTACTCAGTACTTTCCAGTGAATGTAAAGAAAAATGCATGTACAGAGGAACATTCAGTAAGCCATGAATTTTTGCTTTGAATGGGGGGAAAAAGGTGTCCTGTTACTCCCAGGCTGGCTTTGTGTTGCTGGGTGTGAGCAGACGGTCTGTAGCTGCTGACACTTCCCTGCATACCTCCGGTGGTACTACAGCTGTTGGTATCTGTGGAAGCTGGAATGTCACTCCTTGGTTTGCGTCTTTCCCATCTGCCTGTGGCACTGGGAGCAGTTGCATGGGGCTCGTGAGAGTCACTGGCTATGCTTCTGTGCTCAGTGTAAGCACATGGAGGAAAAAATAAGTGTATAATTTGTTCCTTCCACGTAATCTAAGGTTTCACTGGTAACAGCGGCGGATCAGAATTTGCCAGTCAGAAATGGCGGTACTAGCTGACAGCATGCCTTTAATCTTTAATTTGCATCTGCAAATTTGTCATGTTTTTTACCCTTCCCATCAGTTGACACAGGCAGTGGTTTATGTTCCTGATTAATGGTTTACCTCTGTGCCTCCAAGTGCCAACAAAAATCTACACTGCAGAAGTTTACCAAGTGCTTTTGAGTGTTGGTGAGGAAATCTACATACAATTCAGCCTCTTGTACAGGGTGCACTGCTGACCTGTGACTTCTTTCTGTTTTTGGAGAGGGGGAGGGGGGTGCTTTCAAGAGCAGCCTTCAGTACAGTAAACAGAAAAGACACGGTTTGAGGTGATTATATTTTTTATTTTCAGTCTCTCTTCATCCTGCTTGGGGAAGGGAAGTGGAGAGCGAAGCATTGGATTAGGCACGGGTTAGACAGGTGGCTGGAGTGCAATGTAGCGTTGCAGTCCTTCCCTCGTCCCTGTGGCAGGTATCACCATACCTACATGTCCTTGTATCAGCTGAATATTTCAGTTTTGAGCTGGGGGAATTGGAAGGTTTCTGTTGGGCCAGGGTGAGATCAGGGGTTGAGTTTTCTTGCAGCTGCAATACCCTTAGGTATATGGAGAGCCAGAATAAGGAAACAAGAGTGAGACACAGTGTATGTTTAAATGGACTGGAAATACAGAGGTGGGTCCTCACTCCCCAGCCTGCACTGGGCACTGCCCTGAAGTCAGACCTCTGTGCCAGAGGGATGTTTAATCTGTGCACACAGGCATCTGGGGGGAAAAAAATGCTGCTCTGTTCCCTCCCTCCCCACCTCCTCAGAGAAATTTCATTCATAGCCAAGATGTCCAATTGGTTGATTTATGGTGTGAGGGGTATTTTTTTAATTTTTTTTTCTTCTTGCAGCTTTGCTCTTAAAAAGCCAGCTGAGTTCAGTTCTCCCAAGGCAGGAGGAGCATTTTCTGTCAGTTTGATTGATCTGTGAATTACTCTGATGTTCCAAGGCATAATGTTAATAGAGTTTGTGGCGTAAAGTTATATGAAGAAAATCTAAAAATAAGAGCAGCTTGATTAGCGTCCACAGCCTAAAAAGAGCACAGCTTGTGGAGCGGCCAGAGACTGGCAGTATTTGGAGAAGAGTTTTCCAAAAGGGGGAGCTGGAAATTAGTGTGTCTGGAAATGGGACTAAATTGTCTTCAGAATAGTTTCTTTAATTGAAACCAAGCTGAAAGTTTTCTTCCTGGGAAAGTGCCAGTCAGCTGCGGAGCCCATGCTATGTTGCTGGCAGTGCCTGGGCTTGGCAAGGGACAGCTGGGAGAGGAGAGGGCAGGAGGCTTCAGATCTGCTCACTCACCCTGGAGACCCCCTTGGGCACTCCTGGACAAAGTAATCTGATCATTAGCATGGTGTAAGACTCTTTACTGATACTGCTGGATTTCTCTTGTGGTATTTCTGATCATGCTCCAATGCCTGACAACCTTTTCAGTGATTTTTCAACTATTTTTCCTAATATCTGATCTAAACCCTGCCTGATGCAACTTGAGACCAATTTCTCTTGTCCTATCACTTGTTCCTTGGAAAAAAAGACTGACCTCTTCCTGTCTGTAACCTTCTTCCAGGTAGTCATAGACACAACTGGAGGGGTAGATTTTGGTCAAAGAGAAGTCTTGTCATCTTGGTAAGCAGGATCAGGACCTGATTGCTGGAGTTGTGCCTCTCACTCCCCTGTCTCCAGAATCCAGAGGGAGCATGTGCAGCAATGTCAAGTTCTTGGATATGATTGGGACAGGTCACAGCCATCGCAGCCTCAGGAGACCTGCCACCTGCTGTGCTCTCCTGGGAGACAGGGAATGCATACTACATTGAATCCATGCAGAATAGTGATATTCTTCTGAGAGCAAGCCAAGGTTCTGCACTCTTGCCCAGGGCTGGGAAGCTGGCAGGTGCTCCCTGGTGTCTGTGAGGAGGCACAGGCATGGCAGAGGTGCAGAGTCTCCTGTAGGTGACTGACACCCACCCACTGGAGACCACAAACCTTCTCTTCACTCTGTGCCTACTGCTGGTAGCAGGATCCCACACAGCCTCCTGCAAGTTGAGGAAGCCATCTGAGCCATTCCTGCTTATTAGCAACATTCCCTACATGGTTGGAGCTTGTCCTCTTCAAGTGCTTGGAAATTTTGTGTGGGTGACCCTGTCCAGTCCAGATGTGAGTCCCCTGAAAGATGGATGGGTTCCATATGCCATGGCTGTGCCGGCCACAGTGAGGGCTTGGCATTGCCAGTTGGAAGTTTCAGTCCATGAGCCCTCCCCTCTGGACAGCTCTGGCTGAAAGTTATCAGGAAGAGGAAGGCCTTTTCTTGCTATTTTTTTTCACTCCGCCTCCAGTCCATAGTCATACTCTCTTAAAAATCCTTTAATAATTTTATCCAAGCTAAGTGGATATTTTTTAGTTTTTGGACTTAGTTTGTTTGTTTATTATTATTTTTAGATATAAACTCTCCAGGACTAATTGTCCTACACTGTCAGTAGGGAAGCTATGAAGATTTTCTAAAGACAGGTTAAGACTATGCCTTACTTACTGGGACCATGTGGTAGAAAAGTTCATGACCTGATGACTTGGGATATCACTTTCTGTCATTCCTTGTCAACCTTTCCCCGTCTTTATATGTTTTTTTTAAATAGCTGGGCAAAAAGCAAGTTCAACCAACCAACCAAGCAAAGGCCAGGACTGGAAAAACTCTTCAGGTTAGAAAGAAATGCGTATGCTTGGAAACCAGATGTGGTTTTATTTGAAACAAAACAGAACAATCACAGTTTATGTGGAGGAGTCCTTTTAGTTTGGTTTTTTTAACAGACGAAACAGGTTCAATATTTAAAGACTTGTAAGACTGGTAAGGAATCATACCTTTTGACCACTGTTTTCAAATTTTGAGACACTGTTGTAATAGTATTATGAAAGGAAATGTCCTCTGTACCTTTCCTTTCCATAGGAGCCCCATTCTCCAAGTAAGCTGTATATGAAATGAGGTCTGGTGCATCCCCAACCAGTTTGTGATTTCATGTTAGTGATACCATCTGGGTAGGGCAGCTCAGTCCTTGGTGGCCACTTCAAGTCTGGTTGGGAAAGCACTGGGTCAAGCTTACTGCCGTGGGATGGCAGTTCTGACCAATAAGAGGTATGTGGAGCAGAAAAAATGTTTGACATCCTTTTCCTGAAGGAAAGATGAAATTTTGTTCTCACTGGCCTCGTCATCAGAGTCTCTCTGGTATGTCAGCTGGAACAGAGGATGGATCCCCACTGTGCAGTAGATATTTGACTGCTCTTGTACCAAAATGAAGGCATTTGAAGAAGTTTGTATGATGTCTGCTTGCTGTTTCTTCTGGCTCTGAGTTTATTGTTCACCAGAGTTAAATTCATAAAAATGCGTAAGTTGCAGATGGAGGAAATGCATCATTCAGATATGTGCAACTGACTTCAAGAAAAAAAGCCAGTAAGTGGGAAAGATAAGAAATGTTCTAGAGTTTTTTGTGAAAGAGAAGAACCTTAGATATCTCTACCAAGGCCAGGTTGGATGAGGCTTTAAGCAGCTTGGTCTAGTGGAAGGTGTCCCTGCCTATGGCAAGTGGGCTGGAACTGTCCCTGCCTATGGCAAGTGGGCTGGAACTAGAATATCTTTAAGATCCCTTCCAAGGCAAACTGTTCTATGATTCTATGAGGTATTTTACTATTTGAGTGATAAGGATAGGAAGGTTTGTGTCTGGCTGAGCAGACGGAGATATTGATCTAGCATTGTATTGTGTTTTCTTATGGTATAGGATAATGATGCATTATCTTTCCCTTCAGGAAATAATGGCTTAAAAGGTTTTTGAGGAAAGAGGCTGTTGACTGTAGAAATAAAATTAAATGTAAGTTAGATGAAACCAGCTGGAAGAGATCCTGGAATTTAAAAGGGCTATTGTAAAGTAGGTGTTGGCACTTTCTCAGTGAAGGTGTGCCGCCCTGTAGCCTTTTCTTCCTAAATTAGAGGTTACATGTGCCAGGAGAAATTCAGTGGAAGCTGAGAGCTGCTGCCTTTTGCAGAGTCCATAGAATGCTACAGGGTCCAGTTTTGGGCGTGTCTACTGGAATGTTTGGGATCAGTCTTGGAAGGTTTGTGCTGCACACTGCCACCATCAGTTGTGCAGAACTCTGTGGTGCTCAAAACTGGTGGACTATGGAGTAATTTACTGTTTCTTCTCAGATTAGTCTTCATAAAGTATATGTCCCATGTGTCTGCCTTTTTTTCTAACAGGCTCCAGGTTTTGTGCCTGTCCTATTTCAGGTACGACATTACCAAGGGAGATGGTGAAAAGGTCGTGCATTGACTCCATGGTACTTTGAGCCCTCTCAGAGTAGCATCACTCACCCACCATGGTGGCATTTATCTGAATGTATTGCTGGTGTGGTAAACAATTTATGGGAGATTTACAAGGTGCTGGTGTCCCAAGGACTCCTGAACACAGCCTTTTATAGTCTATCATAGAACAGCCTTCTGTTCATGAAAGTGTGAAAATTACTGGTTTACATGTAGACTTCCTTATTAAAAACAATCTCTGGTTTGGTAAATGTCATTATTATTTTAATCCAAATTAAGCTTCCTTTATACTTTTTGCAATCTGCTGTTAAGAAAAATCCTTTATTAAGCATTCTTAATACTTTCTTAATCCTCATGGTCCAGAGCACAGTTGGGGAGGAAGATGAGAAGGGAGTTAAAAGGGGACACTTTCTCCTAGCTACTCCACATTTCTTTTTAAAAACTTCTAATGAGAAGCCTTCCGTTTGCAATAGCAACCCATGTCTTTCATTTCTCTGCATTCATTTCTCCTGGCCAACATGTGTCATTGAAGAATAATAATGTTCATGGCATTCTGTGTATTTTTAAATGCAAAGAAATGGTTAGACTCAAGAATAGCATGATTATAAAACTTTGACTCTGTAGGTTCACATGAATTTAATAGTGCAAAGTCTGAGCTATACATACAGCTTTCTTTATCAGCTGGCAGTCCCTTTGAAGGGACACGTGTCATTTCTCTTTCATTTTGTTTGCCTCTGCCTGGAGGCAGCATGTATTAAAAATAATAATAAGTACTTCCATCAGTGCCTGATGGGACAGCTTAGTAGTTTAGTCACCAGATGTAGAAATATCTGGCATTTTCAAAAGTTAGGACTCAAATGCCTTTCAGGATCTGTCTCCTCAATACTGGTGTAACTGTTTTGTTAGGTTGAGATTTTTTCCTGTAGCATATGAGTCCTGATCAGTCCAGGAGCTTTCAGTGCTGCATTTGAAAGCATCTCTAAGTCTTGTGGAAATGTTGGCCAGGCTTTTTTCACTGGAACAAACACATGATTTCTGTGCTTCACAGCTTAGGAGTCGGTAAGGACGATGCCCACACAGGAGCTCTAGGCTTCCTGCCATCTAATTTTAGGGCAGCTTGAAAAGCAAACGTTTAGTAGAAACAAATGAATTGAACTCTGTCAGCAAAGGAATTGGCTACCAAAAAAGGGAAAAAAAGTAAGGACAGATCTTGATATTAGTCCTGTGTCAATAAATCACATATCATATCAAGTTTCAAATATTGATGATTATTTTCTTTGACTGTCTCTTGATGTCCATTTTCTAAAGTTGACACAGAGACAGGAGAGTAGAACTGCCAAGAATTTCTTTTTTATCTTCATTCTCCTCCACTGAGAAAGCTAATTGTAATTTTCTGAACCACTTAATTCATTGCCTGTCATGCTCTTCTCTCAGTGTAAACTTCCTTGGGGCTATCGCCACAGTCCCAGCAGAGAAGGAAATTAGGGTCTCTAACAGAAATAACCTACAGCTTACATAGCATAAACAAATATTGGAAAGCAAACACTGACAGGTTGGGGAAAAGTGTTTTTTTTTATAAAAGGAAAGTAATAAAAAAGAAAAGATTAAATACAAACATAGTGCCCTGCAGTGTTTAAAACACTTCCTTATAGTCTGTCAGGCTACATGTTCAGGACCTTTGATCAGGATGGAGGTTGTTTATTTCCTGTACAAACCAGCTTATACATTGATCAATGCATTGTTGATATAATGAAGATATTTATTCCCTTTACTGGTTTATTTGAGGGGCCTTGGACTTAACAACAGTATCACGAGCACTAACATGGATATCTGAGTCCTGGAGAAAATGCAAAGAGAAACAAGAGCATGGAGTTGATCACCTATTTAAGGGAAGAATGCCTGGAGGGGTTTCTGTGGAAAGAAGTGCAACAGGGTGAAGGTTGTTAACACTTACAAGAGACCATTTGGGAACCATTGGCCTAAATAATCAAGCATTTTTCTTACTGTACTGGGAGGACCTGCTGCAAGAGTCCTGTAATAGGAGTTATTTCTGTCTGGTCACGCATACCCTGTGAAAGGGGGAAGACATTAATACTAAAAGAAACTAACAAAACAACAGAAAAGCTTTCAAAATGTACCATCTGCCTTAAAACTTTGCTGCATATTGGTGCAAAAATTTAACATGTTTCTCAGGGTGGACCTGAATGCAGAGTTATGCAAAGAATAACCTTAACTTTGTATGCACAGTAACGGGATCTAAAATAACTATTATTAGAAAGGCAAACTTGCTTAGCTGGAAGGTGAAGGATTATTTGCTTTTTATCCCAGCTGTTTTAAGTCTGAGGCATCAGGCTTAAAGTGACCTGCTGGAGATCTGTAATGAAGCTGTGCAGTTTTCTACCACTGGATCTTGTGGATGCCAGAAGTTTTCATGCCAACAGACAGCATCTGTACAAATTCATGAAAGAGAAATTCATCAGATGCTTTTTAAGAGAGAAAAATCCCCTCCAGTTCCTGCAATGTGGGAGCTGCAGATCTCTCTGTCGCTGTTATTACAATGGAATTTGCCTGGTTTTACTCCACCATACACATTTTGTGGACCACTATCGGGCAGTATTTGGGTTAGGGAAACCTTTGGCCTGACCTCTGTCAGTCATTCCTGTGACTCATGGAGCAAAGGTTAACTGCAAGCCACATTTTGGGAACCTCCGATCCCCACTCATTTTTAACAGAGCGCTAATTCAATAATATTGTGGTTACTTGGACTTCAACTAGGAAGGATGAATTCAGTTTTCCATCTCATTCCACACATTTCCTTTGTCACATAAAGTTCTTTTCTTTCTTTGTAAAGCACTCTGTAAAACATGAATAATGGCTCATCTCTGTATGTGTGTGTTATTTCACCTAAAAACCAGCCCCCCAGCATGTATTTGAGCCCTGCTTTGGAGTGAGTGGGCATTTTCAATACTATTATCCCACCAAGAGAAGCAGGAGGTGAAATGCCTTCATCCATCATCTTCCTCGAAACGAGTGATGCAGAGTAAGAGCCTCCTGTTAGCAGAGAGGGCAAGCTGTTATCTGTTAATATGGCAGCATTTCGCCAAATGATTAGACTGTCAGAATTGCAGCAATTTGAACACGCTGCGCAAGCTTTTACATACACAAGAACAAGATGCCGGCATTGGATTGCTGGAGAGGAGTAACATGGGCTAGAGATTGACAAGTGCTTGGCAAACCCATGTTCCTGGGGCTCATCAGACATTCACGGCTCTTATGCAATGCTGGTGAAGAGCATACTCGAGTGGCTTCATCATAGCCTGGGTGACATCTGGTGACATGCAGTTAGGCCTGTCATGTTTTTTGGGGATGAATTCATTTTCACAATATTTGAATGGAATCCACTTATGCAAAGTGGAAATATTCTGGCATATGTAAGTGATTTTTGAGGCTAATATTTTTGGTCCATCTTGTATTTGGTGACAAAAGTATAATTAACTGCACTTAGCCATGTGCTCTTTTATGGAGTAGTTTTCTGGATTTCTGTGCTTCTTGCTGGCTCTGCTCCTCCTCTGCTCCCTCGTGATGAACAGCTACAACTGTTGGGATGAAGAGGAGGGAGCACAGGTACACTTGGCAGTTTCCTGTGGTCGTAACTGGGGTTCCAAACAAATGTGTCTGCTGGCAAAAGCTGGCTTTTTTCTCCCTCCAGCAGCTGGAGAGTTTACATTGCATTAAACAGAAGCTTGGACACTGAGTGGTTTTTTATCCTCTGATAGGCTCTGCTTCAGTGGTGGAGTATATTACTGTTTCTCTACCAAATTAGCTGGTTGTTCTGCTTTGGTGTTGCTGAAGACAAGTGTTGGGAATTGGGTGGTTTAGGTTTTTTATTTTCCTTGACCTCAGAAGACAACTGTGGGTTTGATCCTGTATTGCATCCAAGCTGAACTCAGGTTTAGAATGGGTTAGGAGTCTGTTAGGAGTTCTGATAGAAACTTTAACTTATTCTTCAGCTAACTGTGACAGAAGTGTGCAGAAAGTAGGATTTAATGGTCCAGAAAATGCTTCTATGTTAAAAATCAAGCTGCAAACAGCCAGCACATTTTGCTTTTCAAGCACTGCTCTTCCTGACAGGCATCAGGGTTTCTGTGGCAAGTGAATGTAGGAAAACATGCATTTGGGGAAAAATCCATTTTTTCCTGAAAAGGTGCTTTTAAAGAAAAGTTCTTGATTATGTCTATTGAAAAATGCCCTTTCTGAAACTTTGGTCCAGTGGAAGTCTGTGTTGCACTGAGTCATAGTACAGAACTGTGTGTGGTGGACCAGCACAAGTCTGTGAGATGCTCCTGTGCCAGGGAATAGCTCAAAGTGGAACCCTTATTGCAGGACCTCACACATAGGAAGGACAAACTCAAAGATGTGTTAGCTGACTGCCTGGCCCACAGCAGCCAGGGCTGTCCTGCATCCCATGGGCCATTCACCAAAGGCACTTTGGGATGGCATCGGGCCCAGTTCCCTGCTGATGACTGCATGCTGCGGCTCTCCTGCAGCCTTCTCCAGTATATGAAGGAGCCTCTGCCAAGCAACAGAGATAAAACTTCGGTCATTTCACATTTCTGATGTGAAACCTGACAGCCAGATAGTAGTTGCATCCTATATAATGTCAAGGTGTTACATAACTGGACACGGCCAGTCTGTGTCATGCAACCTGAAGCTGGGTGGAAGCTCCTTGGCCCTGTTCTGCTGGTCAGTAGTGTGTAACCTTTGTGCTTCTGATAACTCTAATGAAGAAGATCTTATGCAGTAAACCAGTGCAAAGTGTGTGGTCCTTGCAGTAGGTAAGATGCGAGTTGGGGCAGGAATGCAGAAAGGCAAATCCACTTGGACATTTTGTCCTGCTCCTGGTGGGAGCATCCCAAGAGCCACTGATGTGAAACACACATTTAGCAGCTTGGGTAGGGGTAAATCTGGTTCCTGTAGTCCTAGTCACACCCAAGTGCTAATGATTGTTTTGCTGAAAGGGATCTTTGTGTGTCCAGCTGTGGAAAACAGGACGAACAAGGAGGGAAAATGCTAAAATAGGGTTTCCAAATGTTCTTCTGCAGCTTGTGCCTCTGAGTCTTAATGCATACCCTGGCTTAGGCTCCATTCAAGGCTTGCCCCTTGGAGACAGGCTGGCAGGGCTCAGGTGTACTGTGGAGGCTCAGGGCAAACTCATTTCAGGTTAGCCTAAAGCAGCATGCCAGCTGAAGAAGTGAAACTTATTTTAGCTATTTGCTTCTGTGTCTTTGAGAGAAGGTGATCATGAATGTAAACTCTCTTCTTTTTTAATTTTTTTTCCCAATACAGTACGGTTATGATTAAAAAAACACCCACAAAAACCTCATATAAACTTCCAAAGTGCCTATCACTAGGTAAGGATAAAAAACGTTTCTTATCGTTAAAATGGGCATTTTGAGAGTACCATCAAGGCATTTTGGAGAATAGAGGTGTTTTATTTTTAATGAGAAGAACTAAAGAATAAAAAATGGTAGCCTTGGAGAATTGCAGATCAAAGGTTTCTTCATTGTAAAACAAATGAAAGGTTTCAGTCCTAGAAGTGATGAATAAATTGATAAATTTTTAATATGAAGAACAGGCTATAAATGGTAATTTAATTCTTTGGGGGAAGAGAATCATTTAAGCACTGTTTAAAAAGTCCAGATTTTTTTTTCCTGTGGAGATTATAATGATAACTGAGGGGAGGACTGGGAGCGTGTGGCCAGGGCTGTTTGTGCTCAGCACTGCTTGCCCTCACCGCAGTGCTCGTGTTGTTCCCAGCGGTGGGAGGTGGGAGGTGAATGCCTGTGTGCTTCTTGCAGAAGCTTGGTTGTGCTCTTTTCCTTTTCCTACGTGTATCTGGGGACTTCAGCCTTTGGGAGGGAAAACTGAATGCCTAAAAGAAGAGTTCAGACTTATCTATGTGCCCATCTTCGCAGCCCCCCTGGGCCTTTCCTTTGCAGGAGGCAAAGCCCAGGGGGGAAATGACTGGGACTGAGTGTCCCCGCCCCAAGCCACTCCTCTGCTCAATGCCAGGGATGTGTGCGGGGGTGGGATTGGAAATGGACCCTCATGGAAGGAGTAGATTGCCTAGGGTGCTGGTGCAGAGGGGTCTCAGGCAGCTTGGGACAGGCAGGAGGCTGGGACAGGAATGACAGTGCAGGGAGAGGAGGACCATGGCCTTTGTGGGGTAAAGGGAGCATTAGGAAATGAAGCTGGGGAAGGGGCATTTAATGGCACTCGCCTCGGGCAGCTCACTGCTACCAGACTGACAGGCTGATGGGTGCTGCCAAATTTGCATAATAGAACCACAAATAAAAGCCTTGAGGTGCCTCTCCATAGCCCACTGCACACAGCCCTTGCGTTGGGCTCATCTTCCTCTCTGTAGCTGTGACCCACTTTTCACTTTCTAAACCTGATTTTATTTGTCATTTGTGGGGTAGCCTGGCCTAGCTCTGCGAGAAAACCCTGTCAGCTCCTATATGGTGTTCCTGCATGGCCAGTGGCTGGGACCACAACCTGGTGCTATGTCCCTGGCTGGGCTGTGCCCTGTCATGTCTGAGCTGCCAGTTTCCCAGTCTGCGCCTTCCAGTGATACTGTCACGCTCTCTTTTTCCCCTTCCTTCTCTTGGCAGTGTTTTGAAAGTTAAAATAAAGAAAAACAGAGGAAAAGGGGAAATATTTGCCTCTTGCTTGACATTAATTCCCTGGCTCTAATCTTTATTCATGTTTCCATCCCCCGCCAGTTCTCTCCCGTCTTTGTGTCACACCTCTCCCAAGCCTGGTGGATGAAGAAGCTACACCACGGCCGTTGTTTGGAGATGGACTCGCTTCACAGACCCCGGTGGCTGAGCCATGCCTTGTGCCCCTGGGTAACAGCTATTTTGGAGAGAGAAATGTGCTGCTGCTTGCCTTCACTTAGTGATTGAATTCTGACTTCTTTCTGACTCCTTAGAGCAATGCAGGAAACAAAATTAGTTGTATTTGCGAGGTTCAGAGCAGGATCTGTTTTGCAAGTGACTGTGTCTCTATCACAGTTGAATACCTTTGATACTTTCAACAAAATAAAATGCATAAAGTGCCCACTTTGACTTAAATAAAAAAGTTTGCTAAGAAAAGGCAATGTTTTTGACAAATGTTGCGTTCTCGTATCAGTTTATACTGAAGTGGCTTAGAAGGCATGATGGGACTGGTTAGTCATGGGCATAATTTTTTGGTCAGCTTTCAGCTTACAGGGAGTCACAAATGTGTGTGTGCATTTGTATGTGTGCATTCAGACCTCTGCTGTGTCACTGGATTCCTGGTATGCCTAAGCTCTAACAGCTGGTCACAGTGGTAGAAAGCTGCAAACTGAGAAGCAGGATTGAGCTCTCCAACTTTAACCATGTGGGTACTACAGATGGGCAGTGTTAATACTGTGAGAAATTTTAAGAGTTTTATTTGTAGCTTAAACAGCAGCATTGTGTCCCCCCTCCCCCCCCTTTCCCCAGCACAGATGTTGAAAGGTGCACCTCTAAGGTTTCATCATTTAATTTCTTAGCTTGTATCAACTTCAGGTGGTAAGTGGATAATTCAGTATTATCATTAAGAGCGTAACTGAAGTTGATTCCACTATACTGACTGGAATTTTATTTTTCAGCCCCAAGGTTTGACTAAACGTTTGTTTCAGGTGGATTCTCCCATCCCTTTTAAGTACTCTTCAGCTTCACTTTGTATGGCTGTTCCAACTGGTTGTTGTTAGCCTGAAATCAAACCTGAATACTGAAGAAGGTTGAACAATAATGCCTGGAGGTTGCATTGGTACAAAAGTGGTTCACCTTGGGAAATTCATATCTATATCTAGCTCACTGTTCTCTTTAAGAGCTTATGGGTCTGATTCAGCCTCGTGTTTATTTTGCAGCATTGCTTTGGGTAGAGCTGCTGCTGTTTTTTCACTGATGTGTGAGATCAGAGCATGCCTTGTGGAATTTAACTCTTTGCACTCACAGCAATAAGCTTCTGAAAGCTCTGCGAGTGGTTTTTCAGCCAAATGATATTTGCTGTTCCTGTTTTTCCCCTGCGTCTTTATCAGGGCAGTAGAGGGAACTTGAACCTATGGAGAGATGGCAGTGAATGCTCAGAAGGAGCCCAGGCTTGTCAGTGTAGCCTTTTTATCAAACAGGCTTGTATGAATCCACACATTTATGCAAACTTTATTCAGTTTTGACCCAGTGAAAGGTTTTGCTTCAGCAGAGAAATAAACCCTTTAAATCTCATCAGCTTGGATGTTTTAACAGTGCTAATGCACACAAACCTGAAAGTTGTATTGAGTCTGTCCACACTTCCCTCCTCTCCCAGCAGCCTGGCTGAGAGAAATGTGCAGAGTAAACCAGCACAGTGAGAGTTGAGAGCTTCTACAATGTATGTGAGGATATTATTATCTTGAGTATATTTTAACTGGACACTTCCCCTCCCCTGCTCACCATTTTTTATTATTTTTAACATCAGTGTTTTAAAGGAAGACTGAAAAGTTTCTTTGTCTGGCAGCATGGAAATACCTGGATTCAGATGATTATGAGTTTAATTTGCTGGCCCTTAAATACTTGCCTTCGCTAACACTGCACTCTAGTGACTTGCACCATTGTGTTTGCTGTGCTTGCTCTTATCTTCCAGATTTGTGTGCCCCTAGCTATTGCTTGTTCAGCTGTTGCTGTTCAGCTTAGCTTTTCAAATTCTGATTGCCTGTCCATGCTCCAGCCCTCTGCTCATAGCAGAGGTGGAGCTCCTGCAGGTTTTTCTGTCCCTCTTAGACCTCTCCGAGAGAGCTGTGAATCTACCTGTGCTGAATGTATGACATTGATGGCAAAACTGCTAATCCCACTTAGTTCCAACTCTAGCAGTGATGACAAAGTAATAACTGAAGAATTGCACAGTCAGTGCTGGACAGAGCATCATTTAGTGATGTGAAATGCTTTCCTGACTTGGCTGGAAGAGGCTTTCAGAGCTACCAGCTCTGCTACACTTGCAAAGGGCTGTGTGGTTTATTTGCTTTATTGTGTTATTGGTTTTGAATAACTACATGAGTTTAAAGCTTAGGAAATGGAGAAAATACAAAGGAAACTACAGGAGGTGTGACAGTCAATCAGATAGCATATGGAAATAAAGATTGACAGGAATGGAGGTCATAGCCATCAACACTATTATAGCAATGTGCAGAGATAAATCCAGAATCTGTGTTGCAAAACTGTTCCTTTAATTGGAAAATGGAGAATTTCTTGGCACAGCACTTCAAGTGTTGGAAATATAAGATATGTAAAAAGAAATGGTATTTTTCTTTTGTGTACACTCTTCTGTGGGCTAGAAAATGTGAAATATGATTACTTATGACTTCTGTTCATTTAAAAGGACACTTTATTACCGGTTTTATGGTTTCCAAAATTAAATTCTTTATTTGTATAGGTGAGATTAGATTGAACTTGATATTAATCCTTAACACAATTAGTAAATTTGTATCGATGTTCTTAATAGAGAATTACAGAGTGACTGAGGTGGGAAGGCTCCTCTGAAGGCTGTCTAGTCCAAGCCTGTGCTCAGAGCAGGATGAGTGACAGCAGGTTGCTCACAGCCACGAGCACTTGAACTTGGAGCATTTGCATGGAGGGAGATTCCATAATCTCTCTGGGTAACCTGTGCCAGTGCCTGACTACCCTCATGGTGGAAAAGTAATTGTGTGGTTTTCTCTTGCATTTAAAAAGAGTTCCCTGTATTTCAATTTGTGCCCATTGTGTCTTGGCTGTAATAATATTCCTCATACAAATAATTCGTATTCAATGTTTTGTTAAATTATATTGGCTCATTCATCCTTGTAATATCCTGAAAAAATTAGAATTATGTTTTTCATAGGGAATGTGGCTGAATGAAGGCAGAAATTTTTTTTTTCAGAAATAAAAATGTGAAGTCTTCAAAAACTAGTATGTATCATTGAATAAGAACCCTTACCACTTCCCCCCACCCTGGTTTTATATGTGAGAGGGTTGTTGATTCCCCACCACCCCATTAAGGGTTATATTTATGACCAAATAATATTTTATAAGATCTTTATTATAAGTTGCCTCTTCAGTGGATGCATTATGTCATAAAATTTATTAGATACAAGATCAGATTTCTGATTTTTTAAGAGTGTCATAAAAAATATAAAACTTCTGTGGGGAGAAAAGAAAGGCAGTAACAGCAGTAAGATTTGAAGCCTCTTTCCTCACTTTCCTCTTCCTTAATTAACTTAAAATTGCACTGGACAGTTCTTAAGTAATGTGCAAAAGTGGCATTTAATAGATAGAAATTATTAAGAAACTTTCAGCTGTCCTCTGGGAATATGCCTTAGTGCTTCTGTGTTGTTAAGGCTGCCAAAAATATCCCCAGTAATTCTCAAACTCTTGGCAGATGAAGGCAGAATGACTGGTTTTACAACAATCAAGATCAGATGGTGGCAGATCTATCATACACTTTTCTATATTAAGAAATATATACACTGGGAAATAAGCCGTGATCATATGTTCCTTCTCTTTCCATCAATTTGTTGCTAGCAAGTTACTGTTAGCATTAGCGTCTGTGAAAGATGGAAGACACTAAGAGTTCAAATCAGTCGTGCTCTACGTGCTTTTTACTTCAAATAATCTTAGTGTGGTTTCACTGCTGTCTCGAGGAAAAAAAAAAAAGTTCAGTTTTCTCTTTCACCTAATATTGAGAAACTGTCAGACACACTTTGATACTTCCGTGGCTTGAAACAGTGGTGACCACAAAGAAGAATACACCTTTTCTGCTACATCTTTGTTTTTTCACTGAGAGGTGAGCTTATACTGTTGGCAAGAGAGACTGCCTTTGTTCTGGTAAGATGTATCATTTTAGCTGTGGATGAGTCTTGGGAAACAAAAGCATTTAATTTTCTATCCCAGCCAAGCGATCTTGTGAGAAACTACAGCTAACACCACGGAGCATTTCTGCTGCATTTGCAGGAACAACCTTGGCTCCTTTTGTATTTGCCTGTTTCTTTTGAGCACTTCCTATACCTTTCTTTGTCATTTTTGTTTTCCTAAGGGTTTTGTTCTTAGAAATTACTCTTACATTTTTCTTGTAGTTACCTTTATCTTCAAGCAGTTTTCCAATCCACCAGAAGCACTTGTAAAGTTGCTTCTACATATACTTTAAGTAAGCCTGATACATGCCCATAAAATTGTAATTCCATTCATGCCAAAAACTCTAAACCTTCTCTTGTCAGGTTGTACACTCAGTCTTTCCGATATTTGCTACCATCACAGTGATTTGAGTCATCTCCTCTTTGGGGATGTCATTTCACCAGCTAAAATGGACAGTAGTATCTGCATTCAATCTTAAATTGGGACGACCCTTATTTTCTTTCATTGTCTTGAGTCAGACTCCGTGTCCAATCAGGCATCCCCTAGTTAAAGATAAATGAACTGGTCAGATCTGAAAACTCTGTATGAGGAGTTATACTAGTCTCAGTTCCTTTAGGTAGTTTGTTCCACAGCTACAATTCAAAGCTTGACGTTTGGCCTGTCCGTCTTGTTTACAAGTCTACATGCAAAATAATAAAAGGATTCAAAAATTCCTTTTCCTTTAGTTGGAGCTTTGTAATATAAGCTGTAATTACTCTGTTATAAAGAACCCAGGTCTGGATTAAGGAAACAGGGATGCTGCGAGAGCCCAGAAGGTTGATGGTTTGTTATAATTATTCAGGAGTCTGTTGATGGGAATGCCTGTCCTGGTGTTCCCAGCATCTGGCCTGTGTCAGGCTGAGAGGGAAGCTCCATCCGTTTTTTTCTCTTCTTTTTTTTTTCCTTCTGATGCAGAGGATAGCCGCAGGAGGATACCTCCCTGGCTCGCAGCCAGGGCCTGGAGCGGTGCTGCTTTCCTCCCGGTTTCCCCACGCGGTTTGTGCCTTTGCTCTGCCATCTCCTTAGCAACTCGGAGCACACCAGCAGCACACAGCCCCTGGGAGCTGCAGCTCTATTTATAGGCAGCCGAGCCTGGATGAAAATTTCCAGAATGCTCTGGTGAGGCCTCTAGGGGCACAAAAAACTTATGGGTCCTGCTAAAGGATCTGGCTTTGTGCCGTACCTCAAAGTTCTGCCCTTTGCAGGATGCTCAACCTGTGCAGTAAAACACACTCTGATAGATAGCGAGGATTTGCTGTTTACATAGCTGCTAATTGACCTTTCAGGAATCATGTTCTCTGTAACCCAGGTTAGGAAGTAAAATGCAGGTGCAAAAACAACAGCCTGGGGTAATATCATGTTGTAACAGGCAAAGTCTCAAGGATGATGCCATGTCTATGATGTTCTGGGTTGTTTTTTTTATTTTTATTTCAGGGATATGGCTTAGTGAAATCTTAGAAAATTGGAGAGGAAAATATTTTTTCTGAGCTTTGTGGTTAGGTTTGTTTTCTCTTTTTAATTATGTTTCTTCAGGCTGAATTCTACATCAAAACCAAGATTTAATCACTGGTTATATTGCTTACTGTTGTTCTGTGAAAGTTTATTGATTCAAGCATTTCCCTTAGTCATGTGGCTGAGAAATTAAGTAAAGAATGTGTGGTGGTGCTAAGTATGACTCCAAGTATTAAAGAAATAAATGATAATCCATTAAAATGGGCTTGTTGATGACCTTGAGTAAGAGACCTGTTTTCATGTACTTTCCATATATACTGAGCTGAAACTGTGAGATGCCTGTGAAGGAATTTAATATTTATTGGGAGAGAATACCTTTTAAGTGAATCTGATGAACTTTTTGGAGATCCTAAAGTTACTATATCTAGTTGTATGACAACTCTGTACTTTTTTATCTGGCAAAATCATGGTTAAAGACTTCCATAGGCAATGGGTTTTTTCTTTTCTTTAATCCTTGTATCTGGACCTCATATACTAGTGTAGGAGAATTTTGTGTCCTGATCCTAGGGCACCCCTCCCGGATTTCCCTCATAACCTGCATTCCCTGCAAATGATTGCAAATGAGAATAGCCTTGAAGGAAATGTCACTCTGCTTTTGAAATACTCATTGATGTCTCAAAGTCATGACTGGAATTGTTCTCCGGGACACCATGGTGAGAAAATAATACTTTTCTTAGACTGGAGTAGCAAGGAAAGTCCAAAGCAACATTTCACCTACTCCAGTTGGTAGGAATATAGGAATTGCATGCTTTTGTGTGTGTTTCTACATGCAAGAAGAACATGGTGAGGTGAAGACATGCAGTGTATAGGCACGCTGATTGACAGCCCAGCTGGTGCACATCAGTAATTGGAAATTCATTGCACATAAATCTTCTTGTACTTACCGTGAGACATGGGAAGGAGAATATCTGAGTTCTGAAGCAGTTAACTCTTTCAGGGCCATCTGTGGAGATGTTCAGCTTTCGAAACTAGCAAGACTGTTCAAGTATTTCTCTTTAAATCCTTCATTTTTTGTTGTAGCAAGAAGAGTGCTGGTGGAGGAAAAAGCTATCACCATGTGCTTTAATTGATAGCATTTAGGTGAACAGCCTTAAATATTTAATATTTATTTCTTTTACAAGTGCAGCTTCAGATTGTCTTGGAAAAATCATCTTTGTATTTGGTGGTGAACACATTTTTGCCTTTACAAAATGCATCTTGCACATGTTGCCTGCCAATTTCATGTCTGATTTACCTGATTTGTGTCTCCACATTGGTGGGCTTATTGTATGTTTGTCCATGTGCCAGCAGACTCTGCAACTGTATTTTAAGAGGTCTGTTCATGTCTAAATATTTATATTCTTTTCCATGAGGCTGAGACTGATTGTATGTGCTAGCAACTTCATCCCTGCACCCCCCTTCTTCCCCCAGTCCAAGTGTGTGGTTTTGGTACGTTTTCCTTCTCACTTGATTTCAACACTCCAGTGAATTCCACAATACAATTTTGAATGTATAATTGGTTTCTGGTGACCACATTTTTTCTCATTTATTTTGGACTGCCTCTGTTCTGTTACACATATATTTGTCTCTTCATTAATGTCAATGTGAATTACAGATGAGAGGCTAAGTGTGGATAAATTAGTAACTACACGAAACGGAAGGTGGCATTTTACTTGGTGAATTATTTGTGTGGGCACAGGACAGCTAATGAATACCTGAGGATCTGAACAAACAAGCAGTGCCAGTGTGCAACATTCCTCTGTCAACGCAGTGCCCAGCGTGGTGGCTGCAGGAGATGGGGGGCAGTGCAACCCTGCTGGGTTTAAGGCTCACTCTTCTGGCAAGTGCTGTGGGTAGATGGAAGTGGATGGTTGTGGTTTTGAAGCCAAAAGTCGCGCTTGGCTCTAAGGGAACAGTTGTCTATGTACAGCAAATAGAAGACTGAACAGTTTGCATCTCAGTCCATGATGTATTGAGACTTCTCATGACCCTTAAAATGGTGTAAAACAGTCCAGAATGGTGTTTCCTGCTGTAAAAATACAGTGCTTGGATGAAAGCCTTCCTTTAAGATGGGCCATGTTCTCTGCTTCACTGCCTGTGGTAACACTTTATTCATTTATGTCAGGAGAAAACCTTTTGTCTTCAGCTGAACAACTTCTGCTTTGCTTGCGGTGCCCTGCAGAAACATTACAAGAGGTTTCCTTGAAGGCAAGCACTTGGCTATTTTCTAAGCTCAATTTCAAAGTACTCTGAATTAATTATAAATGAGTAAAGCTGTCTGGCTCTTGATTACACAATTGCCTATCCTGGATTCCCTCTAATGAAATGTAAGCTGGTCCAATTGCAGTAAAACGGGAGGTGCTTTCTCTCCCTCCCTATCTTATGATCTGAGCTATTCTCAGATCTACTGTTCTGATTTTTTTAGGCTGCAATTCTGCCAGCCTTACATTTCCTGCCATCTCTCCTTGCTACCTTATTTTTATTAAGCTTTTCTTTTGTCTGCACTTAGGCCCATATGCTGTTATAATTTCCATTGAAAGTAGTTAACATGCATTGATACAGTGCCTTTTTGCACTGAACCAACGCAATGCATTTTATTTATTTAAAGGATTCTAAGTGCCTATAGTGTCTAAGTGTTTGACAAACACATAAAAATACACAGAAGTCAAGCACTTAGCTGCCCCAAGAGGATGGGTTTCCCTCTGTCTCTGCCAGGAACATCCATAAACCCCATTATTCATGTGCCGCGTAGCTTAGTAACAATTAAACTGAAGTCTTTGCTTTCTATATGGAGAACCCTGACCTGTTGTCTCCATCATTTGCCACAACCTGAACCTCACAGGATATGCTGTATTTTATCCCATTTCTCTTTTTCTGCCCTCTTTTTTTTTTATAGCAGTGTGTATTTTGGGCTGCAGTTTTGACTTCTGTCACTTTTTCACATTTCACATTTTTGTCACCTTCAGATGGATGTCATTTGCTCTGACATCTTTATTCTGTGTAAAATATCAGAAGTTAAGGAGCTGTGAAGTTTGGTTTGGACTGTAATAACAGTGCATAAGCCTGACCCCAGCCTGAGTTTTGGAGTGGAGGTCATTGAGCCCAAATGAATCATGGCACACATGGTGGAGATGGTGCTCTGTCTTCTGCCCATTGAGTCTCTTGGCCTGGATGTCCAGCACTGGTCTTGACCTTTCTACTTGCTGAGGAAGGATGAGTTCAAAATTACTTAGGAAAGCAGCAACCAGGGCAACATAAATTTATTCACCGGTGCCATTCTCCCCTCTTCCTTGTGTTGGTTTAGGGAGTTGAAGACAGATTATGAAAATGGATGAAGCTGTAAATTTTCTCCTCATGACAATACGATAGAATCTAAGGAAAACGGTTTCTTCTGGGCTTTGTTTTTTCATCTTTGCTGGAGATAGCACACCAAGAGTTTGGAGGTTCTCCTGAGGCTGGCTTGAAGATTGCCTTGAAAAGTAGACTGTACCTGCTGAGTTACCATCCTCCCTGCCTTTGGGATTTGAAGCCCATGTTGATGAATGATGTTTAGTCCCAGAATTACCAGAGGGCTGATACATACCTATTACTGTGCCAGGCTTGGAGTCATGTACATTGAAACTAAGTTGAAAGGCGAGACCTGAACCATTTTTATTTTCTGTATTATTGTGGCTTCATGACATGTAGGAAATAGGGCAGAATTGGAGAACATTTGTTCTGAGAAGGACAGAAACTGTCAAAATTGTAAGACAATTACACTAATCCACCCTCTCCTAATAATGGGCACATCAATCTGGCCATACTGGAAACCTGTTAGAAACAGATGGTCTTTCAGAGTGATTTCTTTATTTTCTCTTTCTCCCTCTCCGAATGGTAACTGAGACCTGTATAAGCAAACTGTAGAATATGAAGCATTTGCGGGGGAAGGGTGCGCAGGGGAAGAGGGTAAAGGAGTGGGGAAGAGCTTTGGTGAGAAAAGCATTACCAAACCAGTGGAGAACAAGGCATCAGAGGAGAAAATTGTCTTTTTGCCTATTAATCTGGAGCTAACATACTTCAGCTACAACTTGACCTTCAGGGATGCTCCTCAAATGGGAGAGTTAGCTCAGTAATCACCCCCTCCTGGTGTGCCTGAAGACCCCCTACAAGTTGTATCTTTCCAGAAACTTCCCAGGAGACTCTCAGAGGAGGTGTCTACATACAACAAGGAGTGGTTTTGACTACTCTGATGCAAGGCGTATCCTGAAAATATGTTGATGAGGGTTTTGACTGCTTGACCACAGTGACAGGGTTGTGGTGGTGGTATGTGCCAACACACTTCGTGTTCTCTTGAGCTGGCTTGCAAAAGGTGCTTAGAGAAGTTGCTGCTAAAATAAAACTGGGGAAGGAGTAAAGGATGCAAGCTTGCAATGAGCGGGAGACAGAAATCCTGGGTGTTTGCAGTCTCTTGCCAAATTTATCCATCTCTTTTCCCACATTCTCTCTCCATTTCTGAGGAATGATGCTTAGCAGTTACTTTCTGTCTTCGAAGGTAATGGATGTGAGCATCTGTGATGTGGCAGAGTTTTTCATTTGAACTGTTATTAGCATGTGTTGGAGATACATATTCAAGCAAAGTGACACTTAAAATATATTCCATGTTGTAAGCCAGTATCCTATAGAAAGGCCTGATGTATCAGTAACCAAAATTAGCAGTGGAGCCATACCATCATATAATCTTCTCAGTGAAATCACAGACCGCTACATAGCAATTTTCTTAGGTACTTGTAATGCTCTTATGCATACTGATTTTCCCTTCCCACTATCCCACATAGTTGCTTCTTCAGTAAACTTTGGCTGATATGCCCTAACCAACACTGCAGGCTCTTTTGGCTCTGTTAAGGTACAAGTCTCTCTCTGCTTTTGAGCCAGCTCTGTCCCTAAGCTGCCAAGCCAGAGCAGTGGGGGAAGGTTTCCATGCTGCAGAGAAGGAAGCAAAGCGTGGTAACTCAGTCTGCACTGGGAGAAGTGGTTGGAGGTGTTGTATAGAAAAGCTGCTTGAGAAGAGCTATGTCCTGTGTTCGTGCTCAGTGTGCTCAGGATCAGGGATAGGGATGAGACTTACATCATGCAACCCTAAACACCCAGGCTGACTCAGTGGGGCAGGCAGATGCCCCAGGAGCTGTACTGCACTACCTGTGAGCTGCCTCAGGAACCACAGCCAAGCACTTACAGCTGAGTAGTATGAATTTCTTCCAATGTTATTTTTAATTTTATTTTTATTTCAGTTCACTCTACAAAGAGCTCCTTCCTCCCCAGTAAATTACAGATCTTTCTAATGCTACAGTCAGAAGCATGAAAAGTGTCCCAGCTACTTTAACCAAGCTTGCCTGAGTGGTTGTGCTGCCATGAAGCCATGGTAACAGGTGCTTTATCATGGTATGGTCAGTGGTCAGAGCCTCCTGGACCCTGATAAGATTTATGTGGGATGTGCTGATATTTGTAGCTTCAGTGTTGTGATCAGCAATGCTGTTTGGTCTTGTTTAAAATTAGTTTAGGTTTGGTTCTCTGTGCTGCAGTCAGATTTTGGGTACAGTGTCATTCACCAGCCTGCTCATACAAAGCAAGAGCATCTCTGGTGGGAATGGTAAGAAATACCTATTGTTTTCTAAGTTTGTGTTCTATCATATTTTGTAGGACCTTTCTCAGGAGGGTATGTTTTGCAGACCCACTGAGTAAGGACTTTAAAACTGTGAAAATTAAATTCAGTCAAGATTGCTGAGTCACTTGAAATAAAGTGCCTTTAGAAAGTTTGTTAGCATCATGAGGATGTAAACAAGGCTTCCCAATTCCTAGTTCACCAAAGCACAGTTGCTTTGGCACAGAGTGCAGTGAGCTCCTCATGCCTGGCTGGGGAGGTATGAGCACCTTCTGAAGAGCTGGGGCATGGAAGGGATGCAGTGGGCACTGCAACTCCATTTGGGATTGTTGGACCTCCGTGGTGGATGCCGCCAGGGAGGTAATCACCCAAGCCCCACAGACTGGCAGCTGCACATTACTGAAGCCCAATTTTCAAATAAGAAATTGGCCTTTTATCTTTGGTACTTGCTACATAATGGTGCAGAGCATTAGTCAGCTGAACCTCACCATGGTTTACTGCCTGGTTGTAAATTGTAATTGGCTGACTAACCTCCTCTGATGTTAAGTGCCTTAAAAGGTTGTTTTTTCCTTTTTTTTAGTTTAGGTTTAGTTTCTGGCTTTATGTGTTCTCTCTGTTTATTCTGATACTAAAATGTAATTAGAAATTAAAAAGAACAAAGCAAACCTCCAACCCTACTGATGTACATTAACATGAATCATCATCTCTTGAAAGTGTGTTTAATCCAGAGCTCTGCAACCTGATATACATCCCCTTCATTTGGTAAATATTTAAAATATCCGCAGACATTTTTTCCCATTCTTGAGCAAAGACCACATCACCACATATTCAACCTTGTTTCTCTATTTGAGCACTGATGTTATGAAGCTGAGGTGTGTTAAGTGTTTTCTCTTCTTTTGTAATTTCTAGTATCTATTGTACTATTATGAAAACAGATATGAAGAAAGAAAGAAAGGCCTACCAATTTATTTCCCTTTTAATAATCAAAATGAGTATATTAGAAAGACAATGTAAGCAACTTTAAATAGTGCCAAAGGCTGTAGTCTTTGAGAACAGTTAAATTGAGAGGTTTATGTAATGAACGGAGTTGATGATGCCTGTAATAAAATGGATTAGCTATTACAAATTCTGTTTCACCATTTATCTTTACGTAGCTAATCTTCCATGTTTGCAAATTTGGTCATATGTTCTTGGGGGTACCCACATAAATTACGGTTGTCCAAAGAGGTGGCACATTCTGGTTGTTCAAAATGCTGGCACTTCCCAGTGTAGTTTCCAAAGAAGATGAGAAAAAATTTCATCGCTTTTCCTCTGGATCACATAGTATTGCCCCCTTAGCAATCATTAGTTCCTGCCCTCAGCCAGTAACCCTGACTTCTTTCTCTTTCAGTAGCAACTCTTTTTCTTTGATGCATCTTTCTATCTTGCACTTCTGCTAGGTGCTCCTTACAGCTTACGTGGAGTTGCCTTTCATGTGAATAAAGCAAATTCTGAGAACAGTGCTTCTTCCTCCAAATTATTTTAGGCTAAATAAGTGTGTTTCTGTGGATTCTGTTTGTGTGGTTATCAGGGCTCCATGTCAGATGGTGGCTGCAGTGGTGGCCTGTGTGTGGGGTGATGCTGATCTCCGAGGGCTGTTCTGCCAGGTGAGGTGTGCAGAGGATGTCTGGGGAGAACGAGGCCTGCAGGCAGCACAGACAGCTCACAAGGACATCTGTGCCTGGCAGACACTTTTTAAGAGCCTCTTGCCTGGGTCAGAACTGCAGCATATCCCTCTTTCCCTGCCTCCAGCAACAGAAGGGTTTGTTTTGTTGGCAGCCAGGGACCAGGACCTCCACTGTGGCATTCAACATTTTTTACTTTAAGAGGACATTGACCAATGACTTGGTCTGATCCTGGCATACTGGCTTGTTTTTGAGAAATGTTCTCCATCCCTTTTTCTTCATACATATGAGGTGTCCTTTCACTGGATTCCCCACTCGCTTGAAAAGTCCTGCCAAACAGGAACTGTAATTCTAATTGTTGAATGATCTTTAAATTACTTTGTAGTAAAACAGTGTGAATTTTTATTTTGAATAAAACCTGAGAGTGAATACCCATGCTGATTTTTTAAGGAGCACAGGTGTTCCTCAAATACCATGAATAGTGCTTTGATTCAAACTTGAGTAGTCTAGAATGGTGCTGATTTTTTTTTAAGGAACAAAGCTTTACATTAAAAGTATGTCAAATTCAGTTGATTGTGTTTGAAACAAGAACAGTCTTTGCAAGCAAGGGACTTGAAAAGCCTGGAATCAGTTTCCTGCTATTCTCCAACACATTTTGCATCTCCTTGGGGAGGCAGTTTAGGCTTTCAGTCATCAAATCATCATCTCCAAAATGGGGATAATAAAGATGTTCCTAGTGCCTGGGAGTGTTGAGATGACAGACCAGCTGATGTATCATTTATGGGTTCCAGGAGCCCTTATGTGGCCCTGTGTGGCTGTAAACCTCAACCTTTCCCAAAATGCAGCTACCCACTGGGCCTCCATAGCCAGTGTAGATCCAGTGCATTATATCCTTACTAAAGTGGTTTTTTGTATACAATTTGATTGCCAGGGTGAGTGGATGTATGTGTTCATTCACTCGGATGTTATCCCGAAGCAATCGCCAAGGAATTTGATCCCCTTGCCCAGAGAAATGTACAAGGTTTAGGCCACTTTCAAGGACACTGTAGCCAATTAACATTGCCCTGTAATTCAGGGTAGGGAACTGAAAGAGAAATATAATTTTGCTGACTCTAGACTGTGAGGTTGGTATTACCAGTGATCTCTGTATCTCATTTCAAATCCAGTTTGCCATGCTGTGGTGCTGGATCAGTAACAGCTGTGAAGCATGATGATCTACATAAATTCCTGTGATTTCCAGTGAAGGTTTTTTATTTTCTTCTCTTTCAAATTGTCATCCAGTGTTGTCTTTCTTAGTGCCATGTTAATCAGGAGTTCTTCTTTCCTGACCTTTTTTGCTCAAAAAAACCGTGTCAGCTACAAGATGTTTGTAAAGTGCATCATCTCCACCACAAATACAGGTGCAAGTACATGAGCCTGGAGTTACTGTAGCTCAGAAACATGCCTTCATGTCTATAAGCAGTGTAGCTGCACTCTTTTGGATCTTCCCATGTAAATAAACCTTTGATTTGTGAATCTCTTGGGATAGTTGACTGCTTGGAATTTTTGCATGCCCCACATTTATCTAACTGTGAAGGATGTTACTTGGCATCATAAATAATTTGTGACAAATGGTGTGATATTTGGATCGACTGCTTGTAGTCACTAACAGAAATTTGTCCTGCTGCTGGGTTTTTTTTCCCCTCTGTTAGCTAGAGGGAGAATCATAACCTTAACATTATTTAATTGGAGGCCTTTTGAGTTGATTAATTTAACTCTTCACTGCCTTTGATCGCATGGTTTTATGAGTATTTTTAATTGATCTTATTTGTATGGAAATGTAATCTAACATTAATTTAACAAGATGGAATCAAATCAGTGGTCAACCCAGCTGTTCAATCAAGGGTATTGCTCAGTGCTATTTATTGGGTTTAATTTGAAGATCATGGCCACCCCAGAAACAAAAAAGGAAAAGCAGCTACTGGTGCTGAAATCCTGTAATTGTAGGCAGTTTCACTGATGGATACTCTTAGCTTGGAATTGTACTGGCCACAGCAAATAAATGTGGCTTTCTTTCCTTTCCACTGAGTTTTACAAACACCAATAGAAATAAGGAAAGGGAAAGGGGAGCACTTAACCTGTGAAATTCAGTCCAGTTGAATTTAGGCAAACCACCCATTTGTTCTTAGATTAATGGCTTGCAGGCAGACTCTATCAGTTGTGGGCTGTATTGTATTAATTTGCAACTGCAAGAGTTAATGCTAGTAATTGCTTTTCCTCTATTGAGAGAGCCTGTAGTAGATTGTTTTTACATGGCAATCTGTGATTGATAGATCAGGGAAAACAGGACCAAAGAAGGTTACTGCCTTCCAACAACTTCCCTCTTCAAATTAAAATAATTTGCAATTTGTAGGATGCCTTGTCACACGTGCTTCAGGAATGAAGCAGTAAACACACTAGGCTGCATTCCCTTAAAGCAGTGAACCTCTTACTGCCTTTCTTTCACCAAACCAAACAAGTCATGTTGTTGGGAGTCCATTGAAAACAAGTGTGCTGGTGAAACAGTCCCCAGACCCCTTCAGCAAACTTCCTGTACGGTCAGGCAGCGGACCTGATGAAAGAGCCTGTTTGTGAACCTTTGGATTCCTTCCATTGATTTGTAAATCCACTTTATTAAAGTACTGCCGAAGCTAGTGAAATGAGCAGCCGAGGGCTCCCATCAAGTTCCTAACAAATATCTGATGCAGCTTGGATCACTGGCACTGGCACATGCTTTTGAAATTGTTTTATTCTGCTGCGTTGGATCGTTTCGAGACTGGGGGAGTAGAGACGTAGGAGGAAAAATGCAGTCTCCATCAGCCACACATTACATGGCTGCTTTATTTTTCAATGCTGCTAAAACTCCTCTTATTTAATATCGATCATACCAAGGAGCCAGCAAAGTACAGTGTTAATTGGGTCCACTGGAATTCTTGTCCCCTGGGAGAGAGAGCTTCCTAGGCAGGGAGGGCGGAGGGAAGGAGGGAGGGAGGGAGAGAAGGAGGGAGGCAGGCAGGGAGGAGGGGACCCACTGTGCGCAGCATAAAATGTAAGTGCACTAGACATCAAGGCTTCTGCTTGCATCGCTGGGAAGCAGTCGCGGCGGTTCCCACCCGCACCCCTTTAAGAAATTAGCCAACTATTTTTTTTTTTCTTTTTTTTTTTCTGTCTGGTAGTTCGTCTTGAATTAACAGCTCCTTTCTTTTATTTTTCTTTGCTTTTTCTTTCCCCCCCCCCCCCCCCTCTCTGNTCCCCCCCCCCCCATTTGCGGAGGGCTTTTTTTTTATTTGAATTGTTTTCCTCTCCTTTCTGCAAAGCTGCAAAAGCTCTGCTTTGAAAACTGCTGCCCCAGAGTGCAGTTGCTTAGCTGTCCTGTCAGCATTGTTCTAATGCTCATTCCATATGTATGTCACATAGGAGCAGTACCCTCCTCCTCTCCCTTCCCCCCATCCATGCATTTGATTTTTTTCCCCTAAAGACTGAATTTTTTTTTTTATTTTTCTGAAGGAGCTTGCAAACAGGGAAATTCAAACTGAATGTTTCTGTGCTGTGGTTACTTATACAGCCAAGACCACATTTCTCTTAGAAAAAGTGTTTGCTCTGTTCCTTCTTTTCCCTACTCCCTCTTTTTCTGCCCTATAAGCACAAAGGCTTTAAAAACTAAGATCTATAGTTCCTTTTGCCTTTTTTTTTTGCGTTACCGTGACAGCATGTATCTCTGTTGCTGAAGAATGAAGCAGGCAGGCTGGAGGTTTTTTATGTTCAGTGCTTTTGGGACCACTAGAAAGAAGTCTGCAGAGAAATACGTACAGCAACTGTGCCAACTGAGTTTCTCATGACTGTTATCTGTCACTTACTCTGACTAAAAGGTAAGGGGTTCTTTAGTATTTTTGTTAAAGTCTTTGTGCATTGTTTGTGTGGTGTCATTTGACATGTGCAACTCCGTGGCTCAGGAGGGAGGTGGGTTGTGAAGATTTTTGTGTTAAGGTATTATAGGTCACCCAGGCAAAGCTCTTTGCATCCAGAGGAGAAAAAAAGATCTTGTTTCTTGGAATTGTTTCCCTTTTCATCTCAGATGGTTGCTCCAGCTTAGCTTGCTACTGATTGATACATAAAGCTGGGGCATTATCGCTGCTGCTTATCTTTCCTGGTGCTCTTTCTCTACCTAGGGAGCACACGCACCCAGTTACTGTGTGCGTGCGCAGATGTGGGGTAAGGCATAGCCCCGGTGCATGGCAAATACTTGGCAACATGCACATTCCCCTCTCTTACTGTAACTAAATGTCTTCAAGCACCCTTCGCAAGGTAAGAATGCCTTAGTTCAGCACGCTGCAGCTTATGCCTGTTTAAAATTATTACTTGGATTACATTGCATACTGTGGAAAGTTATTAGTTTCCACAGAGACCAGTTTAATTGGGGGGTATGTGTGCAGCGGTTCTGTTTTGTGCTTTCCATACACTGCTTGTGGGGGAGTATGAAATGTTATTTTCTTCTTATTTCTTGGGAAGGGTGAAGTTTACACTGTCTGCTAAGCATAGCAAATGAAGTTATAGCTGAAATCGATTAAAGTTGTGGAGAAGCATAGCCTTACAAGGCTCTTCAACTTACACTGAGAGTCAGAAGATACTTTATTAAAATTTTTTTTTGCTCTGCATTGTAATATGCAGAATTGTAAGCAGGAAGGCATCTTCACCAAGCAGAATTAGCAGAGAATGGTGCCTGGACTGGATCATTATGTCATTTATGTGTTAGAAACCTGTTTAATCCACAACCTTGGGGCGCACTGCTTTTTTGTGTGTGTGTGCTGGATACATCTTTCAACAGCCTCTTCGTTCAAGAGGGCATTGTTTTATAAAATGTGTTAATGTGTTTCTGCTTTGCAGGCAGGCAGAAGTGCTCTCTGTAACTGTCCCCTTAGCTGTGACACAGCCTGTTATTTGGCATTTTGGAAAGGGCTGATTTTGGGGCTTGCTTTGCTTTCTTTCACAGTTATTTGTGTTCTTACTTCTTAACTGTTAGTTTTCTGCATGGAAAATGCATCTTAAGGGTGCTCATTTCTCATGCTTTGCGATCATGAGTGGCTGAGACAGTTGAGCAACCTGATTTAGTGGTGTCGCTTTACCAGGAATGTTGCATTCCTTATTTGAATAACCAGGAATGCCACCAAATATGTAATTACTTTAAAAACAGTCTGAAAATACAAAGTGTGAAGGAAGAGAGAAAAGTCCTGTCTGCAGGCAATAATTTCTTTCTTTCCTGTAGCTGTTTATAATGTTATTTCAAAATCAGATATTTCCTAGCACATGCTCTGTGATTCTTATTTTCCCCTTATTGTTGCTTTATATCAGCACTGTGAAAACAGTCATTTAGATAACAGGTTTTCATTGATATCCCTTTTATAATATAGAAAGCAGTATAAGAAGCAGTAATAAGTTAAATTGGCATCTGCTAATTATGCTGAATACAGATTGCGAGCTCTTCAAGTCGTCCCTTGCCTTAATGCTGTTAGCATATTTTAGCACTGGCAACCAAAGGAAAGAAACTGGAATGTTCCTGCTTGGGGTTTTTTTAGAAAAAAAAATTATGACTTGTGAAGAAGTGTGAAGTTTTGGAGGTTTTTAATGTTTCTGTGCTGGTTGTGAACTGAACATCATACACAGTTTGGTAGCACTTGGCAGAATTTTGATCCTGAGAAACTGACCTGTTTGGTGATCACTAGAATTAAATCTGACCCTTGGAGACAAAACCATTGTTGTCTGATATAAAACTTAGTCTTAGGGTAGGAAAAGTTCAAAAGTTTTGTTGTCACCAAATACATGATTCTTTTGGATCTCCAAGAGAGAAAATTAAGAATACAACTCTTCTGAACTTAGTTGTGGTTCTTCATACTATATGGCAATTTTACTCCCCTCATCTCAAAACTTGAAGTTTTAGCTTCCGTGGAGGCAGGAGAGCTGTGCCTCTGCCCAGACGTGCCCGGCTGTGCCGGGTGCAGCAGTGCTGCTGTGGGGCGGTGTCCCGGAGCCAGGAGCGGAGCGCAGGTTGCGCTGGCCGTGCCAGGACAGGACGCGCTCCGTGCCGGCCGCGGGCAGCGCACCCGGGTCAGCCGCTAGAGGGGAGGCGAGAGCCGCTGATCCCGGTGCCTGGCGCCGCCGGGGAACGCCGGCATCGGGCTGTCCACGGCTGGGCTTGCACCGAGCGTGGCACAGCCGGCATCCCCTGGGTGCCGCGGACACCCAGCGGGGCTCGCTGGGGCGTGCTGTGGGCTGGTACAGGTGCTCTTCTCGAGGAGCATCCCGCTGCTGTGGTGGGTGGTGTCCTGAGACAGAGTTAGGCGGAGCAGGAACGTGCCCACGCTTCGTCTGCGCTGGGGTTTCTGCTTGTGGACCTGCCCTGCCTCCGTGCACAGCCTTCCTCTCGCCTGGCTCCAGCCTGCAGAAGAGGAGGCTGGGGAAGATCTCATTGTGATCTTCAGCATCCTCATGAGAGGAAGCGGAGGGGCAGGCACTTATCTCGTCTCTGTGGTGGCCTGTGACAGGAAATGAGGGAATGGCATGGAGCTGTGTTGGGCAGAGTTTAGGCTGGATATCAGGAAAAGGTTCTTCACCCAGAGGGTAGCTGGGCACTGGCACAGGCTCCCCAGGGAAGTGGTCACAGCTTCAAGCCTGACAGAATTCAAGGAGCACTTGGACAGCACTCTAAGGCACGTAGTCAGATCTTGGGGGGCTGTCCTGTGCAGGGTCAGGAGTTGGACTTCAGTGATCCCTCTGAGTCCCTTCCAACTCAGGACATCCTGTGATTCTTACCAGTAATGATGATTTGGCACATAGATTTACCATAATCTGTTTCATCCTTCTGTAGAGAAGTTACCTTGAACTTCAAGGATTGCTCTGAGTCATGGGGATGGGCACAGGGGGAAGTGTCCTGTGTGGAGAGGTGCAGGGCTGAGTGGAGACAGGAGAGCTCCCAACCAGTGAATTCTCCAGGTCAAGGTGAAGTTGCCTAGGGATGGATGGGCAGTGCAGGAATGGATGCTGCTTTGGATGTTGGTATGTTATGGCAGTGCTGTAACTCTTGTCTTCATATGAGCCTAATTTTACTAAAAGTAGTGTCAGAGTCTTTTTAATAAGACACTATGATTTTGGCTTCAGTTTTGGGTTTTCTTCCTCTCTTATGTGCATGTGTAAAATGCAAAGCATATTTAATGAGTGAATACTTCAAATGCTTCCAAATTAATTAAAAACAGTTCCACATCTGGAATAAATCCAGTACCTTTCATGGACGGCTTCAACTTCATGGTTATTCCCTCTTGTAAGAAGCCCTGTGAATATTCCTATGCGGATGCTTGTGAAAACTGGAGTAGCAGAATCCAGGCTTATTTTACAAAGGAGAGAGATCTGGAACCCACAGAGATCAATAGAATCTTGGCATTTATTCCAGCAGACTTTGGATAAGAGCTAGTAATATTGTATGATTATATGATAGGCCTGTGCACAGTCAGTTTTTTCAGGGTACCTTGTCTTGAAGGTAACTGCAAATCTTAATTAAAATTTGTTTCTTGTGGTTCAACTGCTGTTTAAATTGACAGAGGTTTCAGAGGGCCTTGAATTAGGCACCACAAACAAAAAAGAGTGTTTTTATAATGAGCTTTTTTTCTTCTTCTTCTGCCTTCTCTGTCCCCAGAAGTAAATAAAATGATCAGATTTTTCTCTATAGGAATGTTGTGATTTAAACTGACACAACTAAGTGACCTAGAGATAGGCTTATTGCATAGATAAAAATGCAGGGTTGGGTTGTTTGAACTGCATTAGCATCAGAATAAGAAATGGCAGGGCAAGTTGGCTGAGGTGCCCATGCAGAACTGGGGACGGTTGTTCTTTGGAAAGCTTCTGAGCTGGGAATTCTTTTCTAAGCCATAAATAAATAAATCTGTGTCCTGAACAGTTAATGAATACAGGAGTCTGGGCAACTTTAAGCTGTTTGGGATATTTAAGAAACCCACATGGTGCTTTTGTTAGTATTGTTGTTTTCTATTTTTTCCCCTAATATTTGCATTTTAAGGCTTTTGTTGGATCTATTTTCCTTGCTTTATTTATGCTAAAAGATGCTGTTGATAATGTTTTTGCCAGCGCTTTTCTGTAACTCCCACAGCAGTTTTGTTGTGTGTTGCACCAAAATGCTGCCCCTGAAACTTTTGATCCTCAATCTACAGATGGGAATTGCAGAGAGTTTAGTGCTTCAAGTATCTCGTCTTTGGAGTTGTCCTCTGGCTGCTTGTGCTGGATCCTCTGGGGATGCCAAAAAAATTATCTTGCGGGGATCCTACTGTGTTTGCATATACAGCTTTTCCAGGGGAACTCAGTGTGTTTTGCAGACCAAAACTAATTAAACCTCATGACATTCATGGCAGAGAGATAAGCATAAACCACAATAAGTAAACTAAAACAGGAAGAGGTGAAGAGCTCAAGTTTCCCATGGTAGTGGACAGTGACATTCTCATTGAACCAAGTTATAAGTGCCATGTACCTCTGAAAATGAGGGTGCTGTTGACTTGGCTGGGAGAGCTACCCTTTTGGCAGTGGATATTGTGAAGGTTGTTAGTATTTACAGTTTTGCGTCTAGCACCTGCCTATTACAGATTGAATTAGTTCAAATCTCCTCAGCATTTCCTTGCTGCTGAGTTCTTGGTGAGACTGCATAAGCAGTATCATCTTGGGAGGTTACTGAAATGTCCTCATGCCCTTCCAGACTTTTTTTTTAAATTCAGAATCTTCTGAATTAACCAGCCTTGATTGGAATTTTGACTTTTTGCATTAAGTAGAAAGTGCCTGACAAAGGTGCACCAGCTCTCACAACACTGACATTGCTGGGTTCTGACTCTCTTGGTACAGTGCTTCTAGGTATTTCATCTTTGACGTGGCTTTTGAGAGAGGTTTGATACTCTTGACATTACTGCTGGCATAGCTGTTGGTCACAGGCAAAATAAAAAACCAGTGCTGGTGAAGTGGATGAGCTGACCATACAGTAAAATGGAGTGGCAATGAGAAAATTCACTCACATAACTGCTTTGAGTGCACAACTGCTTCAAGTACAAGGCAATGCCTTTAGAAAATAAAGGGTTTAGCCAGTCTGTTAATCAGATAATTATGGTGGTATAAGACAGATTTGTAGGTGTACTGATAAAATGCAGATATTGCCATTAGGGCATGCTGTACAGCTGAGATATACTGACAGAGGGAGAAAAGGAGTAGTGAGAGAAAGCTGTGGCCCTAACAGCCTTTTAAGAAAGCATTTTAGGCATAGGAGCCAGTTAAAAAGGTTAATTAGGCAAGATCTTTTTTGTGGTATGTGAAAGTGAGCTGTGGAGCTTGAGAAGAGAAAGCAGCAGACAAAGCAGTGGAGGTGTTCCAGGAGATGAAGCTGTTCATGGTGGAAAAATGAGGATTATCCCTACACAATCTGGAAGAGGGCAAGTGTAAAAAAAGTGACAGAATATACTGAAGATGTAAAAATTCTTTAAATGATACAAGATCCCCCCCGCAAAAGCAGCGTGAGTGGAAAGAGCAGGGCAGAGCAGGGCAGACAAGTTGCCTTTAGATCTTAGAGAGATGACAAGGGTAGCACTGGGAAAGGAGTGAAGTTTGTGAAAACTGAAGAGACAAGGCCTACCAGAGGAGGGAGCATGAAGGTGCTGGTGGAACCTCTTTTACCAAATTAGCATACCTAAAAGCATCCAAGATAGCGACAGAGTTCAGTTACTGTGTGTGTTGTCAGTCAGTCATGGAAAAGAATGAGCCAAAAAGGAATGTAAAGGTCACATAGAAAGACTGCAGGGGCATCTGGAGAAGCAGGGATGTTGAGGTATGTGCTCCTGTAAACTGTCACATGTACTGGAATGGAGGAATACCAAAGTTCATCCTCAGCATGACAGAGTGGTTGAACCCACTGCTTTGTATTCGGTGGTTGTTGGGGGGAATAAGCTGCCACAGAAATCAGGAGAATAAATGAATGCTTGCTGAAATTGAGCCTAAAACCCAGGGGTTTGGCATGATGCTCTAAGTGCTAACACCAAAATGCAGGAGTTAATTTTGCATTGGCTTCAATACTGTAGCCTGCCTTCCTAGGAAACATCCCAGAGCATGAGATGTTGATATTGGATCATAAGTATTAATTTTTGAATTAATTTTAATAATGTGGGCACGAGTCAATATGCATTAGTTCTTGGTGCTAATGAACTGGAGCTTTCAGACCAATGGGCTCCGGAGAAGAGTGCAGTTCCAGTATTTCTCCTATTGCACATTTCAGTTTGCTGAGAACTTGGAGCAAAGGACAGCATCTCTGCTTCATTTGTTGCTGGTTATGCAGTTTAATTAGTGCCCATCATTACTGAAAAACTCCCATGAAGGTGAATATGGGCTTAGAGAAATCTTCAGCTCTGCAGAGGAACTCTGTAACTAGATGCTAAGAAGGGGCTGTTCATACAGAGGAAACAAAAGGACCCTTTATGTAAAAGTAGCTTGTTAGCTTTTTGTTTTTAAGCTGTAGCATGTCTAAGCGATCAGGGTGTCACACACTAATAAACTGGCCAGTCTCTCTGGAATAAACATTCTTGGTGGTGATTTAGAAGGTGCATTTATACAGTAGTCTCCAACTTCATTACTACGCTGTTTCCTTGGATACTGAACATTTTGCATATAATTACGAGAGGGACGTTAACAATGCTTCATGGGTTCTAATGGCTTTAATAAAAGTTTTTCATATTACTTGGTTAGTGATTCTCTTTTTCCTTTAATATTCTCTATCAGAAAGGAAGAACAAAAGGAAGTGATTCTCGTCAGCTAATTTGCACAAATTCTTTTGAGCCAAGAACAGGTTTATTTCTTAAAGTGTGGAAATCCTGTGTGCTATTTCTGGAATTATGTTGCTGAATGGGTTGTAAATAGGGGTTAGAGTGCTACTATTCATTGTAACATGAAATTCACACTGTTTGGGAACAATTTTACAATAGTAAAGAAAAAGCTGTTTAAATGCTGGGCAGTAAACAAAGCTTGTTATGTGTGTGAAAGCATTTAAATACTTCATGTGTCTATTTAAGGCTTGGGTATTTTGATAGTGTTCAGTATGTTTCTCAAAGGTACTTTCTGCTCTTTACACACCATCTTGGTTGCCTCAACTCCGGCTGTTGTTTAACAAACAGTTTGAGCTGCCATGGACATGGAAAGGATCCTGCCTGCCCCAGGCACCCGTTCCCATCTCCCTCCCTTCCTTCCTTTTGTTCACAGGCATATTTGCAGTAGGGCAGCTCAATCCCCACTGAGAACAAAATCACCAAAAAAACTGATAAACAAAACCCGACCCAAACCAAACTGACAAAAATAGTGCCAAAGCCATGCATACACACACAAACCACAAAAAATAAAAACACAAAAAAACCAAAAAAAACCCAAAAAACCCAAAAAAAAAAACCCAACAGGAAAAAAGCAGGGGGATTGAGCCTGGGACAGCTGCTTTGGTGGCCACGGTGGCTTATCCTGCTGTAAAATGATCACCAAGCTGTGGCATGAAAGGATTATGCCTGAATATAATTAGGTTTAGTTGTGCAGAGTGTCTGTAACTCTTGCAAAGAAGTTGGTAGGAGCCTCAGGCTGTAGTGCCCAGGCTCACATGGTGATGCACTGTCTGTCATGGCTCTTCACTGATCCTGCATGTGAGCATGAAGCTCTGTGCCTGTTACCTCTACGGTTTTTGCACATCTCATTGTTCCACTGGCTGCAGAGGATGCTTTCGTATGCACTTGAGGAACATCTGCTTGGGAGCAATATTTTTGCATTAATTAAAAGAATTAATGCTTTTGTGTTCTTCAAGACCTCCTTGGACCTTGGGATATTCCCTAGAAACACAGCAGCAAGGATTTAAACTCTGAAATGTCTGTAACTGTCACAGGCTGTGTAGTTACATGAGGTATGAGGGCAGCTGGGCGTGATGAAATGCTCTGTGTGTGTATGTGTGTGTGTGTACACCCTCACTCAAACCAGAAGTGTGCTCACTTACTGGAAGCTGGTTTCAAGTTCAAAACGTTGTGTGTTTTTTAGTGTTGAAAGAACTACTTTATATTCCTACTGATGCTTCTTCTTCAGAGAAACAATATATTGTGTAGTTCATTTAATAAAATAAAAGCATTTTTCCAAAAGCCAGAGAATACAGAATTTAATAAAGTGGCATTTGAAGATAAATTCTAGGGATGCATATGAGAAGGTTTTTTAACAGCATACTCAGTTTTATTGAAGTCCTCACAGCAGCTTTCATATGCCAAAAGCTATTGGCAGTTTTTTCCCATCAAAGTGGTACAGAGCTATATTATATACACAGATATTTTGTCCTTACCCATAATAGTTTCACAAGCGAGGCATGCTGCTTTTTTCCTCTCTTGTGTGTGGATTTGTAATATTGCTTTAGTAAGATTATGCATTGCTATTTTATATATCCTTTCCCCCTCCCCTCNNNCCCCCCCCCCCCCCGTGTACTTTCATCTTAAAAACACAGAGGAAACAGGTTAAGTTATTCCCAATGATTTTGATCTTTGACCTTATGCTCTCTGGAACAACTTCTTTTGGTTTTTAACCTTTCTGGAGTTTTGCAGGGGTCAGGTTGAAATGGCAGCTGACTTCCAGTCAGTGCATGGTGGAGCCTGAGGAAGAACTGTCTGCAGGTAGTGCCTTGTTATGTGGAAATTTGTTTTTAACTGAGGTTTCAAATTCAGGAGCTGCGAGTCTTACTGGGCATGACTTAAGAGTTGTTATTTCAGCTGGAGTCCTTTTTATTTCAGATGAGCAGCTTTCCCCTTCTCTTGTCAGAAGAAAAAGAAAATGGTGAATATGTGGCCTGAGCCTGCTTCTGTGGGATGCTCTAAGAGGGAACATCCGTGTCCTTTTGCCTAGGGCTGCTCCTGGGAGCTGCACACTGTCATGGCACATTTGGGATGAGGCAGGAGGGATGGAGCAGCATGGCATAGCCATGCCTGGGTTTTGAGGGAACAGGTAGGATGGCATGGGGTTGCCAGCACTGATTACTGCCCTCTTGGTGCACGAACAGGAGGTGGTAAAGCCAGTGACTGACTGAGTTTCAGGAACGTGGATCAACAGCTCGAGGATGTGAGATCTGCCCCATTTATTGGCAAACACTAGGTTGGAAGTTCAGCAATGTGAAGTGAGGTGGCCACTTCACTAGCAACTTCTCTGCTTGTCAGAGTGGCTAAGGGATGGGGTGGCTCTATCAGGAAGATTTATCTTGGTGTGGCACAACCACAGCATGGGCTCCCAGCAAGCAGGGAGCAGTCAGACGGAGGAGTCTGACAGCAAACTGATGCACAGGAGGGAGGCATGATGAATGCGTGGTCAGGGTGACCAGGCCTGACCTTGACTTGCATGTTTAGGGGATTTACTCCAGCCAGTGTTTGGTGTGCAGGATTTGGGAGCACAGACTTTGCAACCTGACCTTCGGCTGCAGGTGATCCTGGCTCCAGGAGAACAAATAGAAAAGGGTGAGACATTGAGATGTGGCTGTTCTTCCTGGTGGCTGCCATTTTCAACAGCACAGTGACAATAACACTGTTGTTGATGTTGTTGGTGTTACTATTATTACGTCACCCTTACTGGTCTCCATTTCATGATCAGTGTCGGCTTAACTTTCCAAGATCTACGTGTAATTTTGAAGACCAAACCCAAACTCCTGATCTGTGAATAAATGATGAGTTTTGAATGGTAGCCACTGCAGTGGTGGTGAGAAACACAACTGTATGACCCCCTTTTGTGGAAATTTAGGCCATATATGCTGGTGATAAATATATAGGGTAACCTCCCTGCCCTTGGTTTTTGCAGGTACCAAGGGCAGCATAGCGGAGCAGTGAGAGCTGGAGTATGTGGTAGGGGGTCTTCTATGTAACCTGGAGCAAGGGGCTTGAGTCTGTGTCTGTTTCCTCATCTGGAAATGGGCTAAGCGTGTGCACTAACCTGACCTTCAAGTGTGCACGGAAATCAGTCACCTCAAGGGCAGGGCTGTCAGGGCAGGTGGAGGCATTTTGCAGTCGAAGCTTTTGTGTCAGCCAGCAAGTGTGGGTGCCCCAGAGAAGTCCAGTACCCACAGGGATTTCAGGAGGTAGATAGCAGTCTGCCATGGAGTTCATTCCTGCTTCCCAGTGTGCCTGGTGGTGAGGCTCTCCATTAAACCTGGGCTGCTGCATTTGTTTAAAGTGCATTTCATGGAGAAAGGGCAGAGCGTAGCTCTGTGTGGCTGTTTCCCTTGGTTTTCCGTTCAGTGCTCCTACAGATACTTGAGGAACACGCTTCTCCAGAGGGAAACATGGAGCTCTGTTAGTGAGGAGAGCCAGAAGAAAGCCCAGCTTATTTTTCCTTCTTTTTAAAATTTTGTATGATTGTGACATTTGAAACTGGATTATAAATGAAAGTACACTTTTTCTGAGGTTCTGCCTTTTATGCCAAATATTTTAAAGGCACTTTTCCAAGGTGATTATCAAAAATCTGCATTAAGAGATACCTCATCTAATCTAACATATGCTGATTGCCATGAAGATATTTTCAACAGATACTCTGCCATGGTTTCTGTTATTCTTCAGGACATAAATAACTTCTGGACTGTAGATGACTCTGTGGGTAACTGGCGGCTTATGGGTAACCTCTTTTCTGGCACAGAAATAATAGGTTGTTTGTTCCTCCAGTTGAAGTCCTGATGTGTTTTGATGTTTCTGATTTACATTTTTAGCACTGTTCCTGATACCATTCAGTGTTCTGTGAACAGTCTTTAAACTTGGTGTTTATTTTGGCGCGTTGGTTTTCCAGCAAACAAATACGTGATTAGCAATTAATGGTTTTGCTATAAATAAACAAAAGCTAACAGTTCAGCTTTAAATAGTGATCTCTGCTCTGTGGTGCTTTTAATTGAGCCATGCCTGCAAAGTTGAACCTTTCCAAACACGCAACTAGCTTTGAGGGACTCCCAGCCGTGGTGACTGAACTGGCCGAGTTGGAAAGCTGTAACTGTGGTGGTTTGAGTTAATGTATGGTTAGCTAAAAAGTGTTTATCATCTCAGAGATCTATGCATGAGCCGACCATTGGAGGGGGGAAGAATCGTGGTTTCAGTATGGATGAAATGTTTGAATGTGGAAAGAGTTCCAGCATGCTGAAGACTTCCAGTGCTCTGCTTTTCCCTTGAGGGCTGCTCTCTGGGTGGTGGTGACTGGCGGAGGTGGCACCAGAGGTGGTACCAGAGGTTCTTCCACACAGCCAAGGCAGATCTGTCTCTCCAAGTGCCACAAGCACCCCCCTGTGTGCATCAAAAATAGTATGCTACTATATTCCCTTCAAAATAATTGGATTTAGCACCTTGTATGGATTTGGGCATTTCTAATAGATAGCAGTCCAAGGCCAGTTTTGTTGGAGAGCTTTCCTCCTTGCAGTGATTGAACCTTCACACATGAGCTGGAAGGAAATTTCTAGGTTTCTGTCAGAACTGTTAGGTTTAAGGCTGACTCCATCTACTTTTCTATTTCCCACGTGATGTCTGCAGTGTGTATTCCACTTATCTGAGAGAAAGTGTGATTTGTTTGACTTGACGTAGCTGTGCGTTGCTTTTTACTTAGGTGGGTTAACCAACTGCTATGGCTGGAGCTGGATGTAATTTTAAAAAGTAATGGCAACAGCCCTCTCTCTAAATAATGCCTCTTTGAACAAATTACAAACTTTCTGATTTTTTTTTTGCAGCAAAGGTTGGAGAGCAGCCACTATATTTATCAATTATCCATTTTTTGTTTCTTTCTTTTTTTTTTTTTTTTGTTTTTGTGAGCAGTTGTGGGCTTTTACAGTTTGTCCAAATTTTCAGAGACTCTTTTCATCAGAGGGCCACCGAGAGGCAGATTTTGGGGAGCTGGCTTTCAGAAAGGTGGCTGCTCTGCAGTGCCTAGCAGCCAGACCCATGTAGATATCTCTAGCTGGTTGTAGACAGCTCCAGTGTGTTGCTCCAGAAGCAGCTCCGTGTTATGCCTGTGACACAGCAGCAAGTGCCAGCACCCTGCAGATTCCTGCCCTATCGAAAGAAAAATGTTCATTGCTAAATCTAGGTTTTGTTCTCAAATCTCAAACTTGTTGAGAATCTCAATCAAAATATTTTGTCCTTCCTCTTCCATCATGATCTCTTTCTATTGCTGTGTGTCACAGCTCTCTTGAAGAGAAATGGCATTGCAAAACCAATAATCCAATTCCTAGCCTCAAGAAAGACTTTTTTTTCTTTCTTTCTTCCTGGCTAGGTTAGTAAGATCTAGCTATTTCTCAAGTGGTCGTTCTGTTTAATTGTGTTTTTAATTAAAGGCACCTAGGTACATTTGTATGTTTTCTTTGGTGTAGAGTGTAAAGCTTTATCCTACAGTCTCTTTGTGGAATCCTTACTGAACTATTATTATTTTGATTTGGCATCTCACAGTCATAGAACCATAGAATGGTTAGGGCTGGGAGGGATCTTTAAACATCACCTAGTCCAACCTGACAGTCTTTTCCTTTAATCTCCATTTTATGTTGTGCGTTTACATGGAGCTGTCAACGGTGAAGAAGCTTTTGTATATGCATCTCTATTTTCAATCTCCCTTCATCTGCCCATCTGTAAAGGTCTGGACCATTTGAACTGCCCTACCTCCCCACACAGTGTCTGAGGGAGATACATAGTATTTTTTTCTTCTGAGAGTAACAGCTTACTGCTGTCCTTACACCTACATACCTATTATGGCCCTGGAAACAGTAGTTGTAAATCTCATGGACTTCTTTCTTACTATAAACTATATCAAAATAGTTTATACAAGCCTCTGCAAGCTGTCAGAAGGAGTATGTGCAGTATCCCAAACACAGAGCAGACCAGAGGCAGCAACCAAGGCTAGTGGGTGTGAGTGTGCAGGAAAACAACCCTAGAAGAGAATTCATGGTGGGAACTGAGCCTTGTGTGGGAAAGGTGGAATATTCTTTTCTAGCTGCAGGTACATCACCTTCACATCAGTGCTGCAGCTCATGAAGTGCTTATTTCATTGCTGTGTTTCACCAGGTATTGTAAAAAGTTGAGATTCAGTTTGCTCTAGGGTTTGTACAAAGACTATCTTGTCTTTGTAGTATTATTATTACTATTACTACTATTATTATTATTATTATAATAATTATTATTATTTTCTATTAGCATTATTATTTGCATAATGGTAATGGCAGGGTTGCAAAGAGCCCAGTCAAATCACTGCTCAAGTCAAACTATATGCAGCTGGAATGTGCCCCATGGCAGGCTCTGGTCCTGCTCCCTATGCTCAGCAGCCCCTGGGTGTATGGGTAGAGCTCTTGCCCCTGAAGATCAGAGGTGCAGTTTGCTAAAAAACTGGCTATTTGGAGGGAATCCAAATTTGCTTGTGAAGGGAGAGCTGGGGAAAGACCAGCAGTGACAGAAGTGAGACTCATCAAAGCTGGATTTTAGCTGCTGACATTGCACCTTGAAAGAGCTTTCAAGCTAGGGCTCTTTGGACAGGGGGTCAGAGTAGATTTACGAATAAAACATAAGGGGGGAAAAAAAAAGACCAGATAAGCAAGAAATAGTATCATTGAGTGTGTTTCATAAGGTAGCCCCCATGAAAATAACTGGCTCATTTTGAAACTGCCCCAAAGCATCCCCATTTTACAGTGACTAAGAAGCAGGAGCCTGGGGGGATTTGAGATACACAAAGCGTGAAAACTGGATATCAGCTTTTGTTTCCCTGGAGGCAGACCACCAAGGGACAAGCTCAATGCCTTTGTAAGGTGGCTCCCAGGAATTCACTTTTGACAGATCTCACATGGCGGCAAATTATTCCTCCCCCCTCCTCCTACATTTTCTTCAAGCCACGTTTCATCCTCAAGGGAAAAGGGAGAGAAAAGTCCAGCAGACCCTTTGCACCCTTTCCTCAGGAAGAAAAACGAAGCCCGGCTCCTGCTCGCAAGTGGAAGCATTTGCTGATGAACTGATACTTGGCAAAAATTGGTGTTGTATGGAAAAAATCCCCAGCACCTGCTAGCAAAACAAAGTTATTCATGACATACAGCTGGGTGGCTAAATCTTCACTTCCTAGGGATGGCCTGAATTACACTTGCTACACGCTGAGCGGCCTGTCTCCCGTGTGGAATGACATGCAGGCAGCAGGAGGATTTGCAGCTCTGAGAGAGGTTAGGATTTATAGTGCTGTCTCCTGCAAGGGCTTACTCTGCAGAAATGATCATTTTGTCTTCACCTTCTCTTTTGGGGATAAACACATCATGATATAATCATATATATGGAAAAGCAGATCTTTGTGCTCACCGGGGAGCAGGTAGCTCCATGAATATATCTCCTGTTGTAAATCTGTCCGTGTCAGTAAGGTTTTTTTCGCCTCCTGCCTAGTCTTGAACACACATCTTTAATTCATTTCTGAATAGCACAAGTTCTAAATTCTTATTCTATATTCTGATTTCTTTTCCTGGCCGGTAAATTGTTAGCCTTTCCTAACTGGGTGAATTATTGTGGAGTGCAAGGAGTTGTCTGGCCAGGAGAAGTGTTGTTTAAACATACTTCTTTTTCCCTTACTCAGTATTCATTTGACAACATGCTAGTGATATTGCCTGTGTAATGAGAGGAGAGTTAAAAAATCTATGTCTGTCTCTAGTCTGTGCTTCAGCTTTGCAGGTAGAATGACACCTTGGTCTTTAAATTCCTAGATTGATATCTTCCATATGCCTAAATACTGATTTCCATGAGTTTTGAAGAGTTTTCAATGGTTCTGTGCTGTGGAAGAGACTCCTTCCAAGAGGGCACTGACGTACATGGGCTTTCACCTCCTGGCTTTAATATTGATAACAGATTTGTTGTCAGTTTTTTCTGGAAGTGATGTAGCTTGATGCAAGTCTTTCATAGGCGACAACTGCAAACCTGTCACAGTGCTTTGCAATCTTCACTGTATCCTTTTTGCAGATCCTCATGGCCTGGTCATACAGAAGTTTTTGTGTAGTCAGATTGCTGTTGTTGATAGAAAAGAACTCTGAGAAGATGTTTCATGCCTTGTATTTTGATGATAAGGCCATGAGAATAGATTGGCTGTTGTTGATTGAGTGACAGGAGTTACCTTGTAAAATTAGGGCCATTTCCAAAGAAATCAAGAGTTTCTGTTTCTTCAGCAGATGCATAACTTCTCTACATATTATTTAGACTTCATGGCCATGTGATGTTATTGTTCTTCTGCTTCCTAGAAATAACTTTACATTTTCAAATACACCTTTTTTGCTGTAAAGCTGCTTATTTAGTAAAATTTAAATAGCTACCATTTGAAAGAGAATTGTGACAACTCTTGCAAGGAAGCAATAATAATTTCAAGTTGTAGTATTTTTCCATACCATGAGGTCTCTCTAGTCCTGTCCTGTGTGAGGAGACACGCTTCCTTTCCCAGTTTCACCAAGAGAAATTCTAATTAAGATGAAAGTCTTTCAGTCAAGGTTTCTTGACCACCTTTTTTCTCATACATCTGGGTGTATAAATCCCTTGATTATCACAAATTTGTCATCTGAAGTCAAGAAACTGTTTTTTTCCTCCTCATAGCCCAGAGGACTTACATATAAGACCTCCATTAGGTTCTTCACCCTTTGTTGAGTGAAGCTGGAAGTTAAAGCGGAGATGGGTTTATTCTGTCTTCAAAGGACACGTAAAAAAGTCTTTAATGGTTGTTTTGTATTAGCTGGTCACACTGCCTGAATTAATTTGCCTATTGGCTAACTGGAAATGTGCTCTCAGGGTATAACTGGACTTGGAGGCAAAGTAGGGAGAGAGGAGAAGGCTCTTTTTTTGTCCCTTCTGTGGCCTGCTAAAAGCTTATTCCTCCTGTTTGCTGAAGAAATTTGCCTGCTGTATTCCTTATAGTCTATAAAAGATCTTTCAGCTCTTGTTTACCCAAGAGACATGTGAACTGTTTTCTTTTTCAAGTATTTTATGGTGTGGAAATCTTTGGAATTAGAAAAATTAGCCCAGGGAGAAGGAGTCAAACCAAAGAACACATAGCATTTGTTTTGTATCTGCACATAAGAGTTAGAGCCACATTTTTGGTGTGCAGGAATCCTGGCAGTTCCTGGGACTTCAGTCTTGCCTCTCTGTCTGGTGGGGTGTTATGTTTGGATGCAGCCCAGACTGGAGGTTTGCAGAGCCAAGATGAGATAAAGGAATGATGATCATACCTCTCAATTCCCCTAAGGAGTACCAGCCACCTACAGGTCCTTGCAGCTATTCTTCAAGATTTGGGTCACATAGTTAGTCTTTGTTCAAGGAGCAAAGGAAAATGACTTGAATGATGAAGTGATGTTCAGGTTTATTTTAAAGAGTATTAAAAATCAAGACACACTGTTCTGTTTTTCCACTTTTTCCTTCCAGCTTCAAGGCCAGAGTATTTAATGAGAGCTAAAGTGGAAAGATGCTGGACTTGTGTTACTTTTTCACCTCCTTGGGTAGTTAGAAGGCAGTTGTTTCCTTTTAGTCTCTGCTGCTGTTGAAGAGCAGTTTTCCTCTCTCAGAAAGCTTTTACCTTTTCCCTGTTCCTTTTTCCCTGTTCCCTTTTCCCTAATTTCCTTTATTTATTTTCCTCTTTTTTCCTTCATACTATCCACATTGAGCAGTACTAGGGAATTTTTTTTAGTAGCTCCTGCCCAAACGTTTTAAAATCAAGCAAAAGTAATCACAACCTTTCTCTTCACTTGAAACCATAACATTTTTTGACAAGAAGTGCCTTTAAAGAAATGCCTCCTAATTTACGGCGGCTTGCTTTGTACTTTGTTTCTGTAACCTATCTCATTACATTTCCTGTGTGTTAAGTATGTATGTATTATGAGCTCTTAAAAACAAATATCCCAGAAGAAAGGAATTCAGTAAATGAATAAAAGATTCTTGGGTTGCCCAAGTGGCAGCTTAATAGCTCATCCATTGGGACTTTCATATGATATAATGATGATAGCCATATAAATATATGGGTAGATGAATAACTTCAATGAGGAGCTTGTTACGACTCTGCATACCACATTTGAGATGAAATAAAACTCTGAAAGTGCTGCCTGATGTGAAGGTCCAGTTTTTTCAGTGCCAACCAAGAAATTCTACCTAAAAATACACAATCTGTGTGTCTGTGTTATACGTATGTACACATAGCTAAAACATGCTTTCAATAGCACACATACACTTATACATGTGCTACTTCTAGGTGGAATTTAGTGTTTCAGGACTGATGTTGATTGCACTGAACCTCTAAAACTTCGTAGACCATTGACATGACTGGGTTTACGGCAGTGTGTTTGAGATTAGGTCTTAGCTTTCTCTAAAAATTATAAGATAAATGGAATAGGAGCATAAGGTTGTTGTGTTATATTGCCTAGAATATGCACAACTTTTTCATTAGGTTCCCCTAATCGCAGAGCTTTGTAAATGTCTACTTTGATGCCTGTCTGCCACAGCAGTCTGCAACCTTGGGTAGGGCTGAAAGTAAAGTTTCAAGTAATTTTTTTTGTATCAATGATATTCTCAGTAAAACTGATTTCCAGTTATGCTGGACTTGAAAACCTGATGTTGATAACCCTGAAAGATGGAGAGAAACCAGCTCATGCTGAACTATGGCGTGGACAGAAGAAACTAGACCACCAAATGAGACATAAATTGGATAAGACAATTCATTTCCTTACTTCAAAAAGTAGGAAAATGAATTTCTAGGAAGTTGCTGAACTGTGGTGAAAGAAGTCTAGGTGCTCATATGAAACATAACATCAGTCTCTTTTATAAGCCAGCAAAAATTCTCCTTCTCTTAGGAGGGGGAGAGACTGGTTTTGTGGTATAGACAAAGGATGCCGAAGTGCTCTTTATGAAAGGCAGCAATAGAGTGATTGTCTGTTGATTGTTTTAATAATGCACATCACAGAAGAGGTCCAGCCCTTTATTTTCTCATGAGTTGTGTCGCATTAGAATTTCTCATTTTCATTGGCTGGCTTCTCCTCGGCAGTTTATTGTATGTTGTGTATATATGTATGAAATACAGCTAGCATCATCTCCCACACTAGTCTGAAGCAATAGCTTTTAGTGTCAGTACTCAAAAGTGATCATATAAAGCCCCATGAAAATAAGGGACTATGATATTTTCATACTGGTGGATTAAATTGATGAATGTTTGTTGTGCTGAAGAATAAGGTGCCTCTGCTGATCTTTCAGCTGAATGAAATGGTAACAACAGTAAAATAATCTTTCCTAGATGAAGTAGAAGAATTCCATCCTGGGGCTTCTGGAGGTCAACCTGAGCAGGGGGAGACCTGTTCCCTCATGTACCCAAAGCATATTGGAGAATTGTGTTTATTTGATGTATGAGCTGTATGGAGCAAGATGTTAATCATAGGACTCATATGCTATGTGCACAATAATTGAGTGGGCATATTCAGAAAAGGAACTTCCACAAATGAAATTTCCTGGCTACTGGGGAATGCAGGTCCAGAAGGTCATACAGTCTTATATTTTTATTCTCTTTTTTGAAGAGTTTCTTTTTTTAATAAAATAGAAAAGAAAATAAGAAGGAAACAATGCAGGGGGAAACTGAATGTGAAAATAAATGGATTGAAAGATGAGTGCTTTGACAAACACTTGGGAGAATTGACCAAATTGATCAGTGTGTTAAACAATGGGATATAGACTGTGGGATGAGGAAGTTAAGTGTTGTATATGGACATTGCAACATCAGTATGATAAATTGATTGTTGTTAGTACTGAAACTGCAGTAGTCCCTCTGTTACATTGAAGGTGATAACTAACATGAATTCATATTCCAAAACTTGCATGCAATTTATACATCTCCTTGGAGAAGTTGAAATAATGTTGGAAGTTTAAATTAACCTGTGCCCTTATTGACAACTTTTCCTATCCTTTTCCTCCATGTATTCTAGCTTGGAGAACACCACATTTTCAAACAACTTTTAAATGACAGTGAGAACAATGTGTGTGTGCAGTGTGTCTTTCAGTAATTGCCTTTTAAAATCGATTTTTGTGATTTTCACAAGTAGCAGTGCATGTGCTCTGGAATAAAGAAACTAATTCCCACTGCCTTAATATAAGCATCTGCCTAGTTTCCTCAGGCTCTTTTCCTCTGCCTTTAAGGGGGAAACGATAAGCAGGACTTGGCTCCGAGCTCCTGCAGTACCCTCCAGCAACCTTCAGCCAGTGCCTCCACTTACTCTGTCTCTGCTTAACCTCACAGTTTAGATTCTTGAAGTGAGGCACTGGGCCTTTTCTGAAGGGATCTATATTTAAATTAATGACTGTGTGATCACTTTTTTATTTTACTTGTTCTTCGTGGCTCAAATTTCATCATTCTTAACTGACCATAAAAAATAAAAAAGGTAACGTTTGACTATCATAGTGCTACATATGTGTGAAAATCCTGTCTCTCTTCCAAACATTTGGTCTGAAAATGAGTTTTCCAATGTGCTCTGAAAACAAACGAATTTAGGCTTGGTTGGAGCTGCTGATAAATAAAAACAAAAAAAATCATTGATTCATTCTTCTATATAAATTCATATGTGTGGCTGATTTTAATCTTTTTTCCACTGTGATTATTATTCTAGACTGTGTGCATGTGTATATGGATGTGGTAGGGTCTTTTATGTTAAAAAAGTGTACATACATACATATATGAAGTTACATATATGTGCATGTGTGTGTACATGCATATATACTGCTCATACAGGTGTGAAAATACCCAGAGCTGGTGTGCTTGTATGTGTGTGTGTGTATAGTGTTCTCCCTTTCTGTTTTGTTAAATATATGGTGTATTGATATTACATAGATTTTTCTTTTGATTAGAAATTTAGTAAGTAATTTTGACGTGTCACCTCAGAGTACAGTTTTTTATCTCTTGGTCAACTATTTCCTGTTTTCTCTCTCTGTCCCAGGGTGAAAGAATGATGTGATGGACGTGAATATGGGCCGCTGGTCAGGCTCACGGCTACCTCCGTCATGCCTTGCCCTTCTGATCGTCAAGGTCCTGGCCTCCATTTGCCAGGTGGCTCACGGGACTGCCCCGCTTGGCTTTCACTTCACACATTCCACTTACAATGCCACGGTGTACGAGAATTCTGCAGCCAGGACCTATGTCAACAGTCAGACAAGGATGGGCATTACCATGACTGACCTTTCGTGGGATATCAAGTACAAAATAGTGTCTGGTGATGATGAGGGCTTTTTTAAAGCAGAGGAAGTCATCATTGCTGACTTCTGCTTCCTCAGAATAAGGACTAAAGGTGGGAATTCTGCTATACTGAACAGAGAAATCCAGGACAACTATTTATTGATGGTAAAAGGATCTGTCAGAGGAGAGGACTTGGAAGCATGGACAAAAGTGAGCATCCAGGTTTTGGATATGAATGACCTAAGACCTTTGTTTTCACCAACCACGTACTCTGTCACGATAGCAGAAAGCACTCCCTTAAGGACTAGCATTGCACAGGTGACCGCAACAGATGCGGATATTGGGTCCAATGGTGAATTTTATTATTACTTTAAAAATAAAGTTGAACTCTTCTCAGTTCATCCTACGAGCGGTGTTATCTCCTTAAGTGGCCGGTTAAATTATGATGAGAAAAACAGGTATGACCTTGAGATTTTGGCAGTGGACCGTGGGATGAAGCTTTATGGAAACAATGGCGTAAGCAGCACTGCCAAGCTTTATGTTCACGTTGAACGTATAAATGAGCACGCCCCAACAATTAATGTAGTAACCCATATTCCCTTCCTATCAGACAAGGAGCCTACCTATGCGGTTGTTAATGTTGATGACCTAGATGAAGGAGCCAATGGAGAAATAGAATCTGTTTCTATTGTGGCTGGAGATCCTCTAGAGCAATTTTTTCTGACTAAAGAAGGGAGATGGATGAATGAGTACAAAATCAAAGAAAGAAAGCCTATTGATTGGGACAGCTTCCCATATGGCTTTAACCTGACTCTCCAAGCTAAGGACAAAGGATCTCCTCAGAAATTTTCTGCAGTCAAACTGGTCCACATTGCTAGTCCCAAGAAAGAAAGTATCCCCCTGAAGTTTGAAAAGGAAGCATATGATATTTTGATCAGTGAATTTTCACCTCCTGGTGTGGTGGTTGCAGTAGTTAAGCTTGTGCCTGAGCCGCAGGGTGTGGAATATAGAATATCTCCAAGTCAGGAAGCTGGGTATTTTAAGATCAATCCCAACACAGGCCTTATTACTACTGCTCGTCCTTTGAAAATCATTGAGAAGGACCTCTATGAATTAGAAGTATATGCAAACAAAGGTGGTGATTTAAAAGCACAGGTTACTGTCAGGTTAGAGGATGCCAATGATCACACTCCGGAGTTCCAGCAGCTCTCCTACAGCTCATTCGTCAATGAAAGTGTCCCAGTGGGGTCCAGCGTTTTGGCAGTGTCAGCAGTTGATGAAGACAGGGGAGAAAACGGATATATCACATACAGTATTGCCAGTCTGAACTCACTGCCATTTTCAATAAATCAGTTTACAGGTGTCATCAGCACATCTGAAGAACTGGATTTTGAGTCCTCACCAGAAAGCTACAGGTTCATTGTGAGAGCTTCTGACTGGGGTTCTCCTTACCGCCACGAAAGTGAGGTGAATGTCACCATATACATAGGCAATGTCAACGATAACAAGCCCCTCTTTGAAAAGGTGGCCTGTCAGGGAGTGATTTCATCTGATTTTCCTGTTGGTGGTCATATCACTGCTGTTTCTGCAATAGACATAGACGAGTTAGAGCTTGTGAAATACAAAATAATCTCTGGAAATGAACTTGGCCTTTTTTATTTAAATCCAGACTCTGGTGTCCTGCAACTTAAAAAATCTCTTGTTAACTCCGGCATAAAAAACAGTAATTTTGGCCTTAAGATAACAGCAACTGATGGAGAGAACTTTGCTGATGCCATGTTTGTTAATATTTCAGTAGTTCATGGGAAAGTATCTTCAAAGACCTTTAGCTGTAGAGAAACTAGAGTTGCTCAGAAGCTAGCAGAAAAATTGCTCAAAAAGGCAAAAGCAAATGTGAAGCTGAATTTGGAAGATGGTTTTCTTGATTTTTATTCAGTCAACAGGCAGGCACCTCATTTTGACAAATCCTTTCCTACTGATGTAAAGGTTTCAGAGGATCTGCCAGTTGGTGCCACCATTCTGAGGATAAAAGCCTATGATGCAGACTCAGGCTTTAATGGAAGAGTACTTTATACAGTTTCTGATGGCAATGTAGATAGTTGTTTCAACATTGACATGGAGATGGGGATACTTAGTGTTCTCATGCCCTTGGACCGTGAAAAAACAGATCTCTATCTCCTCAATATTACAATTTATGATTTAGGTAATCCACAGAAATCTGCATGGAGACTGCTGACTGTCACTGTGGAGGATGCAAATGATAACAAGCCTGTTTTTTTACAGGACAGTTACTCAGTTAATATTCCAGAAAGTACAAGTCTTGGTACAGAGATTATCCAGGTAGAAGCCAGAGATAAAGACCTAGGATCTAATGGTGAAGTGACTTACTCAGTCCTGACAGACACCCATCAATTTGCTATCAACAGTTCCACGGGAGTGGTGTATGTTGCAGATCAACTAGACCGGGAAGCAAAAGCAAACTACACGCTGAAGATTGAGGCTAGGGACAGAGCAGAGAGTGGCCATCAGCAGTTTTCTGTTGTGCCTCTGAAGGTGTTTTTGGATGACGTTAACGATTGCTCTCCAGCGTTTATCCCATCCAGCTACAACGTGAAGGTCCTCGAGGACCTGCCGGTTGGCACTGTCATAGCTTGGCTGGAAACTCACGATCCCGACCTGGGCTTGGGAGGCCAAGTCCGCTACTCACTGGTGAATGATTACAACGGGCGCTTCGAGATCGACAAGGCCAGCGGCGCCATCCGCCTGAACAAGGAGCTCGACTACGAGAAGCAGCAGTTCTACAACCTGACCGTGCGTGCCAAGGACAAGGGCCGCCCCGTTTCGCTCTCCTCTCTTTCTTTTGTGGAAGTTGAAGTGGTAGATGTTAACGAAAATCTTTATACCCCCTATTTTCCTGACTTTGCTGTCATTGGATCTGTAAAGGAAAACTCCCGCATTGGTACAAGTGTTTTGCAAGTTGTTGCTCAAGATGAGGACTCTGGAAGAGATGGGGAGATCCAGTATTCCATCAGGGATGGCAGTGGCCTGGGGAGATTCAGCATTGATGAAGAAACTGGTGAGTTTTGTTTCTAATTTCTCCTTCACAGCATTTTTTTTCAAAAGCAAAGCTAAGACATAATTGTTTTCTGCCCTCAGTAAGAAAATCAGTCCTTCTTAACAGGCAAGATAAAATTATAAATAAGAATTTTCCAGGCACAGCAATGACATGATTTAATTACCTGGTTACATTCATCACTCTGTGGATGTGAAATAATACACATTTCTTTTCAGCAGCTATGTGATGACTCCATTTAGAAGGCAGTGATAGTTACAGAATGACTCGCTTAGTCACTGCATTATCTGTTGATCATTGTAAATTACTCAGGCCACCTCCACAGAGTCGCAATACTCATGACCTTGAATCCAGTGTTAAACCCAATGAAAGGAAATAAGGAGCGTGAAAGAAAGATTGTTTTGTTCTGAAACCTATTTGTGGTCTTGTTCTTGTTGCTGGGACTCATTTTTCATGGGAGTTATTCTGGAATGACACACCATCCTGTATAATACACTTTCTTGTAGCATGGTGTTCATCAGTTTTGGTGTGCTTATGTAAAAGGTAGAAATCCAGGGACATGTTCATAACTGTAAATGACCTGTGCTAGCTTTCCTTTGGTGGTGTTTATATAATAAACATTGATATTAGAAAGTATTGTTAATATAGTAAAGGTTTTTAAGATGCTGAACTTAACTACCACACAGCCCTATTGGAAAGTGTTCAAAATACTAAATATAACAGTGTGTTTAGTAAAACACTTGAAAACTGGATGTTTAAATGTCTGATGGTTGTTGGGAGTAATGGTGCAGCTGTGCGCCACTAGAAGTAGTGAAGAAATTAGAAAATATTAGTCAACAGTTTCAGAAATCATATTAAATATGTTAGGTCTGTGGGTTTACTGTGGTTTGTATGTCTTCTTCTGAAGCTTTTAATTGAGACTATGGTATTAAACATAAGATTAAAATGTATGTTTTGGCAAATTCAAACTGTTTAATCAAATGTCAGCTTTCTAAACTGAGCATTATGAAAAACAGACGACATTGCAAATGCTGTGGCTCTCATCTAAGTATAAGCAGAGAAAAATATTTTTATTCTTTTTTTGCTAGTCTTGCTGCTACAGCTGTACACAGATGATTGCAGTCAAAACCTCATGTCCAGAAACATCACTTGAGTGTCAGAAGTCAAGAGGGCACCTAGCCTAATTTCCAGAAATGTTAGGAACTCACATATCCTGCAGTGCTGATAGTAGTGAAAGGCATTCAGGCAACATTATTAAGACATTTGGACATGTGTTTAAATATTAAGCTCCTGAATTTGAAAATTTCATCCTGCGTACTTACTGAGTAGCATCAACTTTGTCTGAATGGGTTATTTATAAAGCACAGAGAGGTTGGTCCAAGTGCTGCAGCATTGATACAGAAATCTCAGCATTCAACATTTACTGAACTTGAAAGAGCTGGTAGGGAAAGTAACGCAGTGCGTGTCACCCGTAAGTAAAATAACCAGTTTTTTACCCTGTACCTACACTGGTTGAGATGATGAGGCCTAGAATAAGTTTGCCTTATTCAGTAAAGCACAAATTATGTTTTAATGCGAGTGGAGATTGTTCTCAATGTTCCACATTAAATATATTTATTGTCTTTCCAAAGTTGAAATCTATTTTGTGGAGGCAAAAAAGCCCCAGATCTCCTAAGAAGCGAAGATTTTTCTGCCTTTCACTCTTTTACATGAGTGTTACATGAAAATGAGCCAACCTGTCCTATTTCACTTAATCATTCCAGCGGAGACTTGGTAATCCAGCAGATCAAAAGATTTGGGATTCTTATTCTGATTTCCCCAAATGTTCAATACTGAGTAAGCCTTCTTGAAAGCAATTTGAAGAACAGTTTGGGTGCAGAGCTGCAGCCAGGGGGATGTGGAGGGCAGGGCTTCAGGGTTACTCCAGGTCATGCTGTTGTAAGCTGAATGCAGAATTTGACCTTCTGTGTCAAATAGAATGCAACATTAATACTCTGCTATTGAACTGGTGGCAACTTAAATGCTGCTGAATGATGAATCAGCTTTCTAGCTGTAGAAAAGGGCTTAAGTCACATATTGAATTAATTTATAAAGAGATAGCTGTTTATTTACTTTCAGCATAGTTCATTTGTCACTTTTAAACTGACCAACTCTATTGGCTTACGTACCGTCTCTCCTGAAATTTGTGAAGGTAAGCAGGAGTGTGAAGTACAACAAATCAATATTTTTGGCTGCTGCCTTAATGAAAAGATGACTGCAGCATCCATTATAATCATTAGGATATAAACTGGGCCAAATTCATCCTGATATGTGCGCAGGCTGGACTGCAAGCAAATCTGTGCTTTCAGCAAAATTCTGCTCAAGTGCATTATTTTTATTTTTCTGAAATACTACATGTTAATGGTGTTGCCCTATGTGTTGAGTGAGATGTGCTTTTGCTCCCTGAGGCACACTGACACTGAGGATTTGAAATTATGCCAGGATACCCGAGGAGATCCTGATGGATACACACTGCACCATGCAGCTGCACATTTGTTGTCATGGTGGCTTCTTCTTCTTCCCTTGCAGATGTATGTCGGTGCATAATATTGAATCGGGTAAAAATGGGGCTCAGGGGAGATCTTCTCACTCTCTGCAACTGCCTGAAAGGAAGGAGGTTGCAGTAAGGTGGGGGTCAGTCTGTTCTTCAAATAACAAGTGGCAGGACAAGAAGAAATAGCCAGGAGAGGTTTAGATTGGGTATTAGGGAAAATATATTCACTGAAAGAGTTGTGAGGCCCTGGAACAGGCTGTCCAGGGTTGTGGTGGAATCACCATCTCTGAAAGAGCTTAGAAAACGTGTGGATGTTGCACTCAGGGCCATGTCTCAGTGATGGACTTTGCAGTGCTGGGTTAATGTTGGACTCAATGATCTTGGAGGTCTTGTCCAAATTAAATGATTCTATGATTCTGGGATCTAAGTCCACCAAAGCTGATCTGTTTTTTGGTGTGTGTTCCACAACAGGCTAGGTCAGAAGAGTGGGTTGTGTTTTGTGAGCTTGGGCATCTCCTCTCTATTGGTCCTTGTGTATCCTTCTGTGCAGCCTAAATGTGCAAATCTGTTTGCTGTTGTGGTTTGGTAAGAGTTGTACCGTGGGGGTGAGCCTGGAATTCCCTTCCTACAGTGCTGCTCTTTGCCTCGTGTCATACAGAATTGGTTTGGAAAAGTTATTGTTGTTCCAGCATTCACTGCTAAATATGCCAGTTCATACGTGGTGGTAACCAGAAGCATAGAAAGTATTTGCCAGCTAGAAGTGTGAATCACTTCCAAATTTGCTTCAATGGATTTACTTCCCATTTCCAGGAGTCAGAGCCAGTACAAGTCTGTAAATAAACAGAAAGTCTCCTGAAGTGGATGGCTGCAGTTCCTGCCCAGTCAGCTCTGTCTGTGGTTTCCCACTACCTTAGACAGAAAATGAAATTTCTCATGAGTTCAGAAGTCAGTTGTGATTCATAGCTAAAAATCTGGTTTCAGACTTTTCTAGAGGTTAAAAGAAATAGAGATTTTTTTTTTATTATTATTTATTGGCTGTTGATATAAATGTTACAAACATACCATTTAAAAACCTTGTACTGAGGAACATGTAATGTGATCCCTTCTGTCTCCTGTTCAGAACTGCCTTTTTTTTTTTTCATCACATTCATTCTCTTGTAATCCAGATATGTAATCTGCTATAAAATATGGTTGTCTACAATGAGAACTAGTCACTGCAGGTTTCTTCAAGTCAACAGAAGGAAACAAGCAACTGAGAAACATGATGTTGCCCTAATATAAAAATATGAAATAAGTTGGGTGAATCATGCTCTAAAAATGTGCAAAGGTCCTTGTGAGACTAGCTCAGGTAGAGGTCTACACTGAGTGCCTTGCTTTGATCAGACATAGCTCATCCCTGTTAACTGTAAACAAGAATATATAGTCAGCCTGACTGTTAGGTAATTTGTCATGTCTCCTCTCTACCAGATTCATGGTTTTAATCTAATTTCTGCAAATTATCTTTCATTCTGAAACCCATACATAAGTGCACTTCTAGACATAAAAAGTGGAAAAAGGGTTTTTAATAGTATAGGGGTGAGTGGATGTAAATAATAGTTTATTATTTTTAATTTTCTGATGATACAGTATTAGAGCATCCCTGCCTCTTTTCTAGCTACAGAAGTTGATCAATATCTGATATTTTGATCTTCTGGAAGCGACTGGTAACCTTCCCCTTGTGCGGTTCTGATGCTACAGAGAAGCTGGAGCCGTTTCTTCATCTTTAGTACTGCTTCCTGCCTGATGTACACCTCCACTCTCTTTGCCAGTCTGCTAATTGCAGTTCCTTAGAAGAAAATTGTGTAAAACCCACTCTTATATCTCCAGATTGTTGTGGCACAAAATGAGCAGAGATGTGGTAAAAAATTTTGTGGGATGAGAGAGAGTGTGCTCTGCGTTTCCATCGCAGGTTAGCTCTGATAGTTATGACTACTCTTGTGGAAATGGTCTCTGTCAGAGGTCCTGCACTGCCTTACTAAAAACCTGGATTTTCTTAGCTGTGGTATGTACACCCTCATAGTGCTGATGCCACAGCAAAGTGGTGTATTTTTGTTGTTTCAGGAGGTGGTGGTGAGTCCAATAAATACATACGGATTTATGATATCACCTGCCTTGGGAGACTAAATACCGTCTATCAGAACCTCTTTTCTGGCTGCAGAAGAGATTTGAACAACTAGTGGAAGTTCCTGACTTCTTGAAAGGTTTAGTTAGATGAGATCAGGCTTAAATGCTGGAATCTTCCTTCTCATTTTTTAATGGTTCGTAGTTCAGCTAAATTGCATTTTACTCTAGCTCCACTTTTTAGTCTGGCATCTGTTTCTAGGTGTTATTGTAACAGCCTGGCACTCAAAGAGTTTCTGTATTTACCCTTCTTTACTGCCCATGGATGTACTGGTAATAGCAAATGATCAAAGTGAGTTCTAGAGGAGCAGAGAGATGAGACACACTCAGCATCTTCTGCTGCAGAGGCTTCTGTAGGATTTGCCTGAGTTGGTGTGGCAGCATCCTGACATGCAAGGAATTGCTAACTCCACTGCACAGGTGTGAAACCTGAAGCAACAAGTCTTACTTGTTCTCAGGAAAACATAGAAACATCTTAAGTCCCACTGAAATTAAACATGAAGATAAAACAGTGGTATTAATGAAATGCTTACAGGACCTTTAATACAGGATCTTGCAAAGCCCATGAGCACACACTTAAAGTATGCTTTCAAAACTTACAAACTTTATTTCCTAGAGTTGTTCAGGAGCCCGAGTCCCCTAACTTTCATTAGAACTTTAGATGTAGGCAAAAGCTGGCACTGATTTTTAACCCTGTAGGGGACCTCTGATAAGAATGCAAGCTGTAGATGACCCTGTTCACCTAGTATCTATAACTGCTTCAGCCCTGAAATTCACATTAACAAGCCAGTCCTGTCTTTCACAGTGCTGAAAGCTTAAAGATACTTTTAAATGGAGGTGGGGTTCAAATTATTACAGACTCCATGGGTTTGTTTATGTTGCTAAGGATAGTGGTCTGATGTAGTATTTGGATACCTTAAAAGTGTCAGAAATTCCTGACAAACTGTGGCTAGAGAAGGCAGTTGGTGCTGGAAAACCCTAATCATGGCTTCAAACAACTAATAATGGAAACTAGAAACACCAGATTATATAGTTTACAATAAACCGGACCTGCCCGCACTGTTCCATCTATTTGGCAGAAAGGAATAAATTTACTGCTTCAGACTCCTTGTATCTTGTCGCTGTCTTCTAAAATAGTTTTCAGTTATTGTGTATGCAGGTTGAAGGATACTTTCATTTTAGTACAATTTGAGTGGTTTGATAAATATTTATGTGGGACCATTGCTAGCTTTCTTTCCTTGAAACAAAATAAAGTAAAATGAAAATCATTTGTGATACATGTTTTTCTCCCTCTCAGTTGTTTAATTTTATGATGGCGTGTAGGAGCTAGTGGGAGGATCTGGGTGGACTCACTGGCAAAATTGAATTTACTGTAGAGTTTGGAGACTCTAGTATTACAGTTGTTCTTCATCTTCTGGAAGAGTGTAGGCAAATTTCATTACCCAGAGCCAGTATTTTGGAGCCACTTTATTATCCCAGGCTTCTAAACCCAGCTTTCAAAGTAACTTCAGGCCATACCACAAGAGAATTGCCAGTGGATATTGCTGGGAAGTGGCTTTGGAAAGAGGGTTGCTCACAGGGGAGGCGCTTGCAGCAGGCACTCAAGACGAGATCACCAGTGCTCAGCCCATCCATGGTGTCTCTCCTGAGCGGCCTCTTTGGGAAGGAGTGTGCCAGATGGATCACAGAGCACAGTCCAGGCCAAAATCTGGTCTGTCAGCCTGTATCTGTGTCGGGCAGGAATAAAGCATTCCTGAGAGCAGCTATTTCTGAGCCGGTGGTAACAGTGTTATCATTGTCCTCTGAGTTCTCTCTGGCAGCTTTTAACAGTGGAAGTGTTCCTTCATATAAAATTTCCACTTCTAGGACAACAATCACTATCATTTTTCTTTTCTTTAAAATGACCAAAAATTTTTATACAAATTCTGTGTCTGTGTGTTTATAATTTCCCTGTCATTTCTAGATGTAAATTAGTAAGGAACAAGGCTTGTCTTAGTTTCACTGGAGCAAATTTGTTTAACTTTTTTTTTAATAATGTGAGCCCTAAAACAATGCATCAGCTTATGAAAATATTTACTTTAAAAGGCTCTAAGTATCATTCTGACATACTTTTGAAATTTTCTAAGTGAGGCCAGTCATGCAGAATTGTTTTATTCAAGCTGTTCAGCTCTCTAGGCTTTATATCCCATAAAACAGCTCACAACGTGCAATTTTTATAGCTAGCTGTAATTTGCATGCTTTCCCTTCTTTGGAAAATATTTAGAGAACCTCTTTTATTTTTCAGGATGCTCCTGATGATAGGACGTTTTGTCTCAGTCTCAAAGTAGTTTATTTATTAATAAAGAAATGTGTAGTCTGTATTTCCTCCTGTCACCTTTATTACCCTTGAGAGATGTTTCCAAGAGCATTTTGTATTATATGTTCTGTTATTCTCTCTCTTAGTGTATAATCCCAGAAGTGACCTCTACATTAGCTCGTGCATCATTGCCCATTAAATTATACCCAGGTGCTCCTGCAGAAAGCTTATCTCTAAGGTGGCAGCCAAGGGACCAAGCCACAAGGTAGTGGGTTAGATGATATTAGAGGGAAATTGACTTCCAGTATCTGGTGTTCATTCTGAGCACGTGAGGACCAGCTTTATCCTGGCATCACTTCAGGCCATGAGCAGCAGTTCATGGTAGTTCAGAGGAAACTGGAGAAAAATCCATTTTAGCTGTTCCAAAGCACCAGTGGAAGCCAAGGGCATTGAGAAGAGATGTTGTTCGTGCAAAAGCAGGAGCTTATGAGCATATGGAGGGCAATATGAGCACTCCTCTCTTCCAGGGATATGCAGAGGAGGATGTTTGGACAATGTCTAAGATTACATGGAGCCTTTGTTGTACTGCCTAATCCTTTCCTGCAACAAATCCAAGAGAGAGAAATCTCCACTGGCCAATAAAATTGAGGACACATTTTGCTGTCTGACCTTGCAGCAGGTTGTGTGGCTTTTTAGGGGACAGTAGAACTGGACAAAGTTAATCAGGAATTTGTGGGGCTGGTTTGGAGTGGTAACACTGGACTGATCATGTATCTCTTCCCCTGCTTGAATACGTAGGCAGACTCAAGGATTTACCTTGGAAGCTGGATTAAAGGGTACTTTTTATAAAGCTGTTTGCAGTTCAAGGACTACAAGTAATGGTTAATCAGTCAGTTGCTTGGAAAGCTTTTCCAAGCCTTCATTGCTCTCATTGCTAAAAATTATGTCATATTTTAGGGCTGTTTGGCTAATTTCAGTGTTCAAGTCTTGGAACTTGTTAGGTGTTTGCCAACAAGGTAAAAATAAAATAAAATTAAAAAGCTCTTCCACTGTCAGATCTCTATGAATTCACGTATACATATTTACCTGAAAGTAGATGTTTGGAGATGAGCTTCTAATAGCTCATGGAACAGATTCTTTTAATCTGTAGTCTGCTGTTTAATGTAAACATCTTTATTGCATTTTATACACTTATGGTGTCTTATTAGCATTGAAGTGTTGCCAGTGAGAAATAACTGAGAGAAAGCCAAACAGAGTGCATGTGGGGGGGATTTAATTGCATGTGGTTTGCATTAGGTGTTTGCGCTGATACATTTCTGTATCTGTGTGTCTCAGGGCATTGTCTGCTGGCACTGACCTGGTCATTTTGTCCACGGTGAACAAAAGGGGTAGATCCATTCAGTTGGGGCAAGAAATTTGTCACAAGTGTTGCTGCAATGTTCCATCAGAGTGGGAAGCATGTGAAGGTGTAGGGCTGTGCTTTGTTTCCTCCATGCAGAGAGCTGTGGTACACGCCAGAACATCCCCCACGTAAATGATTTGGGATATCAGGACATGCTGTGGCACTTACCCACCCCTCCATTGAGATGCATGAGTTGATTTTTTGCTCTTAGATGTCTCAACTTTGCAGCTGTTACCCGCTGGAGACAGTCTGGTTACCACAACCCCCCCTCAAGAGGGAGGCAGCCTGAAGCTACTTCTCTTAGGAAATGCTTTTCAATTACTTTGATGATATTTTCATCTTGGAGTTGAGCAAAATGTGCTCACTGTACATGTATGAGCAACAATTCTTCAAGGTGATGGACTGGAAAGGTGAGAGTAATATCATTGTGTGTGGTTTCAGCAGCTCTCTGCTCCCACAGTGTGATGGCAAGGTCTGCCTATCTTTCACAGCTGAAGCCTTTGTTTTTTCAGTTTTGCTAAAATATGCATAGCAAATTAATTTTGATTTTAGGCCTTTGCAGCCCATAATGAATTATATGCATCTTTATTCGGGGGTTTTTCGTCTTCATTTAAAAAGTTTACTGAGAATTTGTGTTCTGAAAATGTAACTACACATAGATCATTAAAAATGGTTTTCTTCTCACCAGTGGTTCAGTTTATAAGGTAAAGATTTGGCAAAAAGAAGAAAACAAACTGTTACTGTGAATAAGTTAATTTTTTTTCTCAAAAACGTTACTTTTACAAGAGAATAACTGTGGGATTTAATTAAATTTGTGAGAATACTTCACAGTCCCAGAACACCTTTCATCTAAAGTACACAAATTATTCTCCACATTTTAATGAAGGAAGCCCTTTGATGTACAATGTGTATGGAGTTTCCCATTTTACTGAAAGGTGTACATAAGTTAATAGTTTGAGTTTTTTTTCTCATTTTTGGAAGGGGGGGAATGACTATGCAGAAATTCATTAAAAGCAGTGGGAACTTGGTGTTTGGCATCTCCGTGATGGAGCAAATAGTGGTGGATGGAACGGATTCTTCTGACTCTCAGCATGTTTTTCCACCCTTCTTACACTGTACAGGATCTTGGAGCTGGTTTTGAAAGGATTGGATTTTACTGTTTCTTTTTGAGATAGTTTGTAAGGATGACCTGGTTTGGTTTGCTCTGCTATACTTCCACAGGGTATGTTAGTTCGTTTTATTTTTTTTACTTTGCTTTAATTATCATTTTACAAAAGCTTTTTGATGATGGCAGGTTGTAGCCTGAGCCATCATCAGTGATTAATGCAGCTTCCTCTGGGATGAAAACCTTCTGTTTGGCTGTGGGGGAAAGAGCAGTGGATAGCCACTGGCACCAGCAGTGAGGGTGAATCCAGGGATTACCAGAGTCCCTGGGCTGCCCACAGGACTGGCAGCTGGACAGAAACCTCAGCAGGCCTTTGGGACTGATGGTTCTGGGTGGCACTGAGTGCCCTGAGTGGCTGTGGGGGCCTTCCCAGTATGGGTCACACTTCCCAGTATGGAGCAGCCTCTCTCGCTTTACCCTCTCCCAGCACTGTCCCTCAGAGACACTCGTCCCATTCTTCCCTCTAATGAAATCCTGAAAACAGCAGATTGAGCCCCTGTGAGCTACTGGTACAGCTTCCATTGGAAAGCTAAACAAGCATTTAATGTGCTATTTTCACTCCCACAGAACCAGGATAGGGCAGTCTGTTCCGCGCCTTCTGTACCTCAGATCAGCGGTGCATCTTCATCTCCACGAGGAGCAGTTGCACCAGCCTTTTGCTAATGAGATGAGATGCTTTCTGCAAGTATGTGGCTCCTTTGCAACCCAGTGTGGCTCTGCCTTTAATGAGGTATCTTCCTTTTTGGAACATGCAGTGTGGGCAGTAGTTCAGTGTGGGCAGCAAGCTGCTTCTGAGGTACAGAGTGTCATGCTGCAGACGAGCAAAATAATCAAAAAAGGGAGATTGTGCCCATAGTGACGTTTGTAGAGGAGATGGGGGCTGTTTATGAGGCATTTAGCTGTGCTGGCTGAAGGGTAAATAGCAAAATCTGTTTCATAAATGTGACCTAATGAATTTAGGACTGCTGATTATAAAGTTGGTCCCTCCATCAATTTATTGTCAAAACCTGTAGCAGCTTCTCTCTAAAAATAGAATATAATACCTAAATAATTTTCAACTATAAAGATTGAATTTGTTGATGCTGGAAGTGGAAAAAACCAATTCAGCTGGTGGATGTTGCTGGCTGTAGCCATTGCTGCATTGCAAAGTGCTCTATTCCTATATTGTTAGGAGCACAGAAGGGTTCCTGTTGTCTTTGTGTAAACATGCCAGTGTTTAAAACTTTGCATATGCTTCTGCTCTTTCATGGGGATTTCCTTTAATTGCTTAATCTCTCATAATGAACATTAATCTGTCACTGGCAAAGATAAAATCCAGCTAATTCTCAGAAAATCTGTTTTTCTTTCTCTGTACCCACAAATTAAAACTCCTCTGATAACAGTTGGAAGCTCTATCTAGACATTGAATGTGGTCAGAAATAACTATGTGGTCACACTGTCAATTGTAATCCAGTCCACTTCAACAAGAGGGTTTGTACTTTCCTGGCAAGTCCCTGGTAGGGATGGGAACCTCTGGTAAAGGGGCCATGGATCCCCTTTCCCTGGTCACCTGGATCCAGGAGATACAGTCTTACCAGTGGGGTTCCTAGAGGGCTGATGTATACACAAAAAAACTGCAACCACGCAAACTAACAAGTTTTTGCAACTTGAATTGTTTCTGAAGAACCCCATGTTTTCACCAAGAAAAGGCTGTGATTGCCAGCTCCCTTTATGCCTGGCATGTATCTGTTCTGACAGCAACAGGGGCAGCCCATTCCTGGTCCTGAGTGCTGTTTCCTACTACTTCCCCTCAGTGGCTCTGTTTTTTCCCACAGCCACTGGTGAACCAGCTCGAGAAAGCAATGAGGAGAGAATTAATCTTTTCTTTGAGGAAAAGAGTGGGGGGATCAGCTCCCTGGTTGCATTTACGGGCCTTGCAAACACGAGCCATTTTGGTGGAGCTAGAGAAGGAGATCAGGTGCAAAGCAAAGCATTGCATTGCCCTTTTGATGCTTGTGGCCCTGTGGATTTGAGAGCATTCATGCACAGTGCTGCAGTGGTGTAATTCATGTCATTGAAGTTCATACTGAGACACATTAGACATCTACTTGTCGATATGGGAAGTTTGTAATTCCCTGTTTTGTAGAAGTTTCTTGGTGGAAAGTCATCCTGATGAACCAGAAGTGAATTTAGCAGGATGGAGGGATGGCTTGGAAATAACAGATGCGAGAGCTACTGCTTTGTCCTGGCTTTGGTGAGGAAGAGGCAGTAGTGATGGAGCAAGCAAGATGTGTGCTAACATGGGGATTTGGTATGTTAGCTGATTAGGATGCTTATTTGCTACATGGATTTTATGGTCTGGGTCCCTGAGCCTCGAGCTGAAATCACAAGTCAGAACAACTATCAGATGGCTAAAGCTGCTTACTACATGTCACGGAGAGAGACAGAATCCCTCTGGCAATGTAGCTAACTTTTTCATGCCTCACTTTACCTGTCTGTACAATAAGTCTAATGATCATCACATTGTCAAAGGCAGTTTTGTGCCAGTTGTGATACTTGCATGATTAATGGCTTTAAAATGCTGTGAGTGATTTTGATTGAAACATGTATCAAAATGCAGTGCAGCAACTGGGTAATGCAGTCACTTGGTATTTGGAGGCTGTTAAAGGAGAAGTCCCTTCAGGAGTCACTTCTTCCCAGTTTAATCCCCTAGGAGAACTGTAGAATCACAGTGACCTATTTAAGCCAGTACATTTATTCCAAATAATTAACTATAGAAATGTTACACTGACTGCACTGAACATACACAACAGTCGTGTGCTCAGGTTGCTCAGTCATTCCCTTCAGCCTTTCAGGGGTGAGTGATGCTTCAAATCCTGGCTCGCTGCAGTGCTGGGTGGAAGCAAAATGCTAAATAAATTTCAGGTTCAAGTGAGACAAGTTGCTCCCTGCATGCCCGAATCGCTGTGTCTCTGTCTGACCTGGCCAAGGGGCTGGCTGTGGCTTCGTGTTGCAAGAAGTTCTATGATGCATCATTTTAAATGAAAAAATGAAGCTACAGTATTGTTTTTAGCCATTCTTCCCAGTTGTGGAGCTGATAGCCATAGATGGATAGAGATGTTGAACTTTTTCCTTGTGAAAGCATTCCTTTTAAGACATAATGGGAGACCATTTTTGTGGACTCAGAATTTTTTGGAGTTACACTTCTGGCTCCCAGGTGCCGTGGGAAAAGGCTGCTTCATTGTTCCTGAGACAGGTAATACTTTTTGCAATACCATGCATAATTTATTGAAGGCACGTGTTAAGATGGGGCTCTGCTATGATCCAGAACCAAAATCTTTGTGCCATATTATCCCCTGGAAAGCAGGAGGACCTCCAGCCCAGCATGCCCGGCTGCAGGACAGAAGACAGCAAAGCATGCCAGAAATGTGCAGGTTTTGTGTTCATGCTTTGGGTGCAGTGTGAATGTAGCAAGGAGGGAAAGCTATAGACTAGAGCAAAGCACAACAGAAGCTCATTTGAAGATTCTCTCTATTTACCTAAATAAATAGTTCTGCCAGCTGCTGGCTAACTTTCCTACTTAGAGTATTTTCCATGTCAGTAAAGGAGCATTGCCATGGTGTCCTCATTTTAAATCCAGTACGAAGCTCACCAGAAGTGACAGAAATTAATCTGAGCAACTAATTCCCATTTTTGGGCTTGGGGCCAGGAAGTTCAAGGCAGCATGCAGAAGCTGGGGAAGCAGATTAATGCTGCCTGCAGCACGTGGTATTCTGGCTCAAAAGTGTGCTGAAGGAAGACGTGTCTACCATGGCTTCACTGCCTTGCCAGTACATTTGCTGCGTTATGTGGCATAGAAGGTAGTGGTTGTTTCTGGGAAGCATGCTCTGCCATCTCATATCCCTCCCATTTTCCCACTATGGTTGATTAAACTTATGCCTTCTACCCCACAGAGTTGCAGACCTCTCCTTTCTTTCATATGATGCTTGGCCTTCTCTGTTTTTCTTGTTTTTTCCTGGTTTTATTTTCTTGTGGAAGAGTCTTTCTTTCCAGTACAATCTAAATTGCAGGCTGTTCCTTATCAAAACCCCTGTTGTCTCCACCTGCTTTAACTCCAGAACCAGTTGAGCGGGTTTTTTCAGTTTTTCACTAACTGGAACTAAGCACAGGACTGGAAATCTGCCTAAAGATTTCAGGAATCTATCATGATTGGGAATAATTTCATGTGCCAGTGTCACAGTGTGGCCCATCTGTATGAACAGGTCTAGGTAATGCAGGAAAGAATTTTTTTATTTAATGGAGGTACCTAAGGTTTAAGGCAAACACAAATATTAATGATGCTACAGCCTTGGCTGAGTTTCTTGATGTCACTGAAGTTTATTTATTGAATTATATGTTCCAAAGATGTGGAAGCTTTGGGATAGAAAATATTTTAAAGAGTTACTAAACTACATGGCAATAAAAAAAGATTTCCTTGTCTCTAATCATTCATATATTGTCTTCTTTGGTGTGAAAATGGCTTTGTGTTTCTAATCAGCCAGAAAGGAAGTTGGTCTCTTGGTAGTGATATTGCTAATGGTGATAAGCAAATGCAGCACGGAAAAAGTCATGCTGAAAGTAATGTTCCCTGGTTCTTGTCACCAGCCTCCGTTTTGACTTTTTCATTTGTGGTGGCAATGAGTGATGTTAAGAGTGTCTCCTGGGCAACATACTGCCTGAGTCGTGTGATTTATGGTCCACTGTTTTAGAGAAACGGCAATATTCTGCTTCATACTGAAGAGAGCTTTAAAAACATACAGAGGTTGGGAAAATATTATCTGTCTTTTAAAAACAAGATCTGTGAATAGATGTATGCGTCTTTTCTGTCACTATACAGATGGGCAGAAAACATTTAGTTGTCATGGCAACAAAATGTATAGTGCCACAAATGAAAAAGAAATATATAAAAGAAAAGTATTTGTCTTGCCAGTTGTTATATCATGGCAGCAGCTGCTGAATTTGACTTTTATTGTCCTGAAACTTCAACACAAAATCTTCCAGACCATGTTTCTCGTTAAGGCAGTATCTGTATCCTCTAGGCTTCCTGCAGTTTGCCTTCAGATCTCTCTACTCTGGGAGGCATTGGTATTTTCATCTCTAGTTATTTATTTAGATGTGGTTTCTCTCTTGAATGAGCACGGGGCAGTAAGCAGTAGATGGATATCTCCGTTCTCATGAAGCAGCTCCTAGATGAATTAACGTTTCTATTTTGTTGTTAACTGAGATTTCCATATTGCTGAGCATGATGGGTTATACCCTTGATATTAGGGTGAAACAGGAACTGCTTAAGCTGCAATCAAAATTCCTATATATCTGTATATAAAACAGGTAGAAGGAAATAATGTAATATTATTCATCGGGATATTGTGTTCTGAGAAAATCAGTCTTTGAAAATGAAATGACGCAATTCAAATGACTGTGTTGTGATGGTGGTAAGGTCACTTGCCCATCAGCATGGAGTTGGGTTGTGCCATGCACCTGCAGCCCTGGAGTTTCAGCCTGTGTCTATGAGGGGCTTTGAGGGTGGCCTTGGTTCCAAATTGATGTCCAAAATTGGCGTGCAAGTACCTGCTGGGTCTGCCCTTGTGCTGGTGCAGGGTGCTGCTATTTTACCTGGAGCACAAGTACAAGATGCCAGCAGGAATTACAGTATTTGGCAATGAACACACGAGGGAATAGCAGCAATTAAGTAAATGTCAATAGTAAACTCAGAGCCGTCATCAGAATTCCTTTTACTCCCCTGTCTTGCTAGATGCTTTAGACTGCTTTTTAAACTGTTCTCCAAAAAAAAAAAAAAAAAAAAAGGTAGTGAGAATTGCTGGTACCACTTGTCTGCTTTGTTGGTTTTGTGTAATATTGCGAATGTTTAGGGTGCATCCTCTTGGTCACTGCAAATGAGGTGTGTAGCCATTTCCATTTAAATGACTTTTTCTTTAGCTGCTTGAAGCAGTGTTTCTTTTTTGGCATAAATAAAGAGAAAGCCAGGCTCTCTGAAGGTCAGAACTGTTTATAGCGCTCTTCCCTGCCTGGCTTTTGTTTTCATAAAAAATAGAAAAATTTAAAAAAGAAATAAGAATTTTTTGGATTTTAGGATTAGTTAATGTATTTACCCAGTCTTTAAAAGGTAATTTTCATGGGATAGAGAGATCTTGTTTACAATATGCATAAAAAGATTAAAAGGAATTACTTTAATTGTGTAAAACTATAAGTAATCTCCTGCCTTCTTCTGTCAACCTGTCATACCTTCAGTTGAGTGGCTCTTCCTATTTCTACTTTTTCTTAATCTTCAATTAAGTAGAAAGCTTTCTCCCATTTTTTAATTCTGTCTTTTATTTCCTTCCGAAGCCTTCTCTAACAAATTCATGCTTACTCTGGTATGTCCTTCCTGTCCGTCATGTATTTTTATTCTCTGCCACCAGCACTGGCCTCCTATTTAGCTGAGTGCTTTTAACCCAATGAAACCAGTGGGATTTAAATACCTGTCTGAGTGTTTTGGAAGGGGATTAGCTTTACTGAACTCAGCCCTTTATTATAAAAGCAATATTTCAGTCTACGTCTACAGTTGTATAGATGAAGAGTTGAGCCAGAGATAAAAAAACACAGAGAATAAAGATGTGCTTGCAGTCAGTTTGCAGCCTCTGAATGTTGAGGAGTCTTCTGTTTGTATGGTTTCGGCTTTTAAATTAGTCTATAAATCCAAGTCTAATCCAGAACTCAAATCCAGTGAACCAGTCATGAGAGTGGTCCATCCTGCTGGGTCCCTGTTCTCTTCATCAGCACAATTATGTTCATACCTAAGGAGAAGAAGTCACTGATTTTGGGGCAGGAAGTTAACAGTCAGCTCTGCCTTGTTATAAATGCCAATATTTTCATTTACATCACCTAACAAGAAAATGTACTTTTTATTTTTTCATCTTCTTCAATATGTTATCAGAGCTGTTACCACGGTTTCTAACTTGCCCAGCCTTGGCCAGTGGCACATCCATCTTGGAGCTGCCTGACATTGGCTCTGCTGGGCATGGGGGAGGTTTCTGGCACCGTGTCACAGAAGCCACTCTTGTAGCCAACCCTGCTACCAAAACCTGGCCATGCAAACTCAATACACCTGTCCATGGTGGGAGGGCTGAAAGTAGGTCTTTAATTAAAGAAAGCATCTTTAAGGTGCCTTCTGATCTGAGCCATTCCATGGTCCTATGATTCTATGACTCTGATTTTGCCCAGCAGTAGCTGACAAGTGCTCTGCCTCTTCCACTGGGAGAATTCCCCCAGTAGAGCACAGCTCATTTTTTCAGAGGTGTCTGCTATGGCTCTTGCTGCACTTGAAGTGCGACAGACTTCAGCAGTATTCCAGCTAGAAAACCTCCACTGTTATTTTTCTCTCTGGGTGCATATTACTTGTGTGATCACTGGGTCTGATCTCACTTGTGCATGATAGAGCTTGCTGCCTTCTTAAAACTGTGCATGCAGCATGAAAAGATCCATGGATATGAGCCCTTGCTAGTTCACAACCGGTAAATGAGCTAATGATGATACATCTTCCCCTCCCTGCTGCACTCAGAATTTTTATAGCAAGGCCAGAATCATTTGTTTTCATCTCTAGCAAATCCTCCCTACATCCTTCTCCATCCTAATAATTTCCTTTGAAAAACACCTACTGCAGTGACCTCCATTTGACTATGAAATTGAAGCACTAATCAGCAGGGCTGGTATCCAGGAGGTTTTTTAAGTGTTACATAGTACAGACCCCTTTCCAGCTACATTAGCCACCAAAAGGCAGCACTTTAAAGCAATACAGAGCCAGATACTTTCTTATATGAACTTTGGGCTCACCATCAATGTCTCTTCTTAGAAGTACGTTTAAGGAGATAATTTGAGTGTAACTGTTTGCAAAATACGAAGTTCGCCACTAATTTAACCCAGGCTAATAGGTTTCATGTAAGGTTGAACAGATTAAAGTGAAACACTTTCCAGGCTTAGGAGCAGCCTGCATGGGGATTTCCATGTGAAAATTTTAATTATGGATCTTGATGTCCTCTGGTTCTGCCTGAACAGTGAGCCCTGCCATGAGTGTCTGCTTTATGAATGGCACTTCCACATGCCAATGGCACTCAAAGCAGTCATAAATTCTTATTTTAATGTCAAATGCTTGGATGTACATAGCTCCTCTTTCAAGTAGGAGCCAGAATATGAAGATTGGAGTGCATGCCTCAGTGGAGGAAGATTTTCTGAATTTTGGAAGGTGACTTGGACAGGTCATGCTCTTATCTAAAGAAATGGATTTCAGCTGAATTTTGAAAAGGACAAATGTGTGCCTGCATTATGTATTTATTACTTAATGTCAAGAAGCAAATTATGGATTTGGCAGATCTCTGTAATAGATGTCCATAAGAGATTCTAGCTGTCTAAGCTGAATGAAAAAGCAGATTTGTGGGCTAACATGTCTGTTAAAGGAATTATGTTTTGACTTTGTGCAAGATCTGTTAAAATATATTTTTGTTCTGTTTGGGTAGTGGTGCATTGGGTAAGTACATGTGTGGGTGTACAGAAGCCTGCTGAATGGTGTATTTTTTTAATAGAACCAATTCAGTTCCTGAGTTTTTTTGAGTACACGATGAAGTCATAAGTATCAGTCATCATAATTACCTTGACCTTACAGGTGATTTAATGATCTTCCTGACCCCTTGCATTATGACCTTAGGCTCTCATTTGAAATGTCCCAGATGTGGGGACATTTATTCTGGAAGATTTTTATTAGTGCAGGGATGTGTGGCGGTGTTTGGACAGCAGGTAGAAATTCATGCTACTTTTTCTTACAAATATTTTTGGACACAGTCAGTATGCAGGGTGCTTCTCCTTTCCCTGTCGCAGGAAGCCTTCTCCCTTCTCACCATCCATCTTGGGGCTGACTTCATGCCCAGAGACTGCCCCTCTTTTGCACAGTGCATACTGGACTGATAAAGGAGGCTCTCCTTTTTGCCACTTTGACCCCTTCTTCCTCAGCTTCATCATTACTTCAGTGATGTCCCAGTGTCTGGCATGGTGACAGATGAACCTTTTTAACACTCAGCTGATTCAGAAAGCTGAAGCTGAATCCTGACGTGTTCCTGGCCTCTCCCTAAGACCATGTTTAGGGCTGCAGTTCATGCATTTTAAAAAATAATTATATTTCTACCACATTAGGAGGGCCCCTGTTTTTTTTTTTTCCCCTTCTCTTCATACCTAATTAGTCATTCCCTGAGTAAATACCATGGTGCCTCCCAAATTACTTGCACTGTGAGGGAATACAGTTCTCTGTCTCCCAAATACAATCTGTTTTGTGCTTCATGGGAGTGATGGATTTGTCTCACGGATAAACTTACTGAGAACATTTTTCATAACTTCTTAGCTTGAGGCATGTTTATGTTTTGAGTCAAATACCACATTTTTTGAGGTTTCTCTTTTTTGAAGGCTAGCACTGTCTCATTCCTTGAGGAGGGATGGGGTGGGGTTTCCTGATGTTTCTCCCGGTGGTCTCCTTAGTCCTTTAAGGGACCAGCTGGTTATTTCTTATATTCCAGCAGCATAGTATACTAGAGGTTCATACCTTTTTGGTACCTTCTGGTTGACTACCAGGTCCTTAACTTGAAAAATATTGTATTTCAGCTTTTCATTTCCTTTGTATGTTTAATGTTCGCACATACATCTTTAACTCTCAGCATTGCTCTCTGGCTTTAGCTGGAAGGAAATGCTCTCCATGAGATAAAGCTAATCAAAGGATGAAACTCTAGTCACACTTTGAACTCCTAATTTAATGAAAAAATCACCTGAACTATGAAGTGTGTAATTACTCTGATTTTCATGACATTTGGGTCACAAATGGATTCTTCCCTGTGTACAGATGACATCAATTAATACCTGTTAGAGCTTTCTGGTAAGCCACAGATTTAGCAGTGTTTTTTGATTAAGTGGGCTTTAATTCCTACTAAACTATGAAGTGAGTCTTTCTATATTACTACTACTCCTCAGATACCTGGAGATTTCCCTTTTTGTCCTAATGCTAGAAGGCTCTACCATGGAAAGTTCTTTCAACTGGGAATATGCCTTCTCGGAGAATAAGTATTTTGAGATTAAAAGAATATTTTCAACTAATTAAAATTCCCTTTACATGGAAATACAGATTTGTATGGAATATTCATGGTGTTATTGTTGAACAAAGACAGTTACTTCTGTGTTTATACCCCAGAAGTTTGGCAAAGCAACAGAGATACAAAGTTTCCCAGGCTAATCTTCATTATTGATGTCTGGAATGAATGGGGCAATGCTGCCCATTTTCCATGCTAAAGCAGATCTGTCTTCTCTACTGGAAGGGTGTACTAGGTTAGGTGGCAGATCAATGTGAATGCTGGAACTGGAGTGATTTCACAGACAAATACTGTTCAGGCCATTTCTTGTCAAATTCATGTTACAAATACATGAACCTTGGTACCATATGGCAAGAGGTAAAAAAAAAAAATGAGATTAAAAGGTCGGATGTTTTTGGTGTCATGTTGCTCTTACATGAACATTTTCCCCCTTAAAATATCTTAAGCACTTTTAAAGAAATTGCAATTTCTATAGCATGCAATGCATATGGAATATGTAATAATATTCCTTAGGGTTTTTTTAATAAATCTCTCTAGGAGATACTAAATTTTCTCCCTTCACTGTCATGTTTTGAACTTAAACCTCTGCTATGTTATTATTCTTTGATATTTCATTAATTCTGACTAAATTTTGTTAAATTATAAGCATAGTTCTAATTTCTGCAGGAATGCTAATAAAAGATGGCATGCCATATTTGGGATTTTTATTGAATTTAATTAATAACAAAGTGAGCTAATCAGGTAACATTCACCTTGAACTTTTTCCTTTAAAGGGAGATAATTTCTCATCTCTTGCATTTTTGTATTAGGTGGAAATTTTCCAAGCACATTCTGACAGCTACATTTGAATATCTTTGTAGAGTGTAGTTAAATATTCTGTAAGCACTGCTTCTTAGTGATCTAATGAGCACAATGCCAGTCTCTTGCTACATTATATCGCTGATTCTTTACAGACAAGAAATGCATCTGGATGCATTCAGCATGTAGAGCTGTTGTCAATTTGTGTCATTTTAATATGACAGGATATAAAATAAGTTTTTAAAACACTTAAGTCCTGACAAATTATAATTTTTAAGGTTGAGTGCTTTTATTTTGTACCCTGAAGAAACCCTTCATTTAAGGTCATTTGGTAGAAAACTATATGGGTGCTGTCAAATAAATGGCCTTATTTCACAGCTATGTGCTAGTTTATATTGTAGGTTAGTGCATATGCAAAAGTATTCACTCTTCTCTTAATGAAGTAACTGAATGTGGATTTTACTGGAGTGTTGCCAGCCTCAACCTATTTTTTGTGTGAACTGTTAGGACAAAAGAAACTCCTTAAAATAGGTATTCGGAACATGATATTATGGATGTAATTCATAAAGCAGCAAGAATGATTTCAAGAAGAAAAAGTAAGGCTGTACAAAATTACATTATAAATCTCAAGCTGGGGCGGGGAGGAGGGGGAGGAAGATGTCAGAAGGATAAAGAAATTACCCTAGTCTTCAGGGAGAGAAATGTTAATCCAACACTGAGTGTCTTTGAAAACTTCACCCTTTAGTATTCATATACTCATGACTGTGCCTGGAAAACTGCACACTGAAAGTGCATTAAAATAATATGATTAAGGTGACAAAGTCAGAAAACTTGCAGGTTAGGGAGATACCTGTGTGAATCTCGTCTGTCCACTCTCTGCATTATCAGGTACTCTTTATTATACAATCATTAGTAGTAGCAGTAGCATTTTTTGCATAGTCTTTATTATTCAAAGCACAGTATTTTGGGGACTGTTCATTACTTCGCTTTTCCCTTCTCTTTTTTTTATTCTAGCCCAGTTCACTGTTTTTTAAATGTATTTTTAAACAAGATAAATTCCATTATATTTAACTCATATTCCCTTGATGCTCTTCACTCCCCACTGTAACTTATATCTTAATTTTTTTTCAAGATGACTCTGACTGGCTGTGGAAATCATGATTAGGATTCAGCTAGAGTTGAGACTTGCAAGTGGAGACCTTTGGGCATGATGTCAGGCTTTTCTAAGTGTGAATTTGGCCAGCTGAAGGGCTAGCGGGGCCATGTCGTATGTCCCAGCATTGCCTACCCAGTCTCCTGCTAGAGCTGCAGAGGAGTTTCAATCCATGCATAATTTCTGTCATATCTGTCAGTCCCTTGAGGATGCCTCAGGTAATACGCTGAGGAGCCTTAAATGGCACTAAATGACAGTGTGGAGGGAACCGATTTTTCAGATGTTCATTGAGCATGAGTGGCGCGTAGGTGCTTGGCTCACATCGAGACACCTACATTTTAGAATCAGAACCTGAACTTGGACTCTATCCTTGGTAATAATGTTAATAACACATTGCAGATGGCGAGCAGAGGCCCAAAGAAATTAAGACAGAAAATACACAGAAATCATATGGTCTGATTTTTCAGAAAGTACAACCATCTGTATTTCAAAGCACATCAGAAAATTGCAGAACCTTTTAGACTGGGAGGTCCTCTAGCCCATCCTCTTGCTCCAGCTTCATCTGACCTCAGTGTGGGTCCAGTTGCTCCAGGCAGACCTTGTCCAAATTGGTTGAGCAGATATCTCTGGGAAGGCTGTTCCAGTGCTTAACCACATTTCTGGCAATTAGTTTTTACTTCGTTCTAACAGAGGTTTATTTTGCTGCCACTCATGGTGGCTTCTTCTCTTTATCTTCTCTGCAGCCTCTCTTTAGGTGGGAAGACTGCAGTGAGATTTCCCTCTGCCACCACTAACCTTTTCTTCACAATCTGTACAGACCCAGTTCCCTTATCTTCTTCTCATCCACTGCATGCTTAGGCCCTCGTACAGACTTACTGAGAGACATCAGTTTGTCATTAGGGGCACTGGCACTGGGGAGTCTGGGATGCTATTCCATCGTCACTGCATGGAGACACTGCTGGCTTGTTCTGTGTTGCCCACCAGAACCACCATGACTTTTTCCTCTGACCTGCTCCCACTGGGCTCCAGTGGATGAATAGCAAATCCCAGTGCAGGATTTTATTCATCAGAGTTTTGGGTGGTTCTTGTCAACTATTGTCATGTCAGTCAGTCTTCTGTCTTACTGCAGTGCCTCTGAAGAGAGGCCCTGCTCTCCACAATATCCATTGTTCCTTCTAAGCTGATGTCATTTGTGAACTGGGTGAGACTGGTTTTTATCCACCGCCCAGGTTGTGGCTGAACAGCAACAGTTCCACTCCTGACCTTTTAGGATCGCTTGTCACGATGAATCCATGGATGTGTGATGAGCCAGAATACTTAGAACTAAAGGCCTCTGTTATTTGTGTCCAGCAGTCCAGCCAGTTACTTCACCTTGTCCACACATCCAGTCCAAATCCCCAGAGTTAAGCTGCAAAGACTATGGAAAGCCATACTGAGTTGTGTTGGAAGTAAAGCTTTGATTTTGTCATTGGGAGATCCACCAAACCTATGACTTTAGCTGTCTTCCTGCTGAAAGAGAGCTCCACCCACCTCATGTTTATTTTAGAGGAGAGTCTGTTGCAGATGCTCAGCATGGTGCCTCCATACAGATCCAACACTGCAGGCTCAGCTGGCTGCCATGCCAGCACCTTTTTTAATGACCTGGATCCCACTGGCACATCCCATTGGTACATCCCTGCATGCTCCTGATTGGGTGGGAAGGCCAACTCAAGGCTGTTCTTACCCCTTGTAGAATTTTTTTCTTGACTGGCAGCTCCTTACACTGCCTTTTGCTTCCTGAGCATATTTTGCTCACTTTGTGAGCATGGGATGCCCTCCCTGATCCTTCTTTCTTCATTGGGCTCCACCCTGGGCAGCAGGAGCCTGGACCAAGCTCTCCAGAAACTTTGGTTACATCTGTACCTGCCTTTCGCTTCTGACCCCTTTTCCAGAGTGAATCATGGAAATGCTATGACCTCCTATAGAAAATACTTTAACTTCTTTTTTAAACATTTTAAAGTTGTTTTCACCCATGCAGTTCTTGAACGTGTTATTAATTTAAGCTGAAATGTAGGGAAGGGTTGAGTTGAAGGCAGGTATGTGGCATAGAAGGCTTAATGAAGAAAGGCTTAGTAATAGGGTGAACTTCCAAACAAATGAAGAGAGATACTTCTGAAATTAATTTCTAGCAATTTTAATGTCAGCACTGCAGCCTGACTGTTTTAGCCAAGCTAATAAAATGTGTTTATAAAATTGTATGTGTACACTTACTTTATGATGTGAGAGCAATGCCAAGTGTGAGGACTTCCCATTTCACAAACTGGTGATTTCCCAGAAATAAACTGTGTTCAGTGATTGGTGCGAAATGTAAAGATTGCAAAGGGAAAGCAGACATGGTTGCAAAGATAACACTGCACTGAAAAGGTGACTTGCGATGCTTGTAATGAGAGTTTTTATTGTTAATCAGCAGAAGGATTCTTTCTATTAGATGTTACTTGAAATAGTTGTCATATTTACTAGAAAACTTCTTCCCAGTGGTATGAGGATAAGTGTCGGCACACTTTGGTTTTATCCCTCATAAACTTCTGACACCTGGTATTAGCATCTCTGTGTAGTACAGGCTTGGTCTTAGCCCCATAGGGTGGGAGAGGCCAAGCTCTGCCTGGCTGTGGGAGCCAGAGTGTATCAAGGAGAAGTTTATTTGCAGCCTAGTGTGGATTATGTATTTGATTATGTATTGGCATTGTGTTTTGCCAGTCAGATTGTGTACCCTATGTTCACCTGACGTCATTTGTCTAGAAATTGCCTGTTGTGTCCAGTCCCTTGAGCTTCCTCTGTATAAGGCTCTTCTGAGGATGGTTTGCCCTCTGGGAATGACTCTCTCTGTACTCCGAATGCACAGTGAGTCTATCAGAGCAGGTTGCAACAGACACCAAACTTTTAGACATGTAAGGATAGTTGTAGAGAAGTTGAGCCCTAAAATAAAATACAAACTGATGTCCAGGACTGTGGGAAATGACACCAGTTTTGTTGTTTAACATCTGCCTTTCCCATTAGGAAGCCAGACCCAGAAACCTTTTCATTTGTGCTCGTAGGCTCTGTGATCTGCAGCTTTAGTTAATCTCAGTTTATTTAGCTGTGGCCAAATCACATCAGCTGGGTAAAATGTACCCAGTCTGTGGAGCAGTGCCCAGCTGAGCCCTGATGTGGAGGCAGGATGGGCAGTACATGCAGTGCAGTTGATGTGCTGGCAAAATCATGGGAGTAACTGGAATGTCATCCAGGAATTTCTTAACCATCTGAACACATGGAGGGAGATTAAGGGATGATGCATATCGGTCAGTCAGCCGTGAGTGATCGAGGGTCAGCTGTGTCTCCCACCATGTCCAGGTTTGGTGAACTTTCCTGTTCTGCTCTTGGTTCTGCTGCCATCTGATTTAAATTAACTTCACCTCTTCTTTTTCACTGTATTCTTCCTTGCCACAATTTTCAATGCATTATAAGGTCTTTATTTTATTAGTAGTCTTGGCAAAACATGACTACAATTTTACATATTTGAGATTATAGAAAAAGAAAAAATTGATTTCTCTCCTTTTCTTCCACCCAGAATCATGTCTGAATTTTGTGAGCTTGAAAAAGGAGTTTTTATTCCTGAAGATTTCAAGATAAGGTCTTGCATTTTTTTCCATAGCAGATTTCAGGTTAAGACACTAATTTAAATGCATTTGAAATCAAAGTATGTTATTTCCTTTTAATTTGAAAGGAAGATGGATTTAAAAGCGAAGCTTATAGGACTGCTTGGATATGTTCTGTAAATTGTTTATATAAATTATATGAGAATAAATAGCAGAGAGCTTTAACTCTTCCCTTCCAATTTTCCTTGGATTTGAACTTGTTTATTCAGAAGTTAGAGAGTATCATTTGTGGCATTTACATTATACTCAAAATCATCTGCTCTCCATTTTCATTATTTTTCATGCTGTGAGGTTCCTGGGTTCCTTTATTTCCATGGAGTTGGACAGTCAGGGCAGATGGAGAATTTGAGAATGCTTTATCCTGGAGTGTTCCCCGTTTTCTTTCTCTACCCTTCATTTTTACAGCTTGCCGTATTTTGTCCATCTGGTATTTATAGCAGTTTTAGCAATTTCAAACTTCTCTCCATCTTACATTCCCTCCAGAAAGTAAAATGAAGTAAAGAGGAACGCAGATGCCACAGCTTGCAGCTTTATAATCATAGAATCATGGAATGATTTGGGTTGGAAAGGAGCTGAAAGATCACCTAGTTCCACTCTCTCTGCTCTGAGCTGGGATGACATTCACTGGATCAGGTTGCACAGGGCTCCATCCAGCCTGGCCCTGAATACTTGCAGGGATGGGGCATCCACAGCTTCTCTGTGCAACCTATTCCAGTGCCTCACTGCCCGCATATTAAAGAATTACTTCATTTCTGCCCTTTTTCAATTGAAAACCATTCCCCCTTGTCCTAGCACTACATGCCCTTGTGAGAAGTCTCTTCTCCAGCTCTTTCGTAGTCTCTTTAGGTACTGGAAGGGTGTTAGAAATTCTCCCTGGAGCCTTCCCTTCTCCAGGCTGAGCAACCCCAGCTTTCTCAGCCTGTCTTCATAGGAGAGGTGCTCCAGCCCTCCAGCCATCTTTGTGGTCCTCATCTGGACTACTTCCAACAGGTCCATGTCCTTCTATTGCTGAGGATCCCAGAGCTGATGCAGGTGGTGTCTCATGAGAGCAGAGCTGAGGGGCACAATCCCCTCCCTTGCCCTGCTGGTCATGCTGCTTTGGATGCAGCCCAGGATGAGGTTGGCTTTCTGGACTTGAAGCACCCACTGTTGGCTCATGTCCAGGTTTTCATCCATGAGAACCCCCAAGTCCTCCACCACAGGGCTGCTCTCAGTGAGTTCTTCTTGCAGTCTGTGCTCATGTCTGGGATTGGCCACACCAGGTCTGCAGCTCCTTGCACTTGGATTTACTGCACTTCCTGAAGTACAAGGGAGGTGGTTGGATTTATGGAGGTCTCCTCCTCGCACGCCATGTACTAGTCTTGTGTCACAGGATTACTTCTGGCAGAATTTAAGAAGAGAAATTTGAGTAAATTTGTAAGGGCTTATGGCATTGTTGGTGGAAATAGACTTACTAATTTATATCCCTAGGCTGATAACATTGCTGTCTGATGTCAGCTTGATAACTTGCAAAAAGTAATTTTAAGGTATCTTGTATTTTAAACCAAATTTTTGAAAGCCACGAAGATTTATCTTTATTGTTGTTAAGAATTTTGGAAGGAATATTAGATCTTGAGCTTTAGAGTTTCATCTAGTTTCTGAATTATCTTCTGTTGTGGCCTTGAGTTACTTTAATAATAACCTAAACATCAAACAAGATTGAATTCTGGACGGCTTGTAAACCCATTTGTCACTGCCATAACCTGCTTGTGCTTCCTAGGCTCTGGGTTAGACCAATGTCTGACTTCTGCTGTCCAGACACAGTAATTCAAAAGAGGAGATCATTCCATATATTTCCATAGGGACCCACTGATATATAACCCTTGAGGAAGGGCAGTAAACTGGAAATATTTTGGGTCTGGTCCTATTCAGATGAAAACATGTTTTTTCAGTTCTTATTTTTCATTTTGTGTTTACATACCTTTAGGTTTTATTTTAATGGTTGAAGATTTAAGTGTGTAAAATTGTATGGCCACTGAAAAACGGCAATTCTTGACTCAGAAATTAAAGTCCAGAGGCTGTTCCCAGTGTTCCATTCAGCAGGATGTGGTGCCCACGTTGGTAGGTGTCAGTGCCAGGGGTTTGTTGAGTTCCCTTTGGCACTGCCTGTGTGCGACAGAGGCGCAGATCTGTGACTGCTGGAGTTTCACCTTCTCAGCTGAGTTAGTGGCCATGTGAGCAGGGAAGTGACAGAAGCAATTCCACTGCAAGGGAATAAAATCTGGTGGCTTTGCTTTAGATTACTCCATAAATTTCATTCTGTTTCTAAGAGAAAGTAGCACTGTCCATTAAGGTAAACAATTTCACAGTCCATTTGGCATTGCACAATGAAAGGCTGAGTTCAGAGATAGCTCTGGCACACCCTGTGAGACAAGGGAGGGAGCTCTGGTAGGTTTTATTATTATTTTTTCCCTCTGAAGTTTGTAGAGGTGGAAGGCCAAGCAACTAACAAGAATATTGGTGTTCTGCATTTACTTTTGCTCCAAATATGTAGGGACTAGGATCTACAGATGTGTTGTCCTGGTAGGAATTGTTTAATCCATGGGATATTCTACATGTTGAAGGTTCTTCCTTCTTGAATTGATCCAAAAAGCCCAAACTGAACATTGTCACAAACTAAGAATCCAGCAAATCTAGGTCAATATTGTCAGCTAATTCAGTTCAGTGTTTAAATTGTTGTTAACACTAGATTTAAAGCTGATTTTAAGCTTCTACAATGAACTGAGAAACAGAATTTCTCATTCTGAGTTTCTCAAAGTAGAAAATTCTTATAATTGTTAATGATTTTAACTTTCCAATTCTAAATTCATTTTATTAGTTGTAGTTTTCGGATACAGAAAAAAAAGGAGGAAAGGAAGAGAAAGAAACAAGGAAAAAGGTGTGTCCAGTCACACAACAGTTTTGGAGTAAAATTCCAAACTATTTCCAGTTTCTCCACTGAAGACAGCTTCTTGTGAATAAATGGAGAGCAAGTAGCTGCCATACTGAGAGGAGAGTCTTTGACTGTTTCACATTGTCATCTCTAAGGTTTGCAGAAACAGTATTTTTGGGATTTTAATTTAGAAGTTAAAGTTGTGTTTTGGAGGCAGGCATAGGGAGCTGCTTTCTTCAGGAATTATAATTGAAATGAAATTATTACCTTACAATAGACTTCCTAATCTTTATACAGTGAAAATAGGATGACTTTCATCCCTGCTGTTGAGGTTCAAATGCAAAATCCCTACCCTTTTTATATACTTTTTAATCACAGTGTTAGTCAGAGAGTAACTGTAGTTAGTGAAGTACTGTATTTAGGGTCATTAATAGAGATAAATGTCTTTTTTTTCTTCCTCTTTCAAGTTGGATGCAAAGTACTTTTTTTGAATGCTGTATTAGTCATAGCCAAAAATAAACTGTCATATTCTGCTCCTTCTCCTCCCATGTCTTCTGGGGAGCTCTTCTCTTGCTCCTTATCTCGGGAAACTCATGGATTTCATGTTTCTGTGATGGACCCATGCTAGAGCTCCGCTGCCTGGTGGCATGCTGCAGTTCAGTCTTCAGTGAAAATCTGTCCCTCATATGAGAAAAAAAAGTGAATTTCCTTACTTTTCATCCCAAACTACCAGTGCCTGCTGGTTTACACCCTGCTCGACAGAGGCCAGGGGTCACACCCAACCTCTGTGTGTTGGCTGCATCCCTCTGAAGTGCCTGGTTGAATCATGGCAATGGTCACCCAGCAGTGGGGGCTGGCTGTGCTGCTTCTGGGCACTGACATCTGAATTCCTCTGTGAGAGAGCAGGGAGCCCCAGAGTGCTGCTCCTGCACTCCTGCTCCTGGCGTGCCAAGGGAGATTTACTGACCTGACCTTTTAGCCACTGGGTAGGTGATGTGCAGCAAGAGTGGCCAGAGGCCTTCCAGCAAGCTCTGGGCTCAGAAGGTACAATTTGGAGGCTTGCCAATGAAGTAACTTAGAAAAAGGTATGAATCTAGGACAAAATGAAAAATGAAATTGTAAATTAAGGAAGCCAGCAGCTTGTATTGATTGTGTTGGGATTTAGCCTTGGGTTTAAGACCATAGAAGTCTTTTCTCAAGTCCTAAGGTTTGGAGATTTTTTTGGTACATTTTTCCACATTAGCATTTAATCATAACCAGGAGGAAGGAAGTAATCCACTGGTGCTTTGCACTACTGGAGGCTGTAATAGAGCCATCTCTGGGGAAACAGTGCTGTATTGTACTTCCCATTGTATTTTCTACTGTTTAGTCTGGTTTAGTTCTAAAACACTTCCTTGTTGGGGATGTCACAGCACTTTCCTTGAGATGCATTCAGATAATAATCACAGGCCAGATGCAAAATGGAGTGGTCTTTTTGAAATGTCTCAGGAATAACAAAAGGCATCTTGATGTTGCTGAATTGCTACACCTTGAGGCATCTGATTTTACTCTGTACCTTTAGAAATGACATGGGCATCACAATTTTGCTTCCTCAGAGCATTTGAAACCTGTGGAGGGGGCTTTGGTGGGATTTTTTTGTGGTTTTGGTTTTAATTTTTTCTCCCCTCAGGAATTACTTTGCAGTTGTAGAATTTCAGTTTGCTTTGTTTAATGTGAAGGGCTGCATGTTAATGGGTCAGAGAAAATTTGGCCTCTTGGAGTGTCTGTTCTTTACCAGGAGAGAAATGCAAGGAGTATGATATAATTATATTTATTCTATACATGGGAAGAATTTATTCTTCCACACCTTTTGTGTTGCTTATAAAGTACCAGTCCCAAAGTAGTTGTCATTTCCTAAACTGCTCATATTTAACACATATTGGCTTGCAAATCCCTCAGTAATAACCTGTGTTCAGTGCAGGAGTCAGTGGGATATGAGGCTGTCTGGGACATCCAGGAGGTGCTGGCCTGGTCTCTTCCAGAAACCTTGAAGGACTCATTTGCAGCTACAACATCTGGTTTTTATGAATGATTTCAAACACCTTTCAGGGGACAGCAATAGGACTAGGATTCAGCACTGTCTCTCCTTTTCAGTACAGTTAGAGGACATATGTGATAAAAAAAGAAAGAAGAAACTGTCACAAATTTTATGTAAAAGTGAGATTTTTGTCAGAAATCAATCAAAGTTCCTCACAAGGGGAAGTGGAAGGACAGGCACTGATCTCTTTTCTGGGCTAACTAGTGACAGGACCTGAGGGAATCTCATGAAGCTGTGTTGGGTAGGGTTTGGATTGGATATTAGGAAATTCTTGTTTATTCAGAGGGTGGTTGGGCACTGGAACAGGCTCTCTAGGGAAGTGGTCACAGTATCAGGCCTGTCAGAGTTCAAGAAGAATTTGGACAGTGCTCTCAGGCACAGGATGTGATTCTTTGGGCTGTCCTGTGCAGGGCCAGAAGCTGGGCTTGATGGTCCTTGTGGATCCTTTCCAACTCAGGATGTGACTGTTCTGTGATTGTAAAGTGAAGTTCTTTGGCGATGCTCTACAGAATGCCAACCACTTCTTCAGAGACATGCCAGAGTGAGGTGGGATTCATCCCACCTGACTTTAGCCACCTGGAAGTTAGATCAGTATTTTTCAGCAGTCATCTGGGCTCTTGCCATAAAAGCAATAGAGAGAGTCCTCTGCATGACACAGTGCCACCTCCCCCAGCTGGAATACCTGAAGTGGTTGGTTGGATGGTTTAAAGATGCAGTCTCTATGGGCAAGAAGCATATCTCTCTTTGAAGAGAATTTGTCGTTGCATTTATTTAACTAAATAGTCTGGTTGCTGAGCAAGAAAGGTCACTTCTAGTTCATCTTCCTTCATGACACAGGGTATTAGGAAAACTTCATAGTTTTCAGATAAAGGCAATCACTACTAGAAGGAAATTATTTCAAGGAATGCAAGAAGATTATTAGTTCAGTTGGAATGCTATTCTTTTCAAAGCAAGCCCTGAAACAATCCTTGAAGGACTCTAACAACTGTCCCTTCGAGTTGAGGTCATCGTCAGTGTCCCCCCTCACTCCCAAGTGAGCTGGATCCAGGTGACTTCAGTAGTTTGCCTGTAGTGTTTGCTCCTGCAATGAAATCCTGTCTATATATAGTGACTTAAAATAAACTAGTGGATTCAGTTTTATCCACAAGCTCATTGATTTAATAAATAGATATTATTGAGCGTATAAAGGTTGAAGGAAAGTTAGATAAATGCACCAGCTAATTAATCATGCAGACTGCATATTCATCCCTGAGCTATATTTGGCTGCTGCTTAGCGAGTAAAGGGTGAGTAGATCTGTGCTTGATTACATTGAAAGAACTCTCTGTGTTGGCAAGGGAATGAAAGCAGGTTTGTATTTACTTTTAGGGACGAAAGCAGCATTCCTTTGACATGCGAGTTGTACTCCTTCACTGCTGACATCCCTGTTTGGAATAACTTACACCCAGCTTGTAATTTACCCCACTGCTCTAAGTGCCTTGCAGGATTTGGCCCTGGCAGATTAACATGCATTTACAAATCCAGCTGGCTGTTTGGAAGCTCCCAAAGGAGTACTTGATTGCCAATTACACTGTTTCTCCTTTCTATCAAATTGCCAAGAAACAGTAACTCAATTGATTTAAAATTATTTCTATCCCACACAGTCTCTAAGCCTTGGAAGCAGGTTATTTTGCTCAGTTGCATGGTGGTGTTTTACCCCATTGAATTGTGGTTTTGGGATTGCTCATCATGTGCCCTGTTGGACTCCAGTTAATAACTTGTTTGTGCTACGTTGACTGTGTTTTCTATCAGATAATTCTGCCTTTCTGTTAGAAAACAATTTCTCATAGTAAAAGTAAACACAGCTTGTGTCTAGGTTTGGGCAGGTGAATTTCAACCCAGTGATATGCATTTATTATTTTGTTTAAACGAAATACAAAGAAAGGTGTCACAGTCATAAAGAAATCAAGTTGCCTGTCACTAGGAGAACAAACCATGTCTTTGCTTATTCTTTGCAAACAATTATGTTAAAAGAAGATTAATAAGGCAGAGAGCACAAGCATGCAGGGTTAAGTGATTGCAAGGTGAAGGCTGCCCATGGTGCCCTTCCTCTCTTATGCCCTGTGGTATTCCCTGGTTAGAATTTAAAGGATTGAGCAGTCATTTCTACTGCAAACTGATTATCTTGTTCTGTTCCCTTCTTGAGTGATGCTTGGGCTTTGAATGCCTGTTCAACTTTTTTCTCTTCCATACTCCAACTGAAGCTTGTAGAACAGCATTTGAATAGAGAATGATTAACATCCCAAAAGGCATCTTTCTGTAGAAGATTTTGGTTGTCTGATTTGTCTGAACACATACCCCTAGAAGGCACCAGATATGTGCTGGGAAAAGCTGGTGCCAGCTGTATCTGCTGAGGACCATTACACCTGGAGGTGCCAGGGTAGGTGGGGGTGTGGTGTGTTCAGGTAGAAGCTGCCCATGAAGCATTTGTTTCAGAGTGTGTCTGTGACAGAAAGGTTGGGATGTAGTTGCCCATGAAGCCTTCAGCTGAGCCTCTGTTCTCCTAACCCCCTTTTGTCCTCCTTGCCTGCCTTCCAGCTCATGCAGCAGGTGGCAAGAGCGCCCTCATGATCAACAAGCCCTCGCAGCTCCGTGGTCCTGACTTACCTGAGAGCAGCCTCATTGCCTGCAGGAAAGGAGACAGTGGGGAGAAGGGCTGCTCCTGGGCACACACAACAGTGATTGCTATTTCAGCGTGTAACTTCCTTGGTAGGGAAAGATAAATATAAAATACCCTTGTGCAGCAGTGATAAATGGCAAACCCATTTAGTAACAGACTGTCTAGCGTCAGCCATCATTAGGCATGCAACACACTTTTCTATTCGATTTTGCAGTTGTTTTCTTTGAAATAACTGAGGTGCAGGAATTTTCTCACTGTAAGCTTTGGATGAGAGTTTATTAGGTGTAGGCTTTCTCTGCCTACCCATGGTATAGCTTTTTTTCATCCTCCTCCCTTCCTGTCCTCTCTGTCCTCTCTTCTGGCTCATCTCCCCAGCCTAGCCGTCCATACTTTCCACTGTCTAGGCTTTCGTTCCAGCCTCATACTCCTTGTCAGGGTGTTTGTTGCTTTCTGAGCTTCTCCCTCTGGACCTTATAACTGCATCTTTTCCCTTCTTTGGCTCTATTTCCCCAGTGTTCAGATAACGATATTCTTGTTTTGTGGGAGTCCCAGCTTCCTCTTTTACTTACAGTGCCAAATCTCTTCTTCCTGCTTCTCAGATTTTCATTCCCTGGTTTTCTTCTCAGCATCCTTGACACAACCTCTTCTCTCTATTTTTCTCTTTCTTTCCCCCCTCACTTGCTGGTTTAATTTTTTTTTTTAATTTTTATATGTTTTTTTGAAGTGTTTCTTTTCCTTACTGCATTGGGAGACTTCTGAAAGCACTGACAAGCACAGTGCCTGCACTGATCTGTGGAACAAACAGGTTGCAAAGCCAGGTACAGCCAGTAACAGCAATTGCATGTGACATCTTATTTGATAGGGAGTGGATCACATCTGGTTTGCAGGGACATTGCACAGATCAGCACTGAGCTTGTAGGAAATGAGCAGCAACTATTCCTCAGTGACAGTTTTTTGAAGGCTTGTAATTTGGGAGAGAAAATGGGCAGCATTGAACGGAGAAAAGAAATAAAATACTGAGACTTGAAGGCTCCTCCCATGCCCATTCAAAGTCCATCTTGCAGAAGACATGGACAGTAGAAGTCTTCAGACAGCTCTGAATTATTATGAGTCGTAAAAACTATCTTCAGTAAGTTTCAAAGGTACTCACCATGGTGCAGGCAGTCTGGCCTGGAAAACCTCAGGCAGTTACAGGTTACTGTCTGGATGAGTAGCAAGTAAGCCATCAAAACCAGTGTTTGTGGAAGGCATTTTCAGGAAACTGTAACCCCAGGTGTTGGTACCAGCAGCTAACATGTGTGGGCTTGTTCATGCACCTGCACAGCACAACCAGTTATTTCTGTGGAGCACTTAATGCAGCTGGCAATCAACAAGATGCTTTCTTGTGTAGAGTGCTATGAATGAAGACCAGAATACCAGCTTGGTTTTGGATAGCTATTACACTGGAATACTGTAAGCTCTGTGGTAGTGAATGCCTATTCAGCAAGCAGTGTAGAAAAGCAAGACATAGATGTCTGCAGCATGTTGGGTAGAGCCAGTTCACTCCAGTTGCAGAGCACTGCTCAGGCTCACCCAGCCACCAATTTGTGGTGAAGAACAGGATGATTTCAGTGACATGCAGACTTCTTTATGCAAGCAATTTGTAAAGCCTTTGGAAATAGTATTAAAGAAACAAGACATTAATATACAGTTGACCAGCTAAGTTGACCTTTAGCCAGTAATCCTGCTTACTAAGCATATTACCAGGAGGAATACACTAGTCTAGACACTTTTTGTGATTTTTAACTTTGGTATGCAGTTACTCTGAAATAACAGGCTTTGAAAGGAAAATTGTCTGAAATGGCGAGTTCTTCGCTGCAAGCATTAAGTACATTCAAGGAGAGAAAACATTAAGCACTAAAGGGCTCTTCAGCCTAGTGGAGAAAGAGAGCACAAAAGGGTGTCTAAAAGCTGGGGCAGACAAATTTGCACAGAAAGTGAGGCACATTTTTAAGAGAGTTACAATCCATTGGAACAAATTATCCTTTGAAATGTTAGATTTTTCTCTCTGTTTTCAAATTAAGTCTTGTTTTAGTCCAACAAAACTGATCCTCAATGAAACAGAAAGTACTGGAATCTGTGGGGGAGTAGCTGGGAGATGTATGTTTACTTGTAATATAAAGATCAAGTTCTGTGATTTGATGGAGTTTTCTGAACGTGTGTTGTGAATTCAGCAGCAAATGCTTGTCTGTACTTCTTCCCTAGTTATCTGCCATCTCTCTTCCCTTGATTTCTAACTCCCTTCTACATGCACAGACATCCACATTGGTGCACAGACCCCTTTTTGCTTGGTTGCTTGGTTGGTTGGTTGGTTGGTTTTTGTTTTTTGTTTTGTTTTGGTGGGTTTTGACACAAATTCGGTTGACCTGGAGCCTCACAGTGTCTGAGCACAGCAGGCATAAGTGTGATGGTTTCTGAAAGGAAGGAAATAACTGAATCTGTAATGCAGATGCCTCAGGCACCTCTCTGTGCCCTTATCATGCACTCTGTATCAGCCCCTGGCCTGAAAGGGCTTCTTTTGCCTGTTGATTAATTGGCTGTGAGATGTGGAAACCAACCTGAGCCAATTCCACGGAGACTCATATTAATCACAGCATCGTGCAAACCATATATGGCAAACCGAGTAAGCAGCTACTTTTGAAATCTTTGGGAGACTTTAAAGCACAGGGACAAGAGCCATACTTGCATACTTTTGATAGCTAAATAAAGCCTTAGTTCTAAGCATGAAGTTCTAGCAGACAAATGAAATAGAGCATCTGGATTCCTTTAATATATCCCTCCTAAAAAGAGGGGGAAAAATGTTTATGACTAAAGTATGAATGATCATAGAATCCATATGCTGAGCAGGCAGCCTTGTTGGGGGACTGAGAAGGAAACTCTAGGGGGCTACCTCTAGGTTTAGGTAATACTAGGGAGCAGGCTTTTGGGATCACATGCATGCGTTTACCTGACTGCCAGTTTAAGCTCAGTTTACACAGAAAGTCAAAATCTTGTAGCCTCTGCCTTTATCTTTTACGTGGCATACAATGTCATGTGCAAATAGAACCACAGAATGGTTTGGTTTGGAAGGGAGTTGAAAGATCATCTAGTTCCACCCCCACTGCTGTGAGCTGGGATGCCATCCACTGAATCAGGCTGCTCATGGCCCCATCCAGCCTGGCCTTGAGCACTTGCAGGGGTGGAGCATCCTCAGTTTCTCTGTGCAATCTGTTCCAGTGCTTCACCACCCTCACAGTAAAGAATTTCTTCATAATACCTGATCTAAACCTACCCTTTTTCCATTGAAAGCCATTCCCCCTTGTTTTTTCACTACATGCCCTTATGAAAAATCCTTCTCCAGATCTCTTGTAGCCTCTAGGTACTGAAAGGTGCTGTAAGGTCTCCCTGGAGCCTTTTCTTTTCCAGGTTGAACAACCCCAGCTCTCAGCCTGTCTTCATAGGAGAGGTGCTCCAGCCCAATTATCATCTTCATGGTTACCTCTGACCTCACTCCAACAGGTCCATGTCCTTCCTGTGTTGGGGGTCCCAAAGCTGGACACGGCACTCCAGATGGGGTCTCACTGGAGGGGAGGAAAGGTGCAGGATCACCAGCGCAGGACACAGTTTGCTTTCTGGACTCTGTGGGCCCATTGCCAGGTCATGTTGAGCTGCTTGTCCACCAGCACGCCCATGTCCTTGTCCTCAAGGCTGCTTGGCCTTGGTGAACTTGATGAGGTTCATATGGGCCCACCTCTCCAGCATGTCCAAGCCCCTCTGGATAGCAAAGATATGCTGAACAGCAGTTTTATTTCAGCAGCCCCTTCCTATTCTGTGGTCCATGGGGGAATCAGGGCTGTGGAGGAAGTCATAACATGTATTGGGCTAATTGTACCTCAGGTCTAAAGGCATGGGTACAGGTGACTGCAGACAGCCTGGGCATGCTGAGATCGGGCATTGCTGAGTGTTTGTGACTTGGGCTTTGCAAGGTGCACAGTATTGCACGACAAAGAAATTACATGCAATTAAAATATGCTTCATTATTAATTATTTAAATGCAATTAAATTATGCTTAATAGACTGTGTAAGCTCATGCCCACACCCAACTCTGCTGTGACTCTGCATAATGCACTAATACACCAGCCTTTCTGGAAAGGCAAATCCACTCATTAAGCAGGTGTTTCCTCGCTCACTCTGCTCTATTTTTTTTCACTAACATTTTGCCCAGGGGGGAACTTGATTATTCACCTGCAATTAGAGGAAATCACAGCCAGTTGGTAGTGGGTTGATGTAGGAACACTTCATACCGGCCTTGTAAGTAGGTATTTTTGGGTTTTTTTTTTTCAATTCCATCAGTGAATTAAGCTCTAGGAAGAATTATTCAGAAAGCCTATGCTTTAGGAAGCAATGGGACTCTGTTCCAGGAGTGTTTGTTTTCTTTAGGATTTCTCACTTCCACTTACTCAGACTCTGTCGTGTTGCTTTCCTCCTTCCCACCTGTCCCATTCCCTCATTGCTTCACATTTTTATTTGTCATTCTTTCTACATCCCTGTGTCATGTTCCTCCTTCACACTTTTGTCAGTCATTGCTTGCTTCCTATTTCTCATTCCGTCCACTGCTGCCCTGGTTAGCTCCCCCTTCTCTCCTTTATGTTTTTTTTTCCCACCCTCCCATATCTCCCGAGCATCACATAATGAGGAACAGATTGGATTCCTTACTGGGCTCGTCAGGGAAGAGCACCATGTTGATGCCAGGTTTAGCTGATATGATATGATACTACAGACAGGAGTTGGAAATAAGTAAACGTGGTTATTGTGGCACATTGAGATTCTTGGCTCTGCCCCAAGAGATTTAAAAAAAAAAAAAGGAAGAAAATTGAAGGGGGGAGTGAGAAACCAGCTGAATAGTCTGTTGCAGCTCACTTAGAGGAGAAAAAAACATGCGAAGCATCAACTATATTTTTGGGGGTCTGGTCTTATAGTGGCTCCATCAATCATGCTACTTTTTATAATTGGATTTGCACAATAAAAATAATGTGCTTTCCACACTTCTTGTTTGAAAGGTCTTTTTGCTAGCACCACTGGGAACAGAAACTTTGAGGACTCCATGAATTGCTTGCAAGACTAGTGTTGAGATCCTGTCTGGGTATCACACAGAGTTGATACATAATATTTCAGTTGACTGCATGCTGTATACGGATGGTATTTTCAGTTTAGAGGAAGCTGACAGTCTCGTAGAGGTACACTATAAACAATTATTTTTTATTGATGGAGAACTGATAACTTGCCAGGTCCTTCTGCAAAAAAAGAAAGCTGGAGCATGATCCAGACTTAGTGGCACTTCTAGGTATCTTGGTACCCATATACAATTATTTGTTCATGGTCTTTGTTTGATTTTTTTTCATCTTTTCTTGTTTATTATGACTAAACAGATAATGTAGGCGTAAACAACTCATGCCAAATAAGGGTTGTTAGTTGTGCTAGCTGATACTTCTGGGTTTGCCTCAAAAATACATGTTTTTGTCTCAAAACCAGGATGTGTTCAGCATCTCTTCTGCATTAAGAGATCTCAGTGCTCAGTTTTCTTCTACCACGCCCTTGTTTGCACTAGATAGAGCTGTGGTATGGAAGGAGTGTGAACCAAGATGAGAGGGACATAACCTCACTGTCCACCTGCATCTGTCCAGCTCTGTGTGTGCTCTATGTGTCCTGCGTGTACACATTTATACCCAAGGATCTGGTGATCCTCAGCTTGTGAGAGTGAGAGCAGCTTAAAGGAAACAGTATTGCACAAGAACTGGGCAGAGCTTAAGCCACACACATTGGACCTGGGTAACCCTTTTCTGCCAGTCACCTTTCAGTGTGCCTGATGGACAGTTATTTATAATTCTGTTTCAACTTACAAACATCATGGCTTTATTTTCTGTTTATGCCTTTTAATGATTTTAAAGTAAGTGCTGCCCTGGCAAGGCTGGTCAGGACTGAGCTGGGGGTAACTAAGCAAACTGCCCACATTTGACTCTGGACTCCTGCACTCCTCTATAGTGTTGGAACACTGTTCCAATCTGAAGTCCTCCAGCCTACATATGGAGAAGAAAGACTGTCATGTGTTCTCCAAATAAAAAAGGCAGTTTCTAGCTCAGCTGGTGGGTGGACCTAACACACCCCTGCCTTTGGTTGTGACATGCCTGTGACAGGCCTCTTTGATGCCCCTCTCCTTTTCACAATTCATGGGCATGGTGGAGAGCATCCATGGACTGATTGGGGTAGATTGATGTGATGTGAGCAGTGCTCAGCACCTGGGGACTGCACCCTGCTAGTCAACTTCAGCCTCCTGCTCATGGGACTGTGGGTTCCCTGGAAAGGATGAGCTGCTACAGGGTGGGGGCTTGAAGTCCCTTTTCTTACCTGAAAATGATACATTGGTGGATTTTGAGGGAATCTGTAGGTTCAGATCCCCTGAAAAGTAGATGGGCAGTTCGTCCTGATCTTGGTCACAGTTTGGTATGAAGTATTTCCATCAATTTGTGCTTCTCTCTGTGAGCAGGGATAAAAGCATTCTTTACAGAAGTGATCCTGGTGATTAACACATTCGCTTTCATAAGGTCCTCTAGTACCAGGGAGATGAGAGCCCTCTAAGGACAAGAGTACACTTGAGGCTTGATGTTTCCATTGTAGTCAGTTGGCTGGGACAATGAAACATCAGCTTCCCTGGAGAATACTCATGCAAATTCAGCCTTTCTCCTGGATGTACTTTGTCATAACTGTGGGGGTTGAGGAGCTTTCAAAATGGACTGTCTCTCATTGTATGGATCAGCAGAAAGAAGGGGAGCATCAGATGTCAACAACTGTGATGCTCATCCCAGGTACAGCAGTGCAGAATTAATGTGCTTTTTTGTGGTAAGTATTCAGCTGTTGAGGCTCCAGTCTGCCTTCACTCCCACACAAAAGCAACAGGCTTGGCCACACTGTCCAACTGGGATTCTTTGTTTCTAAGAATGGGGTTTGGACGTCCTCCTACTTGAGATGACATTGCTTTGCCAGTGAGATGGGAGAGGGCATCCACAGTTCTCAGGGTCTTAAAAGTCTTATTAATGCCACTGGTCAGGATTTCTGAAGAAAATGTTAACCAGGGCTTTCACTATAGGTGTGCTTAGTGTGACTCATCATCCTGGGAAAAACAGTTTAAGTGCTTAAGAGCTTGCCAGTTACCCTGCTCTAAATGGAGGAAGTGAGAAAGAAATCAACAGAGTCTTCAATACTGAACCTGCTTAAGTTCAACGAGCCCATCCGAAGGCTGCTTTGTTCTGTAACAGATGATATTAAATGGATCACTGATCACTTAGCAGAAAATTCATATTAGTGTTCTAGGGTTTTTCTTTTTAAAAAAGGAGAATTAAAACTAGCACGCAAAGAAATTGCACCATCACCAAAGTGATTTTTTCTGTGAAGCATGACATTCATTACATGGATAAACAAGCAAACTTTAAAGGGTGAGCTATTTGCCTTCTCAAATGAATATTAAAGAGTGAAATCACTCTTGCTCCAGATGAGATAGTAATATGTTTCTTTTCTTGAGGAACAAAGTGTTGTCTTTGCTTTCTCAAAGAGGAATGCTCACATGAATCTTTCCTCCATGAAATGCCACCTCTTTGGGCAGTGTGTCAAATAATGGCCTTACTCCACATGCTTCAAAAGAGAACAGCTTTCTAAGAATCTGTTTTTTACATTCCAAGGGATATTTTAGATCTAATGTCTGCCTTGTGGTGCTATAGCTATTTTTATTTCTCCAAACACCAAAAGCAATTAGACATCCTAAGAAAAATGAGTGAAACCCTTCCCTCCCCCACAGCCCCCTCAATTTGTACATTGTCTGTAAGATGATATTAATATGATCATGTATGCAAACATATATTGCAGAAAGTACAGCTCCATGGCATGTTACCCATTGTATGTCCTTAGGTGTAGTGACACTGCTTTCCCTCCTATCTAAGTACACGTCTGAGATGCAGTCCTCTTGTCTTTGCACTAGATCTTACTGATCATGCTCTAATGTGGGATTGCATCATCTGGCTCAGCTGGCTCCCTTTTCATAGCTATTATCTTGGGCATTAAGTGGGATGGCCAGAATTTGTCTTCTGTGGTTTAGTCCCTGCCTGCATGGAGCAGTGTGTTCGTGCAGGAAGATGTTTTGCTTGGTAGAGTTTCTGCTTTTTGTTTTTAAATATGCATGTCTGCTCCATGCCTGTATTCCTGGAGGAATTAAATTTGTGGTCTTGGACTGGGCCCCAAGAATGCTTTTGCCGTAGCACTCATTGATTTAACTCTCATGGTAGACACATCTCTTCTGCTGGTGGGGCAAAAGCAGGGCAGTAGAGAGGCATCTGTGTTGGGCTCCTCCTTGTACAGTCCTGCTTTATCATTACAGGGAAGAAGAGGACACATTTTCCTCTCTTCCCTAAGGACAAGCCCAGGAGTTGGAGGCTGCTGTGAGGAGCAGGATGCAGTGTGGGGAGGTGGGTGAAGAAGATGTTGCCACCTCCCCACCACACACAACACTGTGCCTGGCCTGCAGGAGGTGGGTGTGCAGCTGCTCAAGGCTTTACCCATCAGTTGGACCTCTGTTCTTCCCAGGCTTTTGACCTTGAGTCAAAGCCTTCAGACCTGCTGTGGCAAAAAGAAACAGGTCCTGTTTTCATCGGTAGGATTCTCAGGGCTGTTGTTCTGCGGTGGAATTTTTGTCTACTTGTGATTTGTTTTGGGGGTTTTTGCTCATTTCTTGAGTATGCTGTGTCACAGAGCAGCAAAGAACACTAACAGCAGGGCAAGCCTGAGCTTTATCTGTCTGGGGTTTTTGCTGTTTTCTTTTGTTCTCCAGTGAGATCCTTTGAGAATTGTTTAAATACAATATTTCAGCTTATACTAACCCAGGCCTGTTTCTTTTCCATTCTTTAAGGAGGACAGGGTTCAAATTCAGTTTCAAATTCAAAAAGATGAAATAAGGACAGACTCCCTAATACTGTAAGGGCATTATGTACAATTGGCCACTGTGTTTGGGAAGGTTGTGGAGTTACCTCCAGAAACATCATTTCCAGGGTGTAAAATAAATAGGAACATGTGGGGGAGGGTGTTATCAGTTGGGGAAAAATTCATGCATGGAAATTGTCATTTCAATAAATACAAAAATGGATAAAGCAAACACATACAGTAACTGCAGCATAATGTCATCTGCTATTTATTTCTGAAGTCTAAAGCAAACAAATATGATCTAATGGAGAAAATGACTGCTTTGAAAGCCAAAGAAAAAAAAAAAAAGACCGGGGGTGCACCCCAATCTGTGGATCATGCCTTTTTTGTTTGTGGTACAATTAGAAATAATCAAATACATTGGCCAAAGCTCAGAAAATTGGCTTAAAGCTGGGGGGGGAAAGTGTTTGGAAATACTGTGACATTTAGTGGGAGTCCAAGTGCCTTATGCTTCATTCTCATGCACATTGAAGGCTTCGTGGTGAGACCACATTCCTCTCCTACACAGTGGTTACAGGAGGTGGTGAGCTGTGGGAGTAAGTGCTTGGGCACATCCTGGGGGATGTGCATGACACAAAAATAACCGTAATTCCCCCAGATACAGGCAGAGGTATCTGTATTTTATTATTCTGAGGGTAGATCACCAAGCTATTTGTTCCCTTTGAGGCAGCATCCCTCCATTTCTGCTGTGGTTGTTATGGTACGACCCAGTGCCAGTTGTGTCCTTTAGGCATTTTTGTTATCAATAAGCTTATTAATGGTATTCCTCTGCTCACATCTGTTACTAATAGCTTTAAATTTTATCAGTATGGAGTCAGCCCCAAAATGTCACACTAGTAAAGATACAGCTTTCCTGACTCTTAAAAATATTCTGCTCATTTTAAATGGTCCCTGCTCACCCTCTGCATCCAGACTGCAGTTTGGGATCCATGCTATATGTTTGGATTGAGAGATTTTTGGAAGCAAATCCATTTGTCCCTACTTAATGGGCCTTGATCCAGAATGGGAAAAGGTCTCCAAAATGTGCTGCCTTTTTGGAAAAGGAACTGGGAGATGAGCACCTGGTGCACTCCATTAGCATGGGTGTGTAGCCATGGGAGCAGGCTGGAGCACACCCCCGGTGCACAGGGTATGGCTTTGGGCTCCTCGGAACCCATCACTTTGCTGTACAGACATGCTCCTGTTGCATCATACTGTTGCTGATGTAGGCAAGGTTTGCTCTGTCTGTTGGAGACAGGGAATTTAAGGCCTGAAAGGATCATTATTCATATTTTTGAATAATGGAAACAATATATTACTCTGATTTTTCCAGCTTTGTTACAGCACGTAGCATAGACAGTTTTGGTCTAGGGA